>JANAVB010010791.1:4393830-4637290 GCA_029216955.1 Iris pallida
CCATAATCAAGTTCAAAGACACAATCCTACGACGTAAAGGAACCAGAAAGACCAGCAAGTCATCCATATAGATAAGATGGGATACTTGATGATGCCTCCGCTTATACAGCAGGGTAAGCTGATGTCTATGGATCGCCACATCCATAGGCGATGTGAAAAACTTTATGACCAAGGTGAAGAGGTATGGTGATAGTGATGGAACTGGGGATTCCCAGGACCCTTTCTTTGGTGTGCGTATTGATCGATAGAAATTTAAACAGATCTAATACGTGTTCTAACCCTTCATAGGCGAAAACTAGGGTTCACGAATTATACCTGTGGCGGAAAGGAGACAAGTAATTCCTGGCAATCTCGAACGGACGACCCAAAGATCTTCTGCACGTATTCCTTTCTCGAGTTGGACGTCGTATGGGCGACGATCTTCCAACCTTTTCTTCTCCTTGGCAGCCCTCTTTTTCTCTCCTTACGTAAATCACGAATTTAGAAAAAGTTTCAGATTTCTGATCGGTAATATGGCGGCCAGAGAATAGAGGATATATATAGGCTACGGCAGGGACCATGAGAAGAAATTAGGGTTAGGCCTCCTAACGGATCTGGATATCCCGTGTTCAGCCCGAACACACAATCCAGGCCCATTAACAATAGCTCGGTCCACTAATAAGCTATTGTTACACTACCTCCCTAATCCCAAATTATGTTTGTGGGCTCCTTTTATTATATGCTCGTTTGGCTCCCCATGTTAAGATATCGTATGTCCGTCGATCAAATTAAGTTACTGACAACTATATTGATTCGACATCTTTTATCCTTAAGTAATACCGCTCAACTTTATTTGTCATGTCGGATATAATCCACCTGCATGGTTTACATGACAATCTTTATGAGCTCCTTAAGGGGACATCATCATCCCGATGTATCGAGACATGGATTCTATTTATAATCAACAGCCCATCATACATACAATGTTATTACCCAATTCATAGAGGTTGTTGATCCATAATGAATCTCACTCTTTTGTTAGTCAAAATAATGCACACTGTATATACATGTCCGTTATTATATCCGGGTTAAGAACACAAGCATCCATAATAACAGAGATGTTTGTTCTCTTATGTAGTCAGTACAAAGAGAACAACCTCAAGTGGTCCTGTTCAATACACACAAAGTGTACTAGTGTAAACCTATAGTCAAGATAGACTAATACCAGATTACACTACAACCTTTCCAATAGATTGTCCAAGTCCATCTAGGTTGTGAACTATTTATATACTCCATAGGGAACTGATAATATGATCTTCTGTGTGACACCACACAGCATATTATCTACAATATAGAATATCAGACATTTGCATTAACACTTGCAACAAATACAATATGCAAATATTTGCCCATATGATTCTCATTCAAAATTTAAGGAAATAAGGTTACTAAAAAAGTGATACTTTTAGTATATAACCCTAACAATCTCCCACTTATACTCAAAGCATTGCTTTTCAGTATACTGTTACAAATCTCCCACTTATACTTAAAGCCATGCTGCTACACATCTGACTCCCATTCCCTCAACATGACTATCAAAATCCTTAGCTGGTAAGCTCTTTGTAAAGGGATCAGCTAGGTTGTCGGCTGATTCTATCTTGATCACAACAATTTTTCCTTTCTTTATGAAATCTCGAATCAGGTGGTACTTGCGCTCAATGTGTTTGCCAGTCTTATGGGCTCGTGGTTCCTTCGAGTTTGCAACTGCACCACTATTATCACAATAAAGTGTAATAGACTTAGGCAAAATAGGTACCACATCCAAGTCCAACAGAAAGTTTCTGAGCCAAACCGCTTCTTTGGCTGCCTCAGAGGCTGCCACATAGTCGGCTTCCATGGTGGAATCAGCAATAAATTTTTGCTTGATACTCCTCCACACAATGGCTCCACCTCCCAAATTAAACACATAACCTGAGGTAGATTTCCTGGAATCCCTATCTGACTAAAAATCTGAGTCTGTATACCCCATAGGAACTAAACTATCTGCCTGGTAAACTAGCATATACTCTTTAGCCCTTTTCAGGTACTTCAAAATATGCTTTACGGCAGTCCAATGCTCTTGTCCTGGGTTAGACTGATATCTGTTGACCGTGCCTACGACAAAGCAGATGTCTGGTCTTGTACATAGCATTGCATACATTAAGCTTCCTACTGCTGAAGCATAAGAAACTGTCTTTATGTTCTCTATCTCTTTAGGTGTCCTCGGACACTGCTCCTTTGATAGAGCAATTCCATGTCTAAAAGGTAAGAAACCTTTCTTAGAATTTTGCACACTAAAACGAGTTAGTACAGTATCGATATAGAAAGCATGGGATAAGGCCAACATCCTTTTCTTGCGATCTCGTAGAACTTTGATCCCAAGGATGTGACCTACTTCTCTCAAGTCCTTCATATCAAACTGTTTGGATAACCATACCCTTACATCAGATAACACCTTCATATTGTTTCCAATGAGCAAGATGTCATCCACATAAAGTACTAGAAACACCACCACGTTTCCGTCACACTTTCTGTATACACATGATTCATCCTGACATTGATCAAATTCGTAGGATTTTATCACTTGATAAAAACATATGTTCCAAGATCTGGAAGCTTGCTTTAGTCCATAAATGGACTTCTTGAGCTTACAAACAAGATGCTCCTGGCCCTTTTCAATGAACCCGTCTGGTTGCTTCATATAGATGTCTTCCTCAAGACTTCCATTAAGGAAAGCTGTCTTGACATCCATTTGCCAAATCTCATAATCGAGATGAGCTGCAATAGATAAAAGAATCCGGATAGACTTAAGCATGGCTACAGGATAAAATGTTCCTCATAATCGATACCCACTCTTTGAGTAAAACCTTTTGCTACAAGCCGAGCTTTAAAGGTTTCAACCTTACCGTCTGATCCTCTTTTTCTCTTATAGACCCACTTGTATCCAATGGCTTTTACACCAACGGGTGGTTCTATAAGCTTCCAGACCTGATTAGAATCCATAGATTCTATTTCGGATATCATTGTTTTTTGTCAAGACTCTGCATCTTTATCTTGGAGTACATCATTGTAGGTACAGGGATCATAATCTTCTTCCTCAGGGACCAAGTCTGACGACTCTCCCAAGAACATATATCTATCAGGTTGTATCACAACCCTCCCACTACGACGAGGCACTATCGGTTGTGGTGTAACATTTGTGACACGTTGTGTAGTTATTTGTGGTTCATCCTCTTGTACTGTTGGTACTGAAGTACTTGATGTCTCACATCTCAGTTCTTCTAGAACAACTCTACTTGTGGGTTTATGGTTCATCACATAGTCTTTCTTTATGACTCGGGCATTGGTGCTAATAATGACCTTCTGATCCTTAGGACTATAAAATAAACCTCCTTTCGTTTCTCTTGAATAGCCTACAAACAAGCGTACTTCTGTACGAGATTCCAACTTATCTGCTTTCCCACTCAGCACATGTGCTGGACTACCCCAAATGCGAACATGTTTCAGACTAGGCTTACGCCCAATCCACAGCTCTGTGGGAGTAAGAGGTATAGACTTAGAAGGAACCAAGTTCAAAATATAAGCTGCAGTCTCTAAGGCATATCCCCAAAATAAATCTGGAAAATCCGAATAACTCATCATTGATCTAACCATCTCCATAAGAGTTCTATTCCTTCTTTCGGCTACACCATTCTGCTGGGGCGTTCCAGGTGTAGTCAATTGGGATGCAATCCCAGCCTCTGATAATAATCCCTAAACTCTCCAAAGAGGTACTCGCCACCACGATCTGATCGTAATGACTTGATACATTTTCCATGACGTTTCTCCGTTTCAGCCTTATACTCTTTGAATTTCTCAAAGCACTCAGACTTACGACGCATCAAATAAATGTATCCATACCTAGAATAATCGTCAATAAATGTGATAAAATATTCAAAGCCACCTCTAGCTTGGATAGTCATGGTCCACACAAATCAGAATGAACCAATTCCAACACATCTTTGGCCCTATACCACTTTACCGTAAAAGGCCTTTTAGTCATTTTACCTTCCAAGCAGGATTCACAGACTGGTAGTGCCTCCACTTCCAATGAACTCAAAGGTCTATCTTTAACCAGTCTTTGAATCCTTCTTAGGTTAATATGCCCCAATCGCAAGTGCCAAAGATATGTTTGGTTCATACAAGAAGGTTCTTTTCTCTTATTTAAATTAGATGACATATTATTCATTTCCATAAGTTGTATTATGGGCGAAATAGGATTAATGACATACAAATTATCAACCAATGCACCAGATCAGATAAAATGTTTATTCTTTCTAATAACAATATTGTCATTAAAATAAACTGAATATCCATCCTTAACTAACATAGAAACAGAAACTAAATTCCTTCTAAGTGAAGGTGCATAAAGACAATCTCTCAATGTGAAAGACTTATTTCTACCAAAAGATAAAGTAACATCTCCTAATGCAACGACCGATACTTTTGTAGCACCACCCATGAACAAGCATATCTCTCCATCACTGAGCCGTCTGGTTTCCTGGAACCCCTGCAATGTGTTGCAGACATGATTAGTGGCTCCTGTATCTACACACCAGGTGCCGGTAGATAACACCGCTAAACATGTTTCAACTACTAGTAAATGAGATATACCTTCTTTGTTCCCTTGTTTAAGAAGTGGACAATCAGTCTTCCAATGTCCTGACCCTTTGCACTTGAAACATTTGTCTTTCGGCTTTTTCACCGCGCCTTGAGGTCCCATGCTCTTTTTTGCTGAGTTTGCCTGTTTCTGAATGTTATTCTTCTTTTTACCGCATTTTGGCTTAGAAGTAGAAGCCTTTTTAGAAATAAAAACATAACCACTCTGCCTAAAAAGAGATTCAGCATCCTGTATCTCTTTTGCAAGTTCTGCCAAACTATACAACCTTTTGTTCATGTTGTAATTAAGGCAGAAATTGTCAAAACTTTTAGGCAGAGTCCCGAGAATGATATCGACCGGGGATTCCCTATCGATTTCAGCTCCAAGGATCTCCATATCATTCAGATGACCCATCATCTTGAGAACATGATCCCTTACTGGTGTACCCTCAGCCATTTTTGTATTCATCAAATATTTCATAGCAAACTGCCTAGCTGCTCTACTCTGATGTCCGAAGAGTTTTTTGAGGTTATACATCATGTCATAAGCAGTGGCAATGGCCTGATGCTGATGTTGCAGTACATTTGACACAGATGCCAGAATATAACACCGCGCCATCTCATCTGCCTTTTTCCACTTCTTATAAGCCTCTTTGACCTCTTCATCAGAGTTAGCATCAGGCTTAGGTGGGCATTCCTCAAAAAGTACATATTTGTACTCCTCAGCAGTTAGAACAATATCCAAATTACGTTTCCTGTCAATATAATTAGGTCCAGTAAGTTTGTTTTCTTTAAGAATCACCATAAGTGGACTGAAAGAACCCATTTTTGAAATCCTGAGAATCACATAAATAAAATTATGTAGGGCAAAAAATTTTTTTTGAATTAACTAAATATTGATTCCCTCAAAACAATAATAAGAAATTCACCAACACCTTGAACACCATGAATTTAGCATGCCACGATAGTGTGGACGTATACAAATTCAACTTTGTTCAAGTAGGTTTTTCTTATTAATTTTACTATCATGTCAACATAACTTTATGACAAATAAAATTAATATGCTAGTCTTGCTCTGGTCATACAAATAATAGCAGTGACTCCGATGGGGAGGATACCATTATTTGTATCTAAGTGTATACCATTACTTAATACTAAGTCCATTACCTTGTAATGAGTTCCTTCAGATGGAGAAGTGAACACATACTAGGTAACTTTCTACAATTATCCCTAAGGAAGTTTGTACTGGTGATCCATAATTATAATCATCCGATATGGAGGAAAGCACTATAGCCAACAACGCAAGTATAATTACATCACCTACAACCAGTAATGGGACCATAGGATTAAACTAAATAAATATCTCTCCCACTTAGTTACTTAACAATGGGGTTTTTCTACTAGTTGATATTTGTCATGTTGTCCATTATTAATGTAGGCTTGGTTTTTCAAAAAAAACAACCACACAACAATAAACATGCATAATCAGAAAAAAAACAATGACAAAAATAGAGAAAATATTCCAAACTATTATGGTCATCTTTTGCTGCTCCGTCCTCAATATCCGAATCCAAAATCTGGTGCTACACAGATCTATTCGGGGTTCAATCTGCCGGTCAGGTCGCGGGGTTCGGGGGGCAGCGTCCGTTTTTTAGGTTTTGGCGGTCGATTCCTTATTGAAAATCACTGTCTGCCGCGGATTGCTTAAAACCAGCATCTCGTCCGACGTCAGAAACAACCACCCCCGCCATCATGATTGATCAAAAAAAATTAAAATTACATCAATCCTATGCCTCCCGAAGGAGTTCACACATAATCGAATGCAAAATTAAAATAATAAGCACGATCAACCCTCGTGATTTTAATTACATCACAGCAATAACGACATCCACGACATGTCCATGGTTTAAACAACACAATCAAAAACATGCATGGACCATAATAGTGGATATAAGATGCTGCAAAAACCGAGTTAAAACAGATCTACATTTACCGACTATTACACAGCGCAGGTTTTATTGGACAACATGGACGTATCAATCATACGTAGATCCAAAGTGGCTCTGATACCATTGATGGAACTGGGGATTCCAGGACCTCCTTTGGTTGGCGTATGATTGATAGAAAGTTAAAAGATCTAATACGTGTTCTAACCCTCATAGGTGGAAACTAGGGTTCCCAATTATACCTGCGGCGGAAAAGAGACAAGTAATCCTGGCAATCTCGAGCGGACGACCCCAAGATCTCTGCACGTATTCCTTCTCGAGTTGGAGTCGTGTGGGTGACGATCTCCTAACCTTTTCTTCTCCTTGGAGCTCTCTTTCTCTCCTTACGTGAATCACGAATATAGAGAAAGTTTCAGATTTCTGATCAAGTAATATGGCGGCCAGAGAATAGAGGATATATATAGGCTACAGTAGGGACTGTAGTCTCCCTTCCGAAAATTTTCAAAATAATTTTTATTAGTTATTTGATTTAAATAGTGATTTTAGAATTTTATAAAATAATTAAATAGTTAATAATTACGGTTAGATGATTTAGCCATAGTTGAGATTTAGAGTACAAGGTGAATAGGAATCATGGCACGGATAGTGCAGTGGCGTGTACTAGGTGTGTTAGCTCTGCCAAGGAAGGCCAAGCCATAGTGACGTCCTAACTAGAAAAAAATCAGACTAAGTTGCGACTTAACCCTATAACGTTTAATTACTTATAATTGTATTATTGACTTGTAGGAAACACGCTTGTGTCGATTTAGTCCAAACTGGACCCGAACCAAATCTCAGCCTATGTAAGCATGCAGTGGAACCCGGGACGGCCATGTAGACATTTTACTTGTGCACAAATATTTTCTTATTTATTTTAGGAATTGGTAATTATTTTCTAAATATTTGTTATATGTAAATTATATATATTTATTGGGTTTTGGAATAATTTGTAAGGTTTTTAGGGCCAAAGAAAGATGGTGTAATATGATACACTATACATATTATTGGTTTATTCATTTTTGTTATTAATATTATTATTATTATTATTATTATTATTATTATTATTATTATTATTATTACCATTATTATCATTATTATATTATTGAGATTATTAGTAAATAATACTATTTTATTATTAATTGTTATATGTGTGTGTATGAATATATAAATATACTTTGAATATATGTGTATGGTTGTGTAAGTATATAAATATATAAATGTATATTACATATGTAGGTATTTATATAAATGTTTGTGTAAATATATAAGGTATATTAAATATACAGGTATTCATATATATAAGTGTATATTAAAATATAGGTGTTTAAATAAAGGTTTGTGTAAATATATATATATATATATATATATATATATAGTATATATATATATATATATATATATATATATATATAATATATATATAATTAGTAAAGAAATAGAAAGAAAAAGAAAAGAAAGAAAAAGAAAACAAAAAAAAAGAAAGAAGAGGGGCTTAAAAGAGAAAGGCCAACTTAACTTTTTACTGAAACTGCTTGGCCAAACAAACAGCAGACCCCCCTTGAGCTCGGTTAAACGAGTATATATATATATATTTATATATATATATATATATAAGAGGTCGAGAGATCGTGAGAAACTCTACGAAACCCTAGCCGACTACAACCACCGCCAGCCTCTACACCTGCGCGTCAGGACCTCGACCGTGCGCCCTCTGCGGTGCGCCACCGTCGGCCGTCGGCCGGCCAGGCCAGAGAGCCACGCAGCGCCGCGCACAAGCGGACAGGGCAGCAGTAACAGCAGCCGCGGAGACAACTTCGCGTGGAGATTCTTCAACGATCGGTCGACCGTTTGTCGAACCGATTGCTCAGGTACGACTACAATATAACCGACTTTAATTCCCTTCGAATACTTGGTAACTAGATGCCCTAGGTTGTCGGGAAAATGCGCTAAACTCGACCAAAAACCTGTTCGAAAACAGGGAATATAGCAGTCCATGACCCATATTTGAGGATCGTTTTCGATCAATCCAGTCCCATATTAGAAATTCTATTTGAACACACTTTTAGATAACATGTGGGGATTCACGACCCTTTTTGAGGATTTGGAAATCATCGACTGAGCGTCGAGAAATCAATCCTAAAGTTTTCCAAAAATTGGTTTTCAAAACTAGAAAACTCATCCACACGACGTGCGTCCCGCCATTTCGGGCGACGTAGTCGCGCACCGTAAGCATCGAAAGCTGCGTAATGACTTTGTGGTCGTGTGGGCTTTGACGGAATTCAAATTGGTGCGTCGAGCGCGCGACGAATTTGATACGTATCCGTCGAAATTCACCTATCGTGCACTTTGCAATTCTCTAATTACTTTGTGGACGCTCGTCAGATCGAGACGAAACTTGCGCCAACAGAACCGTATCATTTTTATGTCCTGTATGCCAAGTTTGGTTCGATTCTAAGACAGTTGATAAAAAACCGTTTTAGGGCCCCACGGTCCCACTAACAGGCGATTTTGTGCCCGGCCCGGAATCCAACTCTGGACATACGGTTGGGTTCGTATCGAAAAACTGGATCCGTAGACATGTAGTTTGACGACTTTAGAGACCATGACTGACACGCTTTTGGTGCAAAGCGGGTCCAACGGGGACATTGTTTTTGTCCGAAATTACCGTTTGTCCCTGTGTCCAGAATTGGACTTAAGGATAGGCAATCCTAGCTAATTTGACTATTTTGAGAATGTTGGTTTTTATTTTCAGCATCCGGAGACTTCTACATGTGTTGACTGATTGTGGCTCATTGAGTGGTATGGTATTATTGGTTTCTCCAGCTAAGGACCTCAGGCAAGTGCACTTTCTGATGCTTTTTGATTCATAGTAGTTGATACATTTCATGTTCATACATTATCTTGCTGCTTGTTGACACGCTCGTCACACGGAGTAGTCGGAAGGGGGAATCTTAGTAGAACATGTGGACTACCCAGAACTATCTTCCCGTGTCTTTCGTGAATGATAGTAGCTGCACACGACACGTGCAGTAAGCCGTATTTACCCCCTAGCCGTTCACATGTCGAAACGGATATTTCACACCACCTAGATAGATGTCTTTTATTAGTTTTTCCTTGTTTATTTCTCTATCGTGCTATGTCATCAGTTATCTTCAAGTTTTCATATCTCATATGTTATTTTCATGTCTTGTTAATTCTATGTGTTTTGCATTGCCGTCGGTTTGTGTACTTGTTCCATTCCTGACTAGAAACCATTTTTCAGGTTTAGCCGCGATCACTCTTAGCACTGGGAAGACTTGGGTATGCTGAGGTCGACTAGAAATAGTTAGCCATTGTATCATTTTATTAATTGTAAAACTTTGTATTTTCCTTTAAATAAAATATTTAACTGGTGTAAATAAATTAGAAATGTGAATGAGCAGCAAATGTGATATTTTGAGCATTTATATTCTGCGGGCTTGACAGCGTTCTACCGCCGACTCTGCGGCGTAGACTGGCTTGGACACGTCTCGTATCCGAAAAGGGGTGCGGGTCGTGACAAGGACCATGAGAAGAAATTAGGGTTAGTCCTCCTAACGGATCTGGATATCCCGTGTTCAGCCCGAACACACAATCCAACCCATTAACAATAGCTCGGTCCACTAATGAGCTATTGTTGCACTACCTCCCTATTCCCAAATTATGTTTGTGGGCTCATTTTATTATATGCTCGTTTGGCTCCCCATGTTAAGATATCGTATGTCGATCAAATTAAGTTAATGACAACTATTGATTCGACATCTTTTATCCTTAAGTAGTACCGCTCAACTTTATTTGTCATGTCAGATAATCCACCTGCAGGGTTTACATGACAATTCTTATGAGCTCCTTAAGGGGACATCATCAACCCGATGTATCGGGACATGGATTCCATTTATAATCAACAGCCCATCATACATACAATGTTATTACCCAATTCATAGAGGTTGTTGATCCGTAATGAATCTCACTCTTTTAGAGTCAAAATAATGCAACTGCATATATGTCGTTATTAATCAGGTTAAGAGCACAAGCATCCATAATAACAGAGGTGTTGTTGTCTTATGTAGTCAGTACAAAGAGAACCTCAAATGGTCCTGTTCAATACACACAAAGTGTACTAGTGTAAACCTATAGACAAGATAGACTAATACCAGATTACACTACAATCTTTCCAATAGATTGTCCAAGTCCATCTAGGTTGGTGAACTATTTATATACTTTACAGGGAACGATAATATGATCTTCTATATGACCCCACACACCATATTATCTATAATATAGAATATCAGACATTTGCATTAACACTTGCAACAAATACAATATGCAAACATTTGCCCATATGATTCTCATTTAAAATTTAAGGAAATAAGGTTACTAAAAAAGTAATACTTTTAGTATAACCCTAACAGATAGCGGGGCCCCTTGTCGAAGCCCTCTAGAACTGCTGAAGAAGCCATACGGCTGGCCCCTGACTAGGATAGAAATGAGGGAGTAGAAATACAGACCTGAACTGTCACGCCCAGTACCGAAATACGGAGACGGACTAGGCCAGCTACTCCATATGAGGTACGTAACGTCATACGACGATCGTGGCTGTCGAGAGAGTGGGGGTACATGCTACAATCAAGTCTCCTCTGGTCCCACAGAGTTCTATGTCTCAATCAATTAAGTCAAATCAGCAATTAAATGAACATTAAAGATAAAGCAGTAAGGCGTCCCAGACGCTTCATCAAAATGATCATGAGAGACTAGCTTTATAATTTAGCTATCTCGGAGAGTCAGGAGTACAAAATTATACACAGCTGCAGTCTGTTTAATTACAATTATGTACTGACACAAAATATCAAGTAATCCGGCTAACAGGTGCCGGTGGCTAAACGCCGCAAAAGTATAAACAGGAGTGGTGGAGAAGAAACCCACTCGAGTCCCCGAACCGCCATGCTCCTAGTATGCACCATGGATATCAGGGAGGAAGATCGTGTCCTCTGGCTCTGCTACGAGATCTGGCCAAACAAAACCAGCGGGGTCAGCCCCGAATAGGAAGTACCGCCAAAGGGGCACAAGAGTTAAGATTAAAACCCAGCTAATAGAATGATTGATAATAGAAATACTTATACAACTATTATAGGGTAGCGCAACATCCTCGAACCCATATGGCACCCTTACAACCAAACAAGGACAAAAGGTGCCGCATGGAGTCGGGACGTGTCGTACTCTATAACTTTCACATAAGTTAAAAGGTATAAACAATAAAATCTCCTGATCGTGACTTCGGTCGATAGCCTATCGCAGCACAATAACCAACCCAACAATCAAACAAGAACATGGGTTGGATCATGTACCATGATAGACCATGTTCCTTAGTCATTCACAGAAGTAGCACTTCACAACCAGAATAGTCTTTCCGTTCATAACTTCGGTCCACAGCCTGTCATAGTACGATAACCAACCCAACAATCAAACAAGAACATGGGTTGGATCACGTACCATGACAGTCCGCTTTCCCTCGGTTATTCGCTTAAGGTAAATAGGATACAAGCAAGTCGTTTTCACGGCCAATCAAGTCTACGAGTTTCTAGTGGGATGAGGTTATCCTCGCATCATGTTATTAGAAAATCCTCAGATCGTATATTTCCAGCAAGGCTAGCCAACCCAGGGGTTCGCGTAGACAGGTGTTATTGAGCACAGGTCCCTCGCAAGGCCACCTTGCCAAAACATGTAATATATAGCAGGAATTAATCGGATACAGTCATTCGTTCGTTGCGGATGACACAGTATCCGTGGAGACCAGCCGGCGCGTCAAGACAATATCTCAAGACGGCTGGTGTAACACGATCTCGGGATTTGCCCTCCCCATGCATCTAGTATATTTAGTTGCCTAGTTTAACCCTAGGTGAAATTTGGACTCTCATGCTGTGGCCTGCATGATTATCCTCCTAAAGTCGTACTTTAGTACGAGTACCCCAAAGAGGATCCATGTCAATCAGTATGTCAACATGTTCTACCCTCCTTAGTGTAATGCATTATTGCAAATACGCCACGTGGAGTTACGAGTCATTTGTCGAGCATGAACAAGAACTGGGACATTCAGGTACATGTATCGAGTAGGAACACTTTGTTCTCCGGGGTCACATTAGTGCTCATATCATGCTCGGGACAAAAGGCGTAAGGATATAAAATGGGCATATAATATCTAATAAAATATCAAAAGCATATGCACAACAAGGCAGCGTGCGTGAAAAGTCACGCAAGCTTACACAAGGCAGCATGCGTGAAAAGTCACGCAGGCTTACACAAGGCAGCGTGCGTGAAAAGTCACACAGGCTTACACAAGGCAGCGTGCGTGAAAAGTCACGCAGACTCGAGGAAGAGTGCTGCGTGAAAAGTCACGCAGACTCCAGGGAAGAGCTGTATGAAAAGTCACGCAAACTCGAGGGAGAGTGCTGCGTGAAAAGTCACGCAGACTCAAGGGAAGAGCTGTGTGAAAAGTCACGCAAGCTCAAGGAGAGAGCAGCGTGAAAAGTCACGCACGCTACAGGGAGCAGCGTGGGTGAAAAGTCACGCACGCTACAGGAGACACGCTTCCAATAGGAAGCGTGCCTAAGTCTGCTTACGCAGTGCTAAAGAGCGCACGTAGCTCAGTGTGCGTGAGCTAAGAAGCTCTGCACACTGCTCACTGTCTTCTCCAAACAGCAAGAACACCATGGCAGAACCCAAAACTTCAAAACAACATAACTTGGTCATCCGAACTCCAAATCCGGATTTCCAAAGTTCCAACTTGGGTGAAATGGAATTCTCTTCCACATGGAAGCATCAAAACCCACAAAACTTCAACGAAAATAGATCAAAACTAAGGAAATCCGAAAATGATTAAAACTTAGATCTACAAAAATCAAAGCTTCAAAATGGAAATTTCTAAGTTCTAAACTAGTATAGATTGAGGAGAAGAACATGTTTTGGCAAATAGTTTTGTAAGAAATCATTGACAAAATTATGGATCCATCTCTTGAGCAAGTTGGTACTTGCCTTGGTTGGTGGAGGAAGTAAATGAGATGAAGTAAATGAGATGAGAGAGAATGAGATGAGTATATATAAAGATCTTGGACCCATGGGTTCATGATGAACCAAAGGGTTCATGATGAACCATTAGTGAACCAAGAATGGGTTACCCAAATGAGCCAAAACTGTAGGCCCAAATGCAGAAAATAAATTAGGAAATAATATTTTGTCAATTATTTTGGGAAATGCATGAAGAAATACAGCATAATAAATATAGTATAAATACAAGGTAAATACAATTTATCGGTTTACGTATTAAAATACGTATTCCAGGATCGGGGAGTGACATCTCTACCCTTCTTAGAAAAATTCCGTCCTCGGAATTCCAGCCAAGATAGGATAGTGAAATCAGGGCAAGCAAGGCTCAATCATATACAAGTTAACTATCATAGCAGTTATTATCGTACATCACAAAGTGCAAAACAAGCAGGTGCAGATAAGCATGGAATTGTGTCAATAAGGTACAAAAATATACCTTATCAGTCAAACAAATGCGGATACCGAGATCTGATCTCGTCCTCGCGCTCCCAGGTTGACTCTTCCGAAGAGTGATGGTTCCAAGAAACACGGACAAGGTTTATCGTCCGATTCTTGAGTACCTTCTCTCGCCGGTCTAAAATAGATATGGGTTGTTCCTCGTAGGTTAGGTCGGTACCAACGACTAACTCAGAATGATCGAGGACATGACTCGGATCTGAGACATACCCACATAATTGGGACACATGAAACACATCATGTATGCCAGTTAACGAAGGCGAAAGGGCAAGTCGATAAGCCACATCGCCTACCCGAGCGAGAATCTTAAAAGGACCAACGTATCTTGGACTAAGCTTTCCCCAGGTTCCAAATCTGATGATACCCCGAGTAGGCGAAATCCGCAGAAACACTTGGTCGCCAACTCTGAACTCTAGAGGCCTACGATGCTGATCTGCCCAATGACGATGTCGGTCCTGTGCAACTCGAAGGCGCTCTCTGACCAACTTAACTATCTCTACCGTTTGCGTGATCATCCCTGGCCCCAACAACTTTCGTTCTCCGACGTCGTCCCATGCCAAAGGGGACCTGCACTTCCTTCCGTACAATGCTTCGAACGGGGCCATCTGAATGCTAGCCTGATAGCTGTTGTTATAGGAGAACTCCACTAGATAAAGGTGGTCCTCCCAAGATCCGCCAAAATCTAAGGTACATGCCCGTAGCATATCTTCTAACGTCTGAATGGTTCTTTCTGATTGCCCGTCGGTTTGTGGATGATAAGCAGTACTGAATCTTAACTTGGTTCCCAAACTTTGGTGTAAGCTCCGCCAAAAATGGGAAGTAAACTGCGTATCCCAATTTGATACTATACTAACTGGAACACCGTGCTGCCTTACTATCTGCTTCATATATATTTCTGCTAACTGCTCAGTAGTTTGTCCAACTCGGAAGGGAAGAAAATGAGCGACCTTCGTGAGTCGATCTACTATTACCCAGACTGCATTCTTGCCATCCGGGGATCTAGGTAAACCGGTCACAAAGTCCATCGTGATGTGCTCCCATTTCCATTCTGGGATAGGAAGCGGCTGTAGCAACCCTGCTGGTCTCTGCTGCTCGGCTTTCACCTGCTGACATACCAGACACTTGGATACAAATCTCGCTATCTCTTTTTTCATGCCATTCCACCAAAAGTACTGCCTGATATCTCGATACATCTTCGTTCCTCCTGGATGAATGGAGTAAATAGAACTACGAGCTTCGGACATAACTTCTTGCCGAAGGTCTCCACTCGGTACACAGAGTCTGTTTCCAAACCTGAGCATACCATCTTCATGAATCACTAACTCCTTCCTACGGCCTGATTCACACTCCGACCGCAACTTCTGAATCTGTGGATCTCCTGCTTGTGCTGCCCTTATCCTCTCTACTAAGGTTGACTGAATCTGCATACTGGTCATTCTTCCTATATCCCTTGGCAAAACTACTTCGATTCCCATACTCTGAAGGTCTTCTAAAATATGCTTCTGCGAGGTCAAGATAAAGGCACTGTCTCTCCTACTCAGTGCATCTACAACTATATTCGCCTTGCCTGGATGATACTGAAGATCTAAATCAAAATCCTTCAGCAGTTCTAACCATCTTCTTTGCCTCATGTTCAAATCTCGCTGCGTGAATACGTATTTCAAACTCTTATGATCAGTATAGATCTCTACCCGATCTCCGTATAAATAATGCCTCCACAACTTGAGTGAAAACACCACAGCTGCTAACTCCAAATCGTGAGTCGGGTAATTCTTCTCATGGTCTCGAAGCTGTCGAGACGCATATGCTATCACCTTTTCGTGCTGCATCAATACACATCCAAGACCCTTCCCAGATGCGTCACAATATACTGTAAAGCCTCCCGCTCCTACTGGAAGCATCAGGATCGGGGCTGAGATCAATCTCTTCTTTAATTCTTCAAATGATGCCTGACAGTTAGCTGACCAAACAAACTCTACGTCCTTGTGCGTCAAACGCGTTAAGGGCGCAGAGATCTTGGCAAAGTCCGCCACGAACCTTCTGTAGTAACCAGCTAATCCTAAGAAACTTCGTACTTCTGCAACCATTCTCGGGACTGGCCAATGCTCTATGGCCTCAACCTTCTTCGGATCCACTGACACTCCTGCCCCAGAAATTATATGCCCCAGGAACGAAATGTGATCTAACCAGAATTCACACTTGTCGAGCTTCACATAAAGTTGATGCTCCATCAATGTCTGTAAGATAGTCCTAAGATGTTTCTCATGCTCCTCTTCACTGCTGGAATAGACAAGAATGTCATCTATGAACACCACTACAAATTTATCCAAATACGACAAAAAGATGCGGTTCATTAAATCCATGAATACTGTGGGGGCGTTGGTTAGTCCAAAGGGCATTACTAGAAACTCATAATGCCCATATCTAGATCTGAATGCTGTCTTCGGTATGTCTTGCTCCCGGACTCTTACTTGATAGTATCCTGACCTAAGATCGATCTTGGAAAAGACGCTGGCCTTGCTCAACTGGTCAAACAGGTCATCAATCCTTGGCAGCGGGTACTTATTCTTCACTGTTACTGCATTCAGCTTGCGGTAGTCGATACACATCCTCGTCGACCCATCCTTCTTGGGAACTAAAATCACTGGCGCGGCCCAGGACGATTTTCTGTCTCGGATGAATCCCTTAGACTTCAACTCTTCTTCATGTTGATATAACTTATCCTGTTCTGACGGCGACATTCTGTAAACTCTGTCTGCAATAGGCCTCGTTCCAGGGTTCAACTTAATGCTAAATTCTACTTCTCTGACTGGGGGTATCCCTGGGAGCTCATCAGGGAAGACGTCGAGAAAATCTTCGACCACTCTCAGAATCTGTCCTGGCTCTGACACTGCTGCTGAGATGACGCCTCCGACCTGATTCTTCAAGGTTTGAGTAAAGATGAACTGCTCCATCCCAGGAACGTTGAAAATAACCCTACCTCCTCTACAATCAATTGTCGTATGACTGTCTCTCAACCAGTCCATGCTAAGACCGACATCAAAATTCCCCATAGGGAATTCAATCAATGATGCGGGCAGTAAATGCCCACACACCTCTACCGGACACGAAAAGCGTACTCTGCTAACTTCTACGAGCCCATTGCCGGTGAGTATATCCATCCTCTCCGGCAATGCCTCAAACTCTAATCCAATCCGTGTAGCATATTGTGCAGAGATGAATGAATGAGTAGCGCCTGAATCAAATAATGCTACAGCGGGAAATGAGGTGACGAGAATTTTACCTGCCACCACGTCACTAGACGCTAGAGCATCTCCCAAGGATAATGTGAGAGCCTGGTCCTGGCCCCGCTGAGCCCCTTGTTGCGGCCTTCCTCGACCATGCTGTTGCTGCCTCTGAGGGCCTTCGGCTTCCTGTGCCTGACGGAACATCTGAGCCTGCGTTGGTAGACGCTGGGCTAGGGGCCTTACTGCTAATACTGGCCCTCCACTCGGGGTTGCCACTGGAGCTGGCAACGCTGGAAACTGCTGAGCTGGCCCTCCTGGCCTCTGCATCATAGGACAAGTGGAAATACGGTGGTCTGAACTACCACACCTCAAGCATAAGCCATTCGCTGACCGGCACACCTCCCTCGTGTGCCCTGCCTTCCCACAGAAGGTACAGCCCTGGGGTGCTTCCTGACGCTGCTGCTGGTTCCTCGGCTGCTGATGCCGAACTGGCACTGTATTAGTTGACACGGCCGTCCTCCGCGGTGCTCCTGCATCATGAATACGTACATCGGGTGCTGGTGCCGATGTTCGCTGCATTGCTCCTCCTCCAACCTGGGAATGAGATCTCTTCTGACCTCCTGTCCTCGATGCCAACCTCTGCTGGGTAAGCTCGTGCCTCCGAGCTGCCGTCAAAACAGCGTCGAACGTCTGGTAGTCGTGTCCTTCCACCAGTTGCAATAGTTCCAAATGAAGTCCCTGCTGGAACCTCATAGCTTTTTCTGGCTCCGTTGCCACCATTGCTGGTGCGAAACGGCATAATCTGCAGAACTCTGCTGCATACCCATCTACGGTCTTGCCTACTTGCTTGAGACTGATAAACTTCTGCTGGAGCTCATATCGAGCTACTACGCCAAAATACTTGGCCTTGAATCTGTCACTGAAGGTGGTCCAACGAACAGGGCGCCTTATACCAACTTCTTCTGATGCCCACCAGTCGCGGGCAAGATCCTGAAGTACTAATTTGACCTGATCAACCTTCTCATCATCTGGAACCTTGGCTGCCACAAGAATGGCTTCGATGTCTTGAATCCAGGCATCCGCAGTGATGGCATCCTCCGTGCCATCAAAATACCTCGGGTTCAAGCGACGAAACCTTTCTGATGCTCCCGAGTCAGCCCCGACACTCCTCTCAAGAGCTAACTGAATCCCTTGGTTCAGCAACACATTCTACTCCTGCTGCCAAGTCTGTTGCTGTTGGTTAGTGACAAGAAACCCCCGGATGATCTCCAGGAGTGCTACGGCGTCTGGTACTGCCGTCGCTGCTGGTGCTGCAGGAGTTCCAATAACCTGCGGCTGCACTGCCTCTGGTTCCATTTCTGCTCGTGCCTGTACAGGAGAAGGTTCTCTCCCCTGTTGCTGCCCAGTCGAGCCATGCTCTTGCTGCTCTTCCTCATGGGCCTCACCCGCTACTGAGAATGAAGCACCCCTATAGAGAAGAATATAAGATTATCAAGTCCGGACGAGGAAGATTTCGAGGATGCAAGTCAGGTTAGAGATCAAGGCAAGGACAGAGAATTCGAAACCGAATTTCAAGGGGAACAAGTTTTGATTGAGACTCCTAATAATTCGCAATACCCCGCAAGTCTGAAAATCAGACCTGCATGGGCCACCACTAAAACCTTGTCACGCCCCAGTACCGAAATACGGAGACGGACTAGGCCAGCTACTCCATATGAGGTACATAACGTCATACGGCGATCGTGGCTGTCGAGAGACTGGGGGTACATGCTACAATTAAGTCTCCTATGGTCCCACAGAGTTCTATGTCTCAATCAATTAAGTCAAATCAGCAATTAAATGAACATTAAAGATAAAGCAATAAGGCGTCCCAGACGCTTCATCAAAATGATCATGAGAGACTAGCTTTATAATTTAGCTATCTCGGAGAGTCAGGAGTACAAAATTATACACAGCTACAGTCTGTTTAATTACAATTATGTATTGACACAAAATATCAAGTAATCCGGCTAACAGGTGCCGGTGGCTAAACGCCGCAAAAGTATAAGCAGGAGTGGTGGAGAAGAAACCCACTCGAGTCCCCGAACCGCCATGCTCCTAGTATGCACCATGGATGTCAGGAGGAAGATCGTGTCCTCTGGCTCTGCTAAGAGATCTGGCCAAACAAAACCAGCGGGGTCAGCTCCGAATAGCAAGTACCGCCAAAGGGGCACAAGAGTTAAGATTAAAACCCAGCTAATAGAATGATTGATAATAGTAATACTTATGCAACTATTATAGGGTAGCACAACATCCTCGAACCCATATGGCACCCTTACAACCAAACAAGGACAAAAGGTGTCGCATGGAGTCGGGACGTGTCGTACTCTATAACTTTCACATAAGTTAAAAGGTATAAACAATAAAATCTCCTGATCGTGACTTCGGTCGATAGCCTATCGCAGCACAATAACCAACCCAACAATCAAACAAGAACATGGGTTGGATCATGTACCATGATAGACCATGTTCCTTAGTCATTCACAGAAGTAGCACTTCACAACCAGAATAAGTCTTCCGTTCATAACTTCGGTCCACAGCCTGTCATAGTACGATAACCAACCCAACAATCAAACAAGAACATGGGTTAGATCACGTACCATGACAGTCCGCTTCCCTCGGTTATTCGCGGAAGGTAAATAGGATACAAGCAAGTCATTTTTACGGCCAATCAAGTCTACGAGTTTCTAGTGGAATGAGGTTATCCTCGCATCATGTTATTAGAAAATCCTCAGATCGTATATTTCCAGCAAGGCTAGCCAACCCAGGGGTTCGCGTAGACAGGTGTTATTGAGCACAGGTCCCTCGCAAGGCCACCTTGCCAAAACCTGTAATATATAGCAGGAATTAATCGGATACAGTCATTCGCTCGTTGCGGATGACACAGTATCCGTGGAGACCAGCCGGCGCGTCAAGACAATATCTCAAGGCGGCTGGTGTAACACGATCTCGGGATTTGCCCTCCC
Source organism: Iris pallida (assembly GCA_029216955.1). NCBI lineage: Eukaryota > Viridiplantae > Streptophyta > Magnoliopsida > Asparagales > Iridaceae > Iris > Iris pallida. The sequence goes on from JANAVB010010791.1 coordinate 4,414,279, forward strand.
CATGCATCTAGTATATTTAGTTGCCTAGTTTAACCCTAGGTGAAATCTTGGACTCTCATGCTGTGGCCTGCATGATTATCCTCCTAAAGTCGTACTTTAGTACGAGTACCCCAAAAAGGATCCATGTCAATCAGTATGTCAACATGTTCTACCCTCCTTAGTGTAATGCATCATTACAAATACGCCACGTGGAGTTACGAGTCATTTGTCGAGCATGAACAAGAACTGGGACATTCAGGTACATGTATCGAGTAGGAACACTTTGTTCTCCAGGGTCACATTAGTGCTCATATCATGCTCGGGACAAAAGGCGTAAGGATATAAAATGGGCATATAATATCTAATAAAATATCAAAAGCATACGCACAACAAGGCAGCGTGCGTGAAAAGTCACGCAAGCTTACACAAGGCAGCGTGCGTGAAAAGTCACGCAGGCTTACACAAGGCAGCGTGCGTGAAAAGTCACGCAGGCTTACACAAGGCAGCGTGCGTGAAAAGTCACGCAGACTCGAGGGAGAGTGCTGCGTGAAAAGTCACGCAGACTCAAGGGAAGAGCTGTGTGAAAAGTCACGCAGACTCGAGGGAGAGTGCTGCGTGAAAAGTCTCGCAGACTCAAGGGAAGAGCTGTGTGAAAAGTCACGCAAGCTCAAGGAGAGAGTAGCGTGAAAAGTCACGCACGCTACAGGGAGCAGCGTGGGTGAAAAGTCACGCACGCTACAGGAGACACGCTTCCAACAGGAAGCGTGCCTAAGTCTGCGTACGCAGCGCTAAAGAGCGCACGTAGCTCAGTGTGCGTGAGCTAAGAAGCTCTGCACACTGCTCACTGTCTTCTCCAAACAGCAAGAACACCATGGCAGAACCCAAAACTTCAAAACAACATAACTTGGTCATCCGAACTCCAAATCCGAATTTCCAAAGTTCCAACTTGGGTGAAATGGAATTCTCTTCCACATGGAAGCATCAAAACCCACAAAACTTCAACGAAAACAGATCAAAACTAAATAAATCCGAAAATGATTAAAACTTAGATCTACAAAAATCAAAGCTTCAAAATAGAAATTTCCAAGTTCTAAACTAGTATAGATTGCGGAGAAGAACATGTTTTGGCAAATAGTTTTGTAAGAAATCATTGACAAAATTATGGATCCATCTCTTGAGCAAGTTAGTACTTGCCTTGGTTGGTGGAGGAAGTAAATGAGAGGAAGTAAATGAGATGAGAGAGAATGAGATGAGTATATATAAAGATCTTGGACCCATGGGTTCATGATGAACCAAAGAGTTCATGATGAACCATTGGTGAACCAATAATGGGTTACCCAAATGAGCCAAAACTGTAGGCCCAAATGCAGAAAATAAATTAGGAAATAATATTTTGTCAATTATTTTTGGGAAATGCATGAAAAAATAAAGCATAATAAATATGGTATAAATACAAGGTAAATACAATTTATCGGTTTACGTATTAAAATACGTATTCCAGGATCGGGGAGTGACATGAACCCTATCCACCCAAGTACGATCAAAGCCCATAGCAAGCATAATATTGCACACGAACTCCTTATTGACAGAGTCATATGCTTTTCACAGATCAAGCTTGACGCACACTTTATCTCCTCCAGGTTTGTTGAAGTCCCGGATCAGCTTATAGGCAAGCAGGCTATTGTCAGCAATAGACCGCCCCTTCACAATAGTCGCTCGATTACAAGACATCAGGCCATGCACAATCCGCTCCATACGTATGCACATCAGGTGAGTGATAATTTTATATAAAAAGTTGCAGCAGAAGATTGGACAAAAATCACTAAGAGACGTCGCACCTTCCTTTTTTAGGATAAGAGCCAGAAAGGTATGGTTGAGCTCCTTAACCAGCTTGCCATTATCGAAGAAGTCGCTGACAATCTCCAGAACCTCCTTCTTCAGAATATCCCAATAGACTTTATAGAACTGGCTCCCAAAACCATCCGGGCCAGAAGATTTATTTGGGTCCGCATGGCGCATAATATCTTCAATCTCCTATATCATCAATGGTGCTAGCAGTACATTGTTACCCAGTGGGGTAACTAGTCTCTTGCACACAATCTCCAAAAACTTAGATAAATAAGAATTTTAATTATAGAGCTCAGTGTAGTACCTGATTGCTTCCTCTTGTAATGCAATAGCGTTGACCACCTTTTTGCTATATACTCTATATAGCTTTGAAATGTGATTTTGATGCTGGCGGGCCTGGATGATATCATAGAAGAACTTGGAGCATTTGTCACCATCATACAACCAGCTACATTTGGCTCGATTAGCCAACTCGATCTCTTCCAGTATGCGTAGAGCCCCTACCTCCCTACAAACATCCTGTTCCGCCGCTGCAAGGTTAGTATTAAGAATGTCCTCTTGTAAAGCAATATGTGCCTCCTGAAGCTGGTCCTCCTTCTCAGTGAGTGGGGTATGTCGTGACCCTCTCTCCTAGAATTTCAAACCAGCCTTCACCAACTTTAACCTCTGAACCATAAAAAATTAGGGATGTCCCTCAACAGGAGTGCCCCAACACGCCTGGGACCTCCGTATATCCACTCATGTAGCTCCATTTGTTGTTGTATCCGAAAGGACGTGCCTTTTGGGAGGCAACCGTCGACAGGTGAATACGAACTGGCAAATGATCACTCATGCCGGCTGGGAGGCACTCAGCAACCATATCAGGGAACATTGTAAACCACTTCCGATTCTCTAAAGTATGATCAAGCTGGCAGGCAACTTGTTTGTGGGTAGCTTTATTATGCTAAGACCAAATGTGATCCATTCTCTCCACCGCCTGCAGACCAGATTGCAAAAGGCATCTTTGGAAGTCATGTAAGACTCCATCTGGGACATGCCGTCCTCTCATTTTTTTGTGACTGAAGAGTAGGGCATTAAATTTCCCCATCAACAGCTGTGGCACATGGAACTGATTCTCACCTACAATACTAACTTGAAAGATCTCCTCCCATAAAGTCTTCCGAAGCTGTCTGTTGTTGTTGCCATACACCGCTCCCAAGATAAAAGCCATCCCCCTTATTAGTGAAAGACATAACATTCAGCTGATCTGATAAATGAATTACCTGTACAGCCCAGCTTTTGCTGTCCAGCTCACCCAGATACGCGCCCCCCTTCTACCTCCAAGTTATGCACCTGACACCACTGATGTTGGGTCTTTCGTTGTAGCAGCCTAGGAGACTTAATTTTAGTCTCTAGTAGCACTATAATGGAACATGCTTCCCGCCTCAATACCTTTCTGATCTCCTTCCATCTCCCTATTGCACACGCACCTCAGACATTCCAAGCTAAGATAGACATTTAATATCCAGAAGATGACCCCTCAATATCTCCAAAGCCACCATTTGGGGAAATAGCGTGGTCCATCTGACCTTCAGCCGCTGCACCCTCTGGAGACGCCTTAAGAGGCGGGCTAAACCCGCTGAGATCACCACCACTTTTACAATGGTCCTTCCATCTGGGATTAGCAACAAAAAGATCTGAAGCGCCCGTAGTAAGTATCCCAATCGCATCCTGCCCTCCATCCTCTCTAGATATCACCACTCGGTGCTTCTTGCTTGTGCTATCCTTCGGCTGATTGTTGCAGTCTTCTATCACCTTCTTTCTGGGGTACCCTCCCTATATATATATATATATATATATATATATATATATATATATATATATATAGTTCAATATTTAGGATAAAAAGATTGGCTAGATTTGTTAGGTAATTTATTATGCACATTAGGAAAGTCACATATATATTGTATTATATGCACATATATGAATATATTTAATCTTATATCCTATGCATATGATCCTATCTCAATATATAATGTATCTATATATGACAACTATATATGGGGACATATATTTACAAGCATCTAGTTGCATATATGGGTGAAAAAAAGATTTGAAGATTAATATCTATATATTTGGAGATATCTATATAAGGAAATTCAAATATTTATGAATATATATTGAAAATTTAAATTATATATGAATATACACTTGGATGCTTAAAATATACGAGAGTACATATACGAAAACTTGAAGATATGCTGTATATCTATGTACATATCATTTAATATATAGGATTGGAAAAGATTTGGTTTAAATTTGATTTAAATATACAAGGTGGTATATCTAGATAGAAATCCTTATATATACAAATATTTATGAAATATGCCACAATTTAAATTGATTCCATATATGTGATATAGATATGGCTATGCCAACCATACCATGCCTAATATGCTAGTCATGGTATTCGACTACGCTAACCATGCCATGTTTCCTAATCAACATGCATAACAAATCTCAATCATGACTAAGGCTATTTATATATAAAACAAATATTTTTTAGGTAAATAAAAATTAAATAATCCTTAAAATATTATATAAGCCTAAAATTAAATTTAAATTTTTTTGGGGTTTACTCTAGTGGACAAAGCATATGGTTTTTAGAGTGTTGGGATAAGTCCATTTAATAAGATTGGGTTCATTTCATTGATTGGGTATTGAGTTTGGACTAGCCCCAAAGGGCCTGAATAGTTGTTTGGGCTGCCCATGCCAGGGTCTTTATATGTATATATATTCTAAATGTGTATTTCCAAAAAGGACTATCATATGAGTAGCTTAATAAGAAAGGTGAGTGTGTTGGTTTTTTTGGAGCCTTTAATTCCCATAGCTTTTGGGCTTTGTGATTAATTAGGTATAATATAGTATTAGTGGGCTTCTATATCAAATTGATTTTTCTTGGGATTTGATATGAATTAGATTATGAAATAAATAGAATTTTGAAATAAATTCTTTGGAACTTTAAGGCTTTAAGGAATTAGTTTTAGTTTGGGCTAAAGTCTTTAAGGGGTTTTAAATAGGAATTTCAAGAGAGTGTAGTAACTTAATACCTAAGTCTTGTATTTTAATAGGTTGGAGTTGGATCAAAGTCAGCGATTTGGACCAGAGGCAAGTACACTACAACTGTAATGCCCCAGTCCCAAAATACGTAGGACTAGAAACGTAGACATGCCAGCTGTATTCATGCGAAGTATACTCCAATATATGGAAACCTCGTATAAATACATAAGCTGCAAAATGCAGTAGAACCATAACTAATTTCATCCACACAAAATAAATGAAAAAAAGATATCATATAAAGATAATGATTTGTCTTGATACAATATGTTGGGCGGAGACAAATCCACCACCAACAAGTAAAGGAAAAATACATGAGTAAAGAAATGAATTTGGCGAGCGAAGCGAAGACGATCCAAGTGCAATCATCCTCGAAGAAAATAGCAATGATCAAGGCTAGAGCTAGAACACCTGCGAAAGATAAGAGCACACACCTGGAGAGATAATCAGGTCCTCAGAGGGACGTAACAAGACACATAATATCATGCTATATAAACTGAATAAATATTGCTCAAATAAATAAGTCAATTAAATTTATAACATGGTCCAATACACACCTATTGAACGAGCGTACCATCCCCCCAACTAAACAAGGACAGGAGATGGTAAACTAATTCACGGTGACGTATCTTTCCATGCTATGAATCCAATATGGTATCCGGGCCCCAACAAGGTTCAATACCTTCTCATCGAAGTAGTAAGTCATACCTACAACCAAACAAGGACAAGATGTGACGAACTAATCCGCGACAAGTTATTGTTCCAAGCTACGGTCAGATACAAGCACTCAAACCAAAAGTATGCGTACCTAATGGATAAAGGTGCATACACATTCTAAGTGAAATGTAGTTAAGAACAATCCTTCCTAGGCATGGGCCCTGGCTGAATAGGATCGGCGTAGTCCCCCTTGGGGCACCAGAGGCCCCATCAGTAAGAGTATGACGTTCCGTAGAATCGTCAGTGGCCGTCAGTAATCATGGATCATCAGCCCCGTATCTCCAGCGGAGAGTCCGGGTCACAAGAGAAAGTACATCGAAGCCCATACGCTAAGGAATTGTCCTCCCCGTCCAATGCCTACTCTATTGTATCTACAACAGTAAACCTCTATAACCGCTAAGTCAAACTAAGCATGCAACCTCTATTAGCGGTTATTCCTATCGCACGGCTTGTACGTACTGGTGGCCAGCCAATCAAGCACTTTCGTGTCCTACATGCTACACACAACTTCGTGTTACAACGTGTCAAGGCTAATGAATGCAACACACAAGGTGGTCCCTTAAATCTAGGTTTAATGTGAGAAAAATAATACATAGCAGGAAATATAAATGAACAGTAAGTTCTAACAGGTTATGTCATGTATCACAGTTTATTTTGCATAAAGAAAATAAATAATGCATGAAATATGAGCTAAAATAAATAAACAGCAAATGGCAAGGTGTCTTGCCTGGTAGGACGCCTGGTGTGCTGCGATAATCAATGTGGCACGAACTTCGACTTCAGTGCAACAACTATGCAAGGTAACCTCGGGTGGTGGCACGGACAGTTCCATTGGGTCCAGAAGGGTCAAATTAGTTAGGGTGGACATACGGTAGTACGAAATTGGCGAGGGAATAGGATAAAAGAAAGTTTATTCATGGACAAGAATTTATAACCGAAGGAGTTTGAGGAAATAATAATAATACATATACTACTTTAGAAAATAATTATAATACTTGAAATTATATTAGTTTAAATATGCTTTCAAATAAATATCCAAAAATCAAAAAGTCGATTTAAGGCAAAACCGTATGCTTTGTCAAATAATATTTTAGACAAAAATATTTTAAGCGAAACAAAATAATATTAGAAAAAAATTTATTTAAGTTTACGAACCATATTTTGTAAAAATAAATTTTTATTAATAAGCTATACTTTAAATGCCACAAAATAATATAGCAAATACAATTAGGGCTTTTAACCCAATATTGAAAATATTTATTTATACTTACAATAATAACAATATGAATTGTAATAATGCTAATAATATTAATTCTTAAATCAATTATAAATACCAATAATATATAAAATCTACTTAATATTATGTGATTAAAAGATAATAATAATAATAATAAATATATAATAATATAAATAATAAAAGAAGCTTTAAAGAACTCAACAGAAAAAAGCAACACAAAATAACCCAAATTTTTTTAATAGTAATACTAATACTAGATAATAATAAAAACAAAAATAAGTAATAATAATAAATAATGATAATATTAATAATCCTAATAATAATAATATGTAAAATATCTTAGTTAATATTATAAGCAAAACACTAAAATTCTCTCATTACTTCTCTTCTTCGAGAGAAGAACAAACACAGAAGTACTTGTATATTAGAGAGGAGCCACGCAGCAACTAATAACATAAAAAACACAACAATTAATATCATAAAATAACACATAAAAAGTAAAATAAAAAAAAAACAAAACAAAAGAAAGCATTTACTCATTCCCCCGATGTTAATGAGGTGAGAGAAAACCAAAGGGAACGAAAGTAGGAAGAAGGAGAGGAGAGAGGTAGGAAAATCGGTGATGGAGAGAGAGTGACGGTGAGGCTGAGGGAGAAGAAGCGGGAAGAAGGGGGAAGAGGAAGGCGGAGAGGGTCATATGCGGTCGGGGGACGCATACGGCAGAGGAAGAGGAGAACGGAGGAAGGAGAGAGGTGCGGTGGCGCGTCGACCTGCACGGCGTGGTACGGTGGTCGCGGCCAAGGAAGCGGCGGTCAGAAGGGCTGGAAGGGGGCGGCGCACGCGAGATTGGGCGGAAAGGAGTGGGGGACACGGGCGCGGCGACTAGGGTTTCTGGCCGGAGCTGCTGGCCAAGTGAGGTGGCGGAGCTGGCGGAGCTAGCGGCGGCGGAGGCGCTCAAGGAGGAGGGGGTGCGCGCGGTGGGGAAAAGACAAGGAGGCGGTCGGAAGGCCAAAACCGGAGTTCGACGAGCCGGCGCTCGGCCAAGGCAGCGCTGGTCGGTGTCGGCACGTGTGGACGGCCAGTCGTGGCACACTGGAGCAGCGGCGCTGGGCACGGCACGCTAAGGAGGAGGCGACGCGGATGCGGAGTCGATGGGGTTCAGGTCGGCCGCTCAGGCGGAGACCGCGACAACCGGGCACGACTCCGGTGGAGATAAGTTTAGGTTTAGGGTTTTATTTTCCTTTCTTCTACTTGGTGATGATGGGGGTTGACGTTGTCGCTGGTGGTCGTGGTCGGACTTGGTGGTCGGGGCATGTGGTCGGGGTTGATGGTCGGATAGAGGCCGTGGTGACGATGGAGAGTAGGGGTCGGATTGGGTATGGGCGGTCGGTCGGAGATGGAGATGGCCTGGTGGTGGTGATGGCTGGGCGTGGGTTTGCTGGTGTCGGGGGTTCGGGGTCGTTGAAGGAGAACGGGTGGTCGATGGGGTTAGGATAGGGATAGGTTTAGGGATTTGGTGTCGGGGTGTGTTCGACACCGAAAAATTTATGTACATGTAAAAGATGGAATAAGATTATGGGCTGAGGATAACACAGATACGTTGCACATTTATTTATGGTGGAAATTGCGAAGAATTAATGAATGATAAAAATTGGAGGAGTACCTGCCTATTTATAGGATATGGAAATTCCCAATTGGATAGGATTAGGAGACGATTTAAAACCCAAATTAGATAATTCATGTATTAATTAAAATCAATCAAATCCAATCCAAATCTAAATCCAATTAAATCTAGTTAAATTATTTTAGTTTAAAATCAAATCAATTTCAAATATAGATATTAGTTTACTATTTAATGTATCCATGGAATCAAATCAAAATTTAAATTGTCACAAATATTTCAAAAATATGTTTTCCAAAATGCTAATAATAATAATTTCAAAAATTACACTATTTATTTAAAATAAGGTAATAAATAATTATGATATATGTATGCAAAGTATTTATTATAGCAAAGTATTTCAAAAATTTTTGTATGATAGCAAAGTATTTATTATATAAATTATTTTGAACTATAAAATAAATTAAAATTAAAATATTTTTTTAAAAATATGTACGCTCGTCCATATTCGTACTCGACGAGCAATTACGAAATACGTCATTTGTGCACAACGTACAATACAACTACGCGACGTACAATACAAAAATTTTAAATCAGTACAAAAATCGATAAAAAATATAGTAGAAATTTAGGGGTTTTACATCCTACCCAACTTAAAAAAAATTCGTCCTCGAAATTAAGAATTCGTAGGAGGAGAAGAAGACACAAGGAGGTATCGATGGAAAACAATTTATAACAAATCATGCCGTAAGAATTCACGATCTAGATCATAGAAAAAAATAATACGGTATGGTCACGGGTAATGATTGAGGGTCACGATTAAGAGAACAAAATAGGTTCACTTAAATTAAGCGATTAGAGGGTCTTAATAGGGCCGAGTAGTTTGGGATGAAGATATAGCAACATCGAGTGAGAATGATCATAGCCGATAGGAAGGCTAGAGGAAGTTGAAGTATAAGCGCCTTTATTTTCAAAAATATGTGAAGGCGAAGGTAATAAAGAGTTCAAAGAAGATATTATCGAATACGAATACGTTGTTCAAAGGCGACCGAAAATTTTTCAAGGAATTGTCAAGGCAATCGTGGATGGGATTTTAGAGGACAAGTTTAGCTATGTCCCCATCAACATAGAACGATAGATAAAAGCGAACCAAAGTGCACTCGGTTGATCAGACCATCATGCACCGGTTCTGATTAGACAATATGTTAGTGAGCGCGCTCAATAGCATAAGTCATGAACAAACTCGAAAAATAAATGAGTTTAGAAAACTAGATTATAGTAGCAACATTAGTCAAGGTGGTAAAAATATGGGCACGAGATTATGATTGAAATAAAGAACAAATATGAATAGTCTAAGTGTCATAAGGATCTAAGTCTTGTTTGTTCCTATACCGTCATTCTACGGTTTTATTGACCAAGGCTTGGTTAACCAAATGGGTTAAATTTCTTTAGTCTCTATGGTCTACATAGTACTATTGGTATTTCCTTAATGGTCAAGGGTGTGTTAAGTCGTGGGGTATTCTACCCAACTTAAAGAATTAAGCTATGGGTGTTTGGGACATCTAACTTAGTAGGGTCAATCTCTAGCAAGCATGAAGGGAAGATAATGATAGAAGGAATCAAGCAAGATGCAATCGATGAGTCGGTCGAATATGGAATCGAAGAAAAGGTCAAGTATATGGATGAGATCCTAGACTTCTAATCCTATTTGCAGGCTTGCTTGGTACGGTATAGTAACCAAACAATTTATCTTGACCTGTATGGGCCACCACAAAAATATGTAACACCCCAGTCCCAAAATACGTAGGACTAGGAACGTAGACATGCCAGCTGTATTCATCCGAAGTATACTCCAATATATGGAAGCCTCGTATAAATATATAAGCTGTAAAATTCAGTAGAACTATAACTAATTTCATCCACACAAAATAAATGAATAAAAGATATCATATAAAGATAATGATTTGTTTTGATACAATATGTTGGGCGGAGACAAATCCACTACCAACAAGTAAAGGAAAAATACATGAGTAAAGAAATGAATTTGACGAGCGAAGCAAAGTCGATCCAAGTGCAATCATCCTCGAAAAAAAATAGCAATGATCATGGCTAGAGCTAGAACACCTGCGAAAGACAAGAGCACACACCTGGAGAGATAACCAGGTCCTCAGAGGGACGTAACAAGACACATAATATCATGCCATATAAACTGAATAAATATTGCTCAAATAAATAAGTCAATTGAATTTATAACATGGTCCAATACACACCTATTGAACGAGCGTACCATCCCCCCAACCAAACAAGGACATGAGATGGTAAACTAATTCATGGTGACGTATCTTTCCATACTATGAATCCAATATGGTATCCGGACCCCACAAGGTTCAATACCTTCTCATCGAAGTAGTAAGTCACTCCTACAACCAAATAAGGACAAGATGTGACGAACTAATCTGCGACAAGTTATTGTTCCAAGCCACGGTCAGATATAAGTACTCAAACCAAAAGTACTCGTATCTAACGGATAAAGGTGCCTACCCATTCTAAGTGAAATATAGTTAAGAATAATCCTTCCTATGCATGGGCCCTGGCTGAATAGGATCGGCATAATCCCCCCTTGGGGCACTAAAGGCCCCATCAGTAAGAGCATGACGTTCCACAGAATCGTCAGTGGCCGTCAGTAATCATGGGTCATCAGCCCCGTATCTCCAGCGGAGAGTCCGGGTCACAAGGAAAAGTGCATCGAAGCCCATACGCTAAGAAATTGTCTTCCCCGCCCAATGCCTACTCTGTTGTATCCACAACAGTAAACCTCTATAACCGCTAAGTCAAACTAAGCATGCAACCTCTATTAGCGGTTATTCCTATCGCACGGCTTGTATGTACTGGTGGCCAGCCAATCACCTACTTCCGTGTCCTACATGCAACACACAACTTCGTGTTACAACGTGTCAAGGCCAATGAATGTAACACAGAAGGTGGTCCCTTAAATCTAGGTATAATGTGAGAAAAATAATACATAGTAGAAAATATAAATGAACAGCAAGTTCTAACAGTTTATGCCATGTATCACAGTTTATTTTGCATAAAAAAAATAAATAATGCATGAAATATGAGCTAAAATAAATAAACAACAAATAACAAGGTGTCTTGCCTGGTAGGACGCCTGGTGTGCTGCGATAATCAATGTGGCACGAACTTCGACTTCGGTGCAACAACTATATAAGGTGACCTCGGGTAGTGGCACGAACAGTTCCATTGGGTCCAGAAGGGTCAAATTAGTTAGGGTGAACATACGGTAGTACGAAATTGGCGAGGGAATAGGATAAAAGAAAGTTTATTCATGGACAAGGATTTATAACCGAAGGAGTTTGAGGAAATAATAATAATAATACATATACTACTTTAGAAAATAATTATAATACTTGAAATTATATTAGTTTAAATATGCTTTCAAATAAATATTCGAAAATCAAAAAGTCGATTTAAGGCAAAACCGTAAGCTTTGTCAAATAATATTTTAGACAAAAATATTTTAAGCGAAACAAAATAATATTAGAAAAAAAATTATTTAAGTTTAAGAACCATATTTTGTAAAAATAAATTTTTATTAATAAGCTATACTTTAAATGCCACAAAATAATATAGCAAATACAATTAGGGCTTTTAACCCAATATTGAAAATATTTATTTATACTTTCAATAATAACAATATGAATAGTAATAATGCTAATAATATTAATTCTTAAATCAATTATAAATACCAATAATATATAAAATTTACTTAATATTCTGTAATTAAAATATAATAATAATAATAATAATAATAATAAACATATAATAATATAAATAATAAAAGAAGCTTTAAAGAACTCAACAGAAACAAGCAACACAAAATAACCCAATTTTTTTAATAGTAATACTAATACTAGATAATAATAAAAACAAAAATAAGTAATAATTATAAATAATGATAATATTAATAATCCTAATGATAATAATATGTAAAATATCTTTGTTAATATTATAAGCAAAACACTAAATTTCTCTCATTACTTCTCTTCTTTGAGAGAAGAGCAAACACAGAAGTACTTGTATATTAGAGAGGAGCCATGCAGCAACTAATAACATAAAAAAAACACAACAATTAATATCATAAAATAACACATAAAAAGCAAAATAAAAAAATAAAAAAACAAAAAAACAAAACAAAAGAAAGCATTTACTCATTCCCCCGCTGTTAATGAGGTGAGAGAAAACCAAAGGGAACGGAAGTGGGAAGAAGGAGAGGAGAGAGGTGGGAAAATCGGTGATGGAGAGAGAGTGACGGTGAGGCTGAGGGAGAAGGAGCGGAAAGAAGGGGGAAGAGGAAGGCGGAGAGGGTCGGACGCGGTCGGGGGATGCATGCGGCGGAGGAAGAGGAGAGCGGAGGAAGGAGAGAGGTGCGGTGGCGTGTCGACCTGCACGGCGTGGAGAGGTGGTCGCGGCCAAGGAAGCGGCGGTCGGAAGGGCTGGAAGGGGGCGGCGCACACGAGATCGGGCGGAGAGGAGCGGTGGACACGGGCGCGGTGACTAGGGTTTCTGGCCGGAGCTGCCGGCCAAGTGAGGTGGCGGAGCTAGCGGCGGCGGAGGCGCTCAAGGAGGAGGGGGTGCGCGCGGTGGGGGAAAGACAAGGAGGCGGTCGGAAGGCCAAAACCGGAGTTCGACGAGCCGATGCTCGGCCAAGGCGGCGCTGGTCGGCGTCGGCGCGTATGGTCGGCCAGTCGTGGCGCGCTGGGGCAGCACCGCTGGGCGCGGCACGCCAAGAAGGAGGCGGCGCGGATACGGAGTCGACGGTGTTCAGGTCGGCCGCTCAGGCGGAGACCGCGACAACCGGGCACGACTCCGGTGGAGGTAAGTTTAGGTTTAGGGTTTTATTTTCCTTTCTTCTACTTGGTGATGATGGGGGTTGACGTTGTCGCTGGTGGTCGTGGTCGGACTTGGTGGTCGGGGCATGTGGTCGGGGTTGATGGTCGGATGGAGGCTGTGATGGCGATAGAGAGTAGGGGTCGGATTGGGTACGAGCGGTCGGTCGGAGATGGAGACGGCCTGGTGGTGGTGATGGCTGGGCGTGTGTTTGCTGGTGTCGGGGGTTCGGGGTCGTTGAAGGAGAACGGGTGGTCGATGGGGTTAGGATAGGGATAGGTTTAGGGATTTGGTGTCGGGGTGTGTCCGACACGAAAAAATTTATGTACATGTAAAAGATGCAATAAGATTATGGGCTGAGGATAACACAGACACGTTGTACGTTTATTTGTGGTAGAAATTGTGGAGAATTAATGAATGATAAAAATTTGAGGAGTACCTGCCTATTTATAGGATATAGAAATTCCCAAATGGATAGGATTAGAAAAAGATTTAAAACCCAAATTAGATAATTCATGTATTAATTAAAATCAATCAAATCCAATCCAAATCTAAATCCAATTAAATCTAATTAAATTATTTTAGTTTAAAATCAAATCAATTTCAAATATAGATATTAGTTTACTATTTAAATGTATCCATGGAATCAAATCAAAATTTAAATTGTCACAAATATTTCGAAAATATATTTTCCAAAATGATAATAATAATAATTTTAAAAATTACACTATTTATTTAAAATAAGGTAATAAATAATTATGATATATGTATGCACAAATAATATTTACATAAATATATTTTTCTAGTATACAATAAAAATATTATTTATTATTTGAAGGGCCTTTAAAATGAAAAGAACAAACTTAGAATTTTTTGTATGATAGCAAAGTATTTATTATATAAATTATTTTGAACTATAAAAAAAATTAAAATTAAAATATTTTTCTAAATATATGTACGCTCGTCCATATTCGTACTCGACGAGAAATTACGAAATATGTCGTTTGCGCATAACGTACAATACGACTACGCGACGTACAATACAAAAATTTTAAATCAGTACAAAAATCGATAAAAAATATAGTAGAAATTTAGGGGTTTTACATCCTACCCAACTTAAAAGAATTTCGTCCTCGAAATTAAGAATTCGTAGGGGGAAAGAAGACACAAGGAGGTATCGATGGGAAACAATTTATAACAAATCATGCCGTAAGAATTCACGATCTAGATCATAGAAAAAAATAATACGGTATGGTCACGGGTAATGAATGAGGGTCATGATTAAGAGAATGAAATAGGTTCACTTAAATTAAGCGATTAGAGGGTCTTGATAGGGCCGAGTAGTTTGGGATGAAGATATAGCAACATCGAGTGAGAATGGTCATAGCCGATAGGAAGGCTAGAGGAAGTTGATGTATAAGCGCCTTCATTTTCAAAAATATGTGAAGGCGAAGGTAATAAAGAGTTCAAAAATATGTTTAATACGAATACGTTGTTCAAAGGCGACCGATAATTTTTCAAGGAATTGTCAAGGCAATCGTGGATGAGATTCTAGAGGACAAGTTTAGCTATGTCCCCATCCACATAGAATGATAGATAAAAGCGAACCAAAGTGCACTCGGTTGATCAGACCATCATGCACCGGTTCTGATTAGACAATATGTTAGTGAGCGCGCTCAATAGCATAAGTCATGAACAAACTCGATAAATAAATGAGTTTGCAAAACTAGATTATAGTAGCAACATTAGTCAAGGTGGTAAAAATATAGGCACGAGATTACGATTGAAATAAAGAACAAATATGAATAGTCTAAGAGTCATAAGGATCTAAGTCTTGTTTATTCCTATACCGTCATTCTACGGTTTTATTGACCAAGGCTTGGTTGACCAAATGGGTTAAATTTCTTTAGTCTCTATGGTCTAGATAGTACTATTGGTATTTCCTTAATGGTCAAGGGTGTGTCAAGTCGTGGGGTATTCTACCCAACTTAAAGAATTAAGCCAAGGGTGTTTGGGACATCTAACTTAGTAAGGTCATTCTCTAGCAACTACGAAGGGAAGATAATGATAGAAGGAATCAAGCAAGATGCAATCGATAAGTCGGTCGAATATGGAATCGAGGAAAAGGTCAAGTATGTGGATGAGATCCTAGACTTCTAATCCTATTTGCTGGCTTGCTTGGTACGGTAAAGTAACCAAACAATTTATCTTAACCTGCATGGGCCACCACAAAAATATGTAACGCCCTAGTCCCAAAATACGTAGGACTAGGAACGTAGACATGCCAACTGTATTCATGCGAAGTATACTCCAATGTATGGAAGCCTCGTATAAATATATAAGTTGTAAAATGCAGTAGAACTATAACTAATTTCATCCACACAAAATAAATGAATAAAAGATATCATATAAAGATAATGATTTGTCTTGATACAATATGTTGGGCGGAGACAAATCCACTACCAACAAGTAAAGAAAAAAATACATGAGTAAAGAAATGAATTTGGCGAGCGAAGCAAAGACGATCCAAGTGCAATCATCCTCGAAGAAAATACCAATGATCACGACCAGAGCTAGAACACCTGCGAAAGACAAGAGCACACACCCAGAGATATAACCAGATCCTCAGAGTGACGTAACAAGACACATAATATCATGCCATATAAATTGAATAAATATTGCTCAAATAAATAAGTCAATTGAATTTATAACACGGTCCAATACACACCTATTGAACGAGCGTACCATCCCCCCAACCATACAAGGACAGGAGATGGTAAACTAATTCACAGTGACGTATCTTTCCATGCTATGAATCCAATATGGTATCCGGACCCCAACAAGGTTCAATACCTTCTCATCGAAGTAGTAAGTCACACCTACAACCAAACAAGGACAAGATGTGACGAACTAATCCGCGACAAGTTATTGTTCCAAGCCATGGTCAGATACAAGCACTCAAACCAAAAGTACTTGTACCTAACGGATAAAGGTGCCTACCTATTCTAAGTGAAATGTAGTTAAGAACAATCCTTCCTACGCATGGGCCCTGGCTGAATAGGATCGACATAGTCCCCCCTTGGGGCACCAGAGGCCCCATCAGTAAGAGCATGACGTTCTGCAGAATCGTCATTGGCCGTCAGTAATCACGGGTCATCAGTCCCGTATCTCCAGCGGAGAGTTCGGGTCACAAGGAAAAGTGCATCGAAGCCCATACGCTAAGGAATTGTCCTCCCCGTCCAATGCCTACTCTGTTGTATCCACAACAGTAAACCTCTATAACCGCTATGTCAAACTAAGCATGCAACCTCTATTAGCGGTTATTCCTATCGTACGGCTTGTACGTACTGGTGGCCAGCCAATGACGCACTTCCGTGTTCTACATGCAACACACAACTTCGTGTTACAACGTGTCAAGGCCAATAAATATAACACACAAGGTGGTCCCTTAAATCCAGGTATAATGTGAGAAAAATAATACATAACAGGAAATATAAATGAACAGTAAGTTCTAACTGGTTATGCCATGTATCACAGTTTATTTTGCATAAAGAAAATAAATAGTGCATGAAATATGAGCTAAAATAAATAAACAGCAAATGACAAGGTGTCTTGCCTGGTAGGACGCCTAGTGTGCTGCGATAATCAATATGGCACGAACTTCGACTTCGGTGCAACAACTATGTAAGGTGACCTCGGGTGGTGGCACAAACAGTTCTATTGGGTCCAGAAGGGTCAAATTTGTTAGGGTGAACATACGGTAGTACGAAATTGGCGAGGGAATAGGATAGAAGAAAGTTTATTCATGGACAAGGATTTATAACCGACGGAGTTTGAGGAAATAATAATAATACATATACTACTTTAGAAAATAATTATAATACTTGAAATTATATTAGTTTAAATATGCTTTCAATTAAATATCCAAAAATCAAAAAGTCGATTTAAGGCAAAACCGTAAGCTTTGTCAAATAATATTTTAGACAAAAATATTTTAAGCGAAACAAAATAATATTAGAAAAAAATTATTTAAGTTTAAGAACAATATTTTGTAAAAATAAATTTTTATTAATAAGATATACATTAAATGCCACAAAATAATATAGCAAATACAATTAGGGCTTTTAACCCAATGTTGAAAATATTTATTTATACTTACAATAATAATAATATGAATAGTAATAATGCTAATAATATTAATTCTTAAATCAATTATAAATACCAATAATATATAAAATCTACTTAATATTCTGTGATTAAAAGATAATAATAATAATAATAATAATAATAATAATAAACATATAATAATATAAATAATAAAAGAAGCTTTAAAGAACTCAACAGAAACAAGCAACACAAAATAACCCAAATCATGCCGTCCTCGAAATTAAGAATTCGTAGGGAGGAAGTAGACACAAGGGGATATCGATGGGAAATAATTTATAACAAATCATGCCGTAAGAATTCACGATCTAGATCATAGAAAAAAATAATATGGTATGGTCACGGGTAATGAATGAGGGTCACGATTAAGAGAACGAAATAGGTTCACTTAAATTAAGCGATTAGAGGGTCTTGATAGGGCCGAGTAGTTTGGGATGAAGATATAGCAACATCGAGTGAGAATGGTCATAGCCGATAGGAAGGCTAGAGGAAGTTGAAGTATAAGCGCCTTCATTTTTAAAAATATGTGAAGGCGGAGGTAATAAAGAGTTCAAAGAAGATATTATCGAATACGAATACGTTGTTCAAAGGCGACCAAAAATTTTTCAAGGAATTGTCAAGGCAATCGTGGATGGGATTCTAGAGGACAAGTTTAGCTATGTCCCCATCCACGTAGAACGATAGATAAAAGCGAACCAAAGTGCACTCGGTTGATCAGACCATCATGCACCAGTTCTGATTAGACAATATGTTAGTGAGCGCGCTCAATAGCATAAGTCATGAACAAACTTGATAAATAAATGAGTTTGCAAAACTTGATTATAGTAGCAACATTAGTCAAGGTGGTAAAAATATAGGCACGAGATTACGATTGAAATAAAGAACAAATATGAATAGTCTAAGAGTCATAAGGATCTAAGTCTTGTTTATTCCTATACCGTCATTCTACGGTTTTATTGACCAAGGCTTGGTTGACCAAATGGGTTAAATTTCTTTAGTCTCTATGGTCTAGATAGTACTATTGGTATTTCCTTAATGGTCAAGGGTGTATCAAGTCGTGGGATATTCTACCCAACTTAAAGAATTAAGCTAAGGGTGTTTGGGACATCTAACTTAGTAGGGTCAATCTCTAGCTAGCACGAAGGGAAGATAATGATAGAAGAAATCAAGCAAGATGCAATCGATGAGTCGGTCGAATATGGAATCGTGAAAAGGTAAAGTATCTGGATGAGATCCTAGACTTCTAATCCTATTTGCAGGCTTGCTTGGTACGGTAAAGTAACCAAACAATTTATCTTGACCTGCATGGGCCACCACAAAAACATTTAATGCCCCAGTCCCAAAATACGTAGGACTAGGAACGTAGACATGCCAGCTGTATTTATGCGAAGTATACTCCAATATATGGAAGCCTCGTATAAATACATAAGCTGTAAAATGCAGTAGAACCATAACTAATTTCATCCACACAAAATAAATGAATAAATGTTATCATATAAGGATAATGATTTGTCTTGATATAATATGTTGGGCGGAGACAAATCCACTACCAACAAGTAAGAAAAAATACATGAGTAAAGAAATGAATTTGGCGAGCGAAGCGAAGACGATCCAAGTACAATCATCCTCGAAGAAAATAGCAATGATCACGGCTAGAGCTAGAACACCTACAAAAGACAAGAGCACACACCTGGAGAGATAACAGGTCCTCAGAGGGACGTAACAAGACACATAATATCATGCCATATAAACTGAATAAATATTGCTCAAATAAATAAGTTAATTGAATTTATAACATGGTCCAATACACACCTATTGAACGAGCGTACCATCCCCCCAACCAAACAAGGACATGAGATGGTAAACTAATTCACGGTGACGTATCTTTCCATGCTATGAATCCAATATGGTATCCGGACCCCAACAAGGTTCAATACCTTCTCATCGAAGTAGTAAGTCACACCTACAACCAAACAAGGACAAGATGTGACGAACTAATCCGCGACAAGTTATTGTTCCAAGCCACGATCAGATACAAGTACTCAAATCAAAAGTACTCGTACCTAACGGATAAAGGTGCCTACCCATTCTAAGTGAAATGTAGTTAAGAACAATCCTTTCTACGTATGGGCCCTGGCTGAATAGGATCGGCATAGTCCCCCCTTGGGGCACCAGAGGCCCCATCAGTAAGAGCATGACGTTCCGCAGAATCGTCAGTGGCCGTCAGTAATCATGGATCATCAGCCCCTTATCTCCAGCGGAGAGTCCGGGTCACAAGAGAAAGTGTATCGAAGCCCATACGCTAAGGAATTGTCCTCCCCGCCCAATGCCTACTCTGTTGTATCCACAACAGTAAACCTCTATAACCGCTAAGTCAAACTAAGTATCCAACCTCTATTAGCGGTTATTCCTATTGCACGACTTGTACGTACTGGTGGCCAGCCAATCACGCACTTTCGTGTCCTACATGCAACACACAACTTCATGTTACAACGTGTCAAGGCCAATGAATGTAACACACAAGGTGGTCCCTTAAATCTAGGTATAATGTGAGAAAAATAATATATAGTAGGAAATATAAATGAACAACAAGTTCTAACAGGTTATGCCATGTATCACAGTTTATTTTGTATAAAGAAAATAAATAATACATGGAATATGAGCTAAAATAAATAAACAGCAAATGGCAAGGTATCTTGCCTGGTAGGACGCCTGATGTGCTGCGATAATCAATATGGCACGAACTTCGACTTCGGTATAACAACTATGCAAGGTGACCTCGGGTGGTGGCACGAACAGTTCCATTGGGTCCAGAAGGGTCAAATTAGTTAGGGTGAACATACGGTAGTACGAAATTGGCGAGGGAATAGGATAAAAGAAAGTTTATTCATGGACAAGGATTTATAACCGAAGGAGTTTGAGGAAATAATAATAATACATATACTACTTTAGAAAATAATTATAATACTTGAAATTATATTAGTTTAAATATGCTTTCAAATAAATATCCGAAAATCAAAAAGTCGATTTAAGGCAAAACCGTAAGCTTTGTCAAATAATATTTTAGACAAAAATATTTTAAGCGAAAGCAAATAATATTAGAAAAAAAATTATTTAAGTTTAAGCACAATATTTTGTAAAAATAAATTTTTATTAATAAGCTATACTTTAAATGCCATAAAATAATATAGCAAATCCAATTAGGGCTTTTAACCCAATGTTGAAAATATTTATTTATACTTACAATAATAACAATATGAATAGTAATAATGCTAATATTATTAATTCTTAAATCAATTATAAATACCAATAATATATAAAATCTACTTAATATTCTGTGATTAAAAGATAATAATAATAATAATAATAATAATAATAATAATAATAATAATAATAATAATAATAAACATATAATAATATAAATAATAAAAGAAGCTTTAAAGAACTCAACAGAAACAAGCAACACAAAATAACCCAAATTTTTTTAATAGTAATACTAATACTAGATAATAATAAAAACAAAAATAAGTAATAATTATAAATAATGATAATATTAATAATCTTAATAATGATAATATGTAAAATATCTTAGTTAATATTATAAGCAAAACACTAAAATTCTCTCATTACTTCTCTTCTTCGAGAGAAGAGCAAACACAGAAGTACTTGAATAGTAGAGAGAAGCCACGCAGCAACTAATAAGATAAAAAACACAACAATTAATATCATAAAATAACACATAAAAAGTAAAATAAAAAAATAAAAAAATAAAAGAAACAAAAGAAAGCATTTACTCATTCCCATGCTCTTAATGAGGTGAGAGAAAACCAAAGGGAACGGAAGTGGGAAGAAGGAGAGGAGAGAGGTGGGAAAATCGGTGATGGAGAGAGAGTGACGGTGAGGCTGAGGGAGAAGGAGCGGGAAGAAGGGGGAAGAGGAAGGCGGAGAGGGTCGGACGCGGTCGGGGGACGCATGCGACGGAGGAAGAGGAGAGCGAAGGAAGGAGAGAGGTGCGGTGGCGCGTCGACCTGCACGGCGTGGTGCGTTGGTCGCGGCCGAGGAAGCGGCGGTCGGAAGGGCTGGAAGGGGACAGCGCACGTGAGATCGGGCGGAGAGGAGCGGCGGACACGGGCGCGGCGACTAGGGTTTCTAGCCGGAGCTGCCGGCCAAGTGAGGTGGCGGAGGCGCTCAAGGAGGAGGGGGTGCGCGCGGTGGGGGAAAGACAAGGAGGCAGTCGGAAGGCCGAAACCGAAGTTTGACGAGCTGGCGCTCGGCCAAGGCAGCGCTGGTCGGCGTCGGCGCGTGTGGACGGCCAGTCGTGGCGCGCTGGTGCAGCGCCGCTGGGCGCGACACACCAAGGAGAAGGCGGTGCGGATGCGGAGTCGACGGGGTTCAGGTCGGCCGCTCAGGCGGAGACCGCGGCAACCGGGCATGACTCCGGTGGAGGTAAGTTTTGGTTTAGGGTTTTATTTTCCTTTCTTCTATTTGGTGATGATGGGGGTTGACTTTGTCGCTGGTGGTCGTGGTCGGACTTGGTGGTCGGGGCATGTGGTCGGGGTTGATGGTCGGATGGAGGCCGTGGTGGAGATGGAGAGTAGGGGTCGAATTGGGTACGGGCGGCCGGTCGGAGATGGAGACGGCCTGGTGGTGGTGATGGCTGGGCGTGGGTTTGCTGGTGTCGGAGGTTCGGGGTCGTTGAAGGAGAACGGGTGGTCGATGCGGTTAGGATAGGGATAGGTTTAGGGATTTGGTGTCGGGGTGTGTCCGACACGAAAAAATTTATGTACATGTAAAAGATGGAATAAGATTATGGGCTGAGGATAACACAGATACGTTGCACATTTTTTGTGGTGGAAATTATGGAGAATTAATGAATGATAAAAATTGGAGGAGTACCTGCCTATTTATAGGATGTGAGAATTTCCAATTGGATAGGATTAGGAAAAGATTTAAAACCCAAATTAGATAATTCATGTATTAATTAAAATCAATCAAATCCAATCCAAATCTAAATCCAATTAAATCTAATTAAATTATTTTAGTTTAAAATCAAATCAATTTCATATATAGATATTAGTTTACTATTTAAATGTATCCATGTAATCAAATCAAAATTTAAATTATCACAAATATTTCGAAAATATGTTTTAAAAAATGCTAATAATAATAATTTCAAAAATTACACTATTTATTTAAAATAAGGTAATAAATAATTGTGATATATGTATGCACAAGTAATATTTACATAAATATATTTTCCTAGTATACAATAAAAATATTATTTATTATTTAAAGGGCCTTTAAAATGAAAAGAATAAACTTAGAAATTTTTGTATGATAGCAAAGTATTTATTATATAAATTATTTTGAACTATAAAAAAAATTAAAATTAAAATATTTTTCTAAAAATATGTACGCTCGTCCATATTCGTACTCGACGAGCAATTACGAAATACTTCGTTAGCGCACAACGTACAATACGACTACGCGACGTACAATACAAAAATTTCAAATCAGTACAAAAATCGATAAAAAATATAGTAGAAATTTAGGGGTTTTACAACAACTTGGACTTAACTTTGTATTTCTACATTGAATTATTTCCATATTGGACACTGGATTGCTACGAGTCATTGTACATTGATTATTGTGATTGTATTGTCGGAGATAGGGGAAAATATTTTTCTATATATGACCAATCCCCTTTAGATAGGCATTGTTGATAGCTTAATCATACATCGTGCACGTGTTAAGCCGTACCATATTCTATTGTTTTATTGTACTATTAGCTGGTCATATACTAGTTTAATGTCTCAAATCACTATTGCATGATTGTATTCTCCTTGTTTCAGTTATTGAGATTATTGTTCAGTATTGCAGGTTAGTCCATATTATTGTTGCACAATTTTATATAGTATTTGTTCATTCGTAGGGTTTTACTTTCCTTATTTCTCCTTTTTTTATTGGATATGCTGCAGGTGACGATGACTTGTACTTTAGTTTTTATGGCTTACATGACAAGATCATAGTAATAACTAGCATGGATGCTTCAAAAAGGTTAGTAATGACTTCGGATAGACATAGTACCTTTGTATATATCTCCTTGTATGGATGTTGTACTCGATGTAGTTGTGGTTGATGTAACTTAATGATCTCGTCTTTACTATTTTAACGGATTTGTCTCCAGACATTCTTTGTAAAAATGTGTAATAAAAATAGTGAAATATGGTGATTGATATTTGGCATGTGATTAGTTGCTGTGATGAACAAAATTGATTTATGTGCATTTGACAACTTTTGAGGTTTAGAACAGCTCACTTCCATCGATTCTGCGATATAGGTTTGACGCACTCATGACTCGCACCCGATCATGTGGGTACGGGACGTGACAAAGATAAATCTTGTGTGTCGTCAACGTTTCCATGAGTGTTTTAAGGTATATGGTGGTAAGCTTATTTCTTTTAATGATTGCCATCGTATTAGAATTCCAATTCTTGGTAAGTCGCCTAATAATCTTTTGAATTTTCTCATGAGTAGAGTATTCCTTGCCAAGAGGTTAAAGAGGATTAATAATGTCAAAGGAATGACTAAACATATTTGTGATGGATTCATTAGGGTTCATTTTGAAACTCTCATATTCTTGTGTAAGCCTACTAATCTTAAACTCCTTAACTCGTGAAGTTTCTTCTTATGGGACCTCAAGCAATCTTCATATTTCAAGAGTAGTGCATATATGGATTCTATTAAACTCATTTCGAGCATGGTAAAGTGCATTAATAGCTTCAGCATCAAGGCTTTCTGACTTTTCTTATTCTTAGTGTATAGTTCATGAGACTGGTCAATCAAAGCACCATCAACATTCATTTGATACTTTTTCTATCCATTAGTGGCACTACTCCATAAATCAAAATCTAATGA
This sequence comes from Iris pallida, assembly GCA_029216955.1. NCBI lineage: Eukaryota > Viridiplantae > Streptophyta > Magnoliopsida > Asparagales > Iridaceae > Iris > Iris pallida. The sequence goes on from JANAVB010010791.1 coordinate 4,438,767, forward strand.
CTTCAAATAAATACTCATCCTAGTTTTCTAATAGTCATAATTTGTCCCATCAAATAGAGAAGGTATATTTGTGGATTTGTCTTTACCATAGTTGGCGTTGTGACCAAGAGTGGTTGCCATAGGATTAACTTAAGGGTGACCCACAAAAAAGCCTTTGATCTAATACCAATGTGGGCAAACCTAGCGGGGGGAGGGGTGAATAGGGTTTATAATAATTCAACATAAATATAGAATACAAAGAACAAATTAAAAGACAAGGCAACAATTTCAAACATTTGATGTATCCTGGTGTCCTCTTTGAAGTCAATCCACTCACGGAACTCCCCCTGACTTTAATCTACTATTGAAAAAATAACTTACAATACGAGTTTTGATTCAAAAACTTGCCAAATTCTTACACTTAAGCTTTGATACGAAGCGATCAAAGACTTCATGTCACGCCCCAGAACCAGAATACTGGAGAGCGGGGGAATGACTCAGCCAGCTACGTATTACGGGTAGATGAATACCGTATAATACGATCAATGCTGTCTACAAGACGAGGGGGTGCATACTACATGAAAGTCTTCCTATGGTCACTTTACTTCTATTGTCTCAATCATTCAAACAAGAAACAGAAATAGAGAATATGTAAGATAAAGCAGTAAGGCGTCCCAAACGCTTAGTCAAAATGTTCTTGATATCTTGCTCTAGATGATGTAGTAAGTATACACAATTGTTAGCAGCTGCAGCCTGACTTAGTTACAATTATGCAAAAGTAGGTACAAGACAATCCGACTAACAGTCGGTGCCAAACGGCAAAGTATAAAGTAGATAACAAAACGGGCGGGGAAGTAAGAAACCCACTCGAGTCCTCCTGTGATCATCCTTCTAGTGTTGACCATCTTGGAGGTAGAAGTAAGCTGGATCCTCGGGGACTGGCTCTAAATCTGGCCATGCAAAACCAGAGAGGTTAGACCTCTAATAGCAAGTACCACAAGGAAGCACAATATGAGGAATGAAGCCAGTAATAAGAGAATATGATAATAGATCTCTGCTATATACTAAGACTCACACAACATCACGACACTTCGAACCAACCTCCCAACCAAACAAGGACAGAAGTTGGCCCGTCATGTCCTGACATTCTGATCATCTCAGTTAAGTAACAGAGTAGGTACAGTACACAAACAAATCAATTTAAACGGCCAGGCAACTACTACGACTTGCTATTGTGAGTCCCAAGTTATCCTGGCTTTATGTAATGAGGATTTCTCAGTTCTTACTATGCGCAAGCAAGGCTAGTCTATCCAGTCAATCTATTGCGCCAATCATGAATTAGACGAGTCCCAGCGGGACGCCCGTCATCAATATACAATATTCAATATAATATAAGCAGATACCGCTTCCTGCCCGTGTGGCAGGTTTGCAGTATCTGTGGGAACCAGCCGGCCTGTCGGGCACTTAATAGTCCCAAGAGGGCTGCCATGTAAGAACTCGAGAATTCATTCTCTCCATGCAATCATTATTTTATTTAGCTTAATAGTCTCTACGTTGAGTGAAGTACCATGCCGTGGATTATGGTCATTCAGAATGAGTACTTTCGTACGGGGTACGATATGCGCAACTCTACAATGATACCAGTGCGGTCAGGTTGTAGGTCTTACATAGCGTAATACAACAATCGAAACTAACCACGGAGTAATCATGCCTTGACCATAAAGTACACATGCTTCTTTGGTAAGATAAATAAATAATAAATGAATTGAAGCCTGCATGTGCTTGTATGCCAATATTCAGGATTAGCCAGTCGATTTCAATAGTTCATAATAAATATGAACGTGTCTCATTCATTCAATTCAAAAGACGACTAGCCAGTCTCTTAGTTCCAACTAGGAACGCACGATCAATTATTAGTCACGGTCACAATCATTATCAATGGTGACAAGGCATAAAAGTCAACTAGTATTCAGTAGGGTCGAGTCTACAACTCTCAGGGTTTAATTCCAGTCAATCGGGGTATCTGTAACTCAATTCACGACACATGGTACATCCTACGTAATAATCTATATTTAACAGAAATATCAACATATCATGATTAATATCAAGTTTATGCAAAAAAGTGTAAGGATATAAAATGGACGTTAAATATGTAATAAGATATCAATATACAGGACTATAGAAGATCCAGGGTAAGCAGGCTACTCTCATGTCAGCCTACGCTCATGTCAGCGTACGCTCAGGTCAAGCTACGCTCAAGTCAAGCTACGCTCAAGCCAGCGTACGCTCAGGTCATGCTACGCTCAGGTCAAGCTACGCTCAAGCCAGCGTACGCTCAGGTGAAGCTACGCTCAAGTCAAGCTAGCGTATGGACTCCATACGACTCCTCTTCAAGGCAGCGTATGGACTCCATACGACTCCTCACTATCCAAGCCAGCGTACGCAAGTCATACGCTTCCAAAAGGCAGAGTATGAACTCCATACGACTCCTTACTATCCAAGCCAGCGTACGCAAGTCATACACTTCCAAAAGGCAGCGTATGAACTCCATACGACTCCTTACTATCCAAGCCAGCGTACGCAAGTCATACGCTTCCAAAAGGCAGCGTATAAACTCCATACGACTCCTCTTCAAGGCAGCGTATGTACTCCATATGCTCCCTCTTCAAGACAGCATATGCAAGTCCATACGACTCCTCATCAAGGTAGCGTATACAAGACCATACGCCGCCAAAAGGCAGCGTATGAGGCAGACTGCGCTGTGCTAAAGAGCGCACGCAGATAAGTGGCGCAAGCTAAAAAGCTCGCGTACACTGCTCACTGTCTTCTCCAAACAGCAAGAACTCCATAGTTTAAACCCAAAGCTTCAAAGTTTATAACTTGGTCAAAATAAGTCCAAATCCAACTTTGCAAAGGTCAAAATTGGGTAGAATAAAATTCTCTACAACATGGAACCATCAAAACTTGAAAACAAAGAAGTTTGATAGATCAAAACCACCAAAATCCGAAAATAACTAATTTCTAGATCTACTATGAATAAAACTTCAAAACAAAAAATGCCAAGTTCTAAACTCTCTTAGAATCACAAGGGGAAGAGAATGGAACCATAAAAATGGGTCCTCAAGAAGAAGCAAGATGTACTTGCCTATGGGTTTGGTAGGTGGAGAGAGTAATGAGAAAGAAGAAGAAGAGTAATGGTGAAGGAAAAATAATGAAGAGAGAGAAAGGGGGGTTGGCTTTAAATGAAAAGGTGGTGGTAGGTGGGGGTGTTCGGTTCATGTTGAACCAACTAACTAAACCAAACCAAATCGAACCCAAGTCTAGCTAAAGCAGAGAAATAAAAGCAGAAAGTAAAATACAGAATTAATTGCAGGAATTTAATTATCATGAATTTAAAGAGATTTAAATAAGAAACAGCACATGATAAATATTAAATAAATACATTTAATCAGTACATGTATTAAAATACGTATACTGGGAACGGAGAGTGACATCTCTACCCTCCTTAGAAAAATTTCGTCCTCGAAATTTCAAATCCAAGCAGGATAGGAATATCAAGGCCAAACTAGTACAAGCAATTTAAGCAAGTAATCATATTACAATATCCATAGCAAGTAACATATCTATATTTAACAATCTACGATATCAAGTAATTTCTACTCATAGGGCGACTAGCATGTGGAGTTAAGACAATCAAGGTACACGGGAAGAAATATACCTTGTGAGTCAAACAGATGTGGATACCGTGATCGGATATCATCATCACGTTCCCACGTTGACTCTCCTAATGAGTGATGACCCCAAGCAACCCGGACAAGACTAATTGTTCGGTTCTTGAGTATCTTCTCTCTTCGGTCCAAGATGGACACAGGCTGCTCCTCGTAAGACAAGTTGGTACCAACAACCAACTCAGAATGATCAAGGATATGGCTTGGATCCGATACATACCTTCGCAACTGAGATACATGAAATACGTCATGCACCTCTCGTAACGAAGGTGGAAGGGATAAATGATAAGCAACATCGCTCACCCTATCAAGGATAATAAATGGGCCCACGTACCGCGGACTCAACTTCCCGCGAACACCAAATCTAATGACCCCACGGGTAGGTGAGATCCGTAGGAACACGTGGTCCCCAACAGAAAACTCTAGCGGCCTACGATGCTAGTCCGCCCAATGACGATGTCGATCCTGCGCAACTCGAAGTCGCTCTCTAATTCCTTTAACCAATTCAACTGTCTGAACAATCATTTCCGGGCATAACATCTTTCTCTCTCCGATATCATCCCATGCTAGTGGCGACCTACACTTCTTACCATATAGTACTTCAAATGGCGCCATCTGGATACTGGCTTGATAACTGTTGTTGTATGAAAACTCAACTAAGTGCAGGTGGCTTTCCCAAGATCCTCCACAATCTAGGGTGCAAGCTCGCAACATATCTTCTAAAGTCTGAATTGTCCTTTCTGATTGCCCATCCGTCTGTGGATGGTAGGCCGTGCTAAATCTTAACTTGGTGCCCAGACTATGATGTAAGCTTTTCCAAAAATGTGATATGAAATGGGTATCTCGGTCTGACACAATACTGACAGGGACTCCATGCTGCCTGACTATCTGCTGCATGTATAATTCCGCCAACTTTTCTGTAGATTGCCCTACTCTGAAAGGAAGAAAGTGTGCTACCTTTGTAAGCCGATCTACTATCACCCAAATAGCATCTTTACCACTTGGTGATCTTGGTAAACCGGTCACAAAGTCCATTGTGATGTGTTTCTACTTCCATTCCGGGATAGGAAGCGGTTGTAATAATCCAGCTGGCCTCTGCTGTTCTGCCTTTACTTGCTGACATATCAAGCAACGCGAAACAAACCTAGCTATCTCCCTCTTCATCCCGTTCTACCAGAAGTGCTGCTTGATATCTTGGTACATCTTGGTCCCTCCAGGATGTATAGAATACTGAGAACTGTGAGCTTCTATCATAACTTCCTGTCTGATATCTCCACTAGGTACATATAGGCGCGATCCAAACCTAAGCGTACCATCTTCGTGGATTTGCATCTCTTTTCTGAGCCCTGACTCACATTCTGTCCTAATCTTCTGAATCCTTGGGTCCTGTGCCTGAGCTGCCTTGATCCTGCCTACCAAGTCGGATTGAACTTGTAGACTCGCCAGAATTCCTACATCACTAGAAAGTATAACATCGATGCCCATCTTCTGAAGGTCTTCTAAGATGTGCTTCTACGTTGTCAACATAAACGTGCCGCCTCTTCTGCTAAGAGCGTCTGCTACCACATTAGCCTTACCTGGATGATACTGAAGCTCCACGTCATAATCCTTGATCAGCTCTAACCATCTTCTCTGCCTCATGTTCAGCTCCTTCTGAGTAAAGATGTACTTCAGATTTTTGTGGTCTGTGTACATGTCCACTCGATCACCATATAAGTAATACCTCCATAACTTCAAAGCAAATAATACTGCCGCCAACTCCAAATCATGAGTTGGATAATTTTTCTTGTGGTCTCGAAGTTGTCTAGATGCATACGCTATCACCTTCCCATGTTGCATAAGGACACATCCAAGTCCTTTACCTGACGCATCACAATATACCGTAAAACCTCCGGGCCCAACTGGCAATGTAAGGATAGGTGCTGATATTAACTTCTGCTTCAGATTCTCAAATGATGCCTGGCATTCTGCCGACCAGACGAATGGTACATCCTTTCGTGTCAAGCGGGTCATAGGTGCTGAAAGTCTTGCAAAATCTGATACAAACCTTCTGTAATATCCTACCAATCCCAAGAAACTCCGTACATCAGCTACGATCTTGGGTACTGGCCAACTCGCTACTGCTTCTACCTTCTTGGGATCTACTGCTACTTCCGCTCCTGATACGATGTGACCCAAAAATAAAATATGATCCGTCCAGAACTCACACTTGCTGAACTTGGCATACAACTGGTTCTCTCTCAGAACCTGTAACACTTTCCTAAGGTGGTCTTCATGCTCCTCTTCACTAGCAGAGTATACGAGAATGTCGTCGAGAAACACCACGACAAACTGATCTAAGTATGGCATAAAGATGCGGTTCATCAAATCTATGAATATAGCTGGAGCATTGGTCAAACCAAACGGCATTACTAAGAATTCATAATGTCCATACTTCGACCTGAATGCTGTCTTGGGAATGTCTTCCTTTCGAACCCTCACTTGATGGTACCCTGAACGAAGATCTATCATGGAAAAAACTCTAGCCCTGCTCAACTGATCAAACAAGTCATCGATCCTTGGTAGTGGGTACTTGTTCTTCACTGTCGCCGCGTTAAGCTTCCTGTAATTGATGCACAATCTGGATGACCCATCCTTCTTTTCCACAAGTACCACTGGTGCTGCCCATGGTGATATGCTAGCCTGGATGAACTTCTTCTCCTTCAATTCCTCTATGTGCTGATACACTTTGGCCTGCTCCGAATCTGCCATTCTGTAAACTCGATCTGATATTGGTTTAGTTCCAGGTGCCAATTCTATGCTGAACTCAATATCTCTAACCGGTGGTAGACCTGGAAGTTCTTCGGGAAACACGTCTAGAAATTCTTCAACTACCTTCGGAACTTGAACTTCTTCCATTGCTATTACTACTCCCTGCTCTTGCTGAGTTGCCTCTGTCCTGACTAAGGTGAACCTTTTCATGCCTGGAATATCAAAAGATACACTCCCACTACGATAATCTATTGTCGCATGACTGTCTTTCAGCCAGTCCATGCCTAAGATAACGTCGAAATTTCAACAGGAAATTCTATCAACTGGGCAGGTAAGGAATGCCCGCAAACTACAACACTACACGCTAGAATAACTCTACTAACTCCTACGAGCCCATTGCCAGTGAGTATATTCAACCTCCCTGGCAATGCCTCGAACTCCATTCCTAGCCGTGTCGTAAATTGTGCAGATATAAATGAGTGGGATGCTCCCGAATCAAACAATGCTACTGCGGGATATGAGGCGACGAGAATGTTACCTGCCACAACATCTCCCGATGCTAATGTCCTCCTCCAAGGACAGTGTGAATGCCTGCCCTCGACCTCCTTGCTGGTTCCCATGTTGTGGCCTAGCCTGGTGCTGCTGCTGGCCCCTGCCTTGATGATGCTGGGGTGGTCTATGCTGGTGTTGCTGCATCGGCGGTCCCTGCTGCCGAAACATCTGAGCCTGCGGCATTAACGGACGCTGGGCCAATGGTCTCACTGCTACCGCTGGCCCTCGATACTGCCCTGCCCCTGGTGCTGGCAGAGCAGGAAACTGTTGCCCTGGTCCTCCTGACCTCGAATTCATGGGACATGTGGTAACCCGATGGTCTGGATTTCCACATATCAAATACAGTCTGTTCAATGTCCGACACACATCTCTAGTGTGCCCCATCTTCCCACAATAAGTACAGCCCGCTGGGGGTTGCTAGTTCTTCTTCTGTTGCTGCTGCTGCCTGGGTGGTGGTGCTGGCCCTCGTATTGCCACATCATGGATGCGAATGCCAAGGGATGGTGCTGTTGTTCGGTGCGCTGCTCCCCCTCCTCCTTCAATCTGACTGTGAGATCTCTTCTGACCTCCAGTCCTTACTGTGATCCTCTGAATGGTGATCTCATGCCTTCGGATTGTCGTCAATATCTCATCAAAAGTTTGGTAATTGTGTCCCTCTATCAATTGCAAGAGCTCAAGATGAAACCCTTGCTGAAACCTCATAGCCCTCTGGCGCTCCGTCGCTACCATCTCTGGGGCAAACCTACTCAATCTGCAGAACTCTGCTGCATAAGCATCTACCGTCTTGCCGGCCTGCTTGAGGTTGATAAACTTCTGTTGTAGCTCAAACTGTGCCACAACTCCATAATACTTTGTCTTGAATCTTGCTGTAAAATCGTCCCAAGCCACAAGACGTCTGATACCTACCTCCTCTGAATCCCACCAATCACGTACGAGATCCTGAAGTAACAACTTTACCTGATCCACACATTCTTCTGCCGGCACCTTAGCTGCTGTCAGGATAGCCTCAATATCCTTAAGCGATGCATCTGCTGAGATGGCATCCTCCGTTCCTTTAAAATGGCGGAGATTGAACTTGCAAAATCTGGTTGATGCTCCAGAATTCGGTCTTGCCCCTCTTTCCAAAGCTGTCTGCAACCCTTGGTTGAGTAGTACGTTCTGCTCTTGTAACTGAGCGTGCATGCGCTGCTGGACTAGCATCTGGTGTTGCTGAGTGGCCATCATCCCTCTCATGATCTCCAGAAGAGCCGGTGTGTCTACTTCCACAGGGGTAGGTGGAACTGTTGGTGGTAGTGGAACATCCGGATACTGTGGTCCAGCTGCTGCTTCCACTTTTACTTCTTCTTGGGTAGCCTCTTGAGTTAGTACCGGCTCTTGTTGCTGACCAACATGGTCAGGTTGTCCATGTTGCTGTCCATGTTGTTGCTGTCCAGCTCTGACAGGTGCGGACAAGGTGCCCCTAAGAAAAGGGACAAGAGAACAATCAAACGACCAGACAGAAAGGATCAATGAAGTCAAAGGATACTGGAATGTCAAGCTAGAGTTGAGAGTAACAAATCATGAGATCAAGGGGAAACATGTGTGATTGAGACATCCTATTAAACACCCCACAAGTCTGAAATCAGAACTGCATGGGCCACCACTAAAACCTTGTCACGCCCCAGAACCAGAATACTGGAGAGCGGGGGAATGACTCAGCCAGCTACGTATTACGGGTAGATGAATACCGTATAATACGATCAATGTTGTCTACAAGACGAGGGGGTGCATACTACATGAAAGTCTCCCTATGGTCACTTTACTTCTATTGTCTCAATCATTCAAACAAGAAACAGAAATAGAGAACATGTAAGATACAGCAGTAAGGCATCCCAAACGCTTAGTCAAAATGTTCTTGATATCTGGCTTTACAAAATACAGCCAGATGATATAGTAAGTATACACAATTGTTAGCAGCTGCAGCCTGACTTAGTTACAATTATATAAAAGTAGGTACAAGACAATCCGACTAACATGTCGGTGCCAAACGACAAAGTATAAAGTAGATAACAAAACGGGCGGGGAAGTAAGAAACCCACTCGAGTCCTCCTGCGATCATCCTTCTAGTGTTGACCATCTTGGAGGTAGAAGTAAGCTGGATCCCCGGGGACTGGCTCTAAATCTGGCCATGCAAAACCAGAGAGGTTAGACCTCTAATAGCAAGTACCACAAGGAAGCACGATATGAGGAATGAAGCCAGTAATAAGAGAATATGATAATAGATCTCTGCTATATACTAAGACTCACACAACATCACGACACTTCGAACCAACCTCCCAACCAAACAAGGACAGAAGTTGCCCCGTCATGTCCTGACATTCTGATCATCTCAGTTAAGTAACAGAGTAGGTACAGTACACAAACAAATCAATTTAAACGGCCAGGCAACTACTATGGCTTGCTATTGTGAGTTCCAAGTTATCCTGGCTTTATGCAATGAGGATTTCTCAGTTCTTACTATGCGTAAGCAAGGCTAGTCTATCCAGTCAATCAATTGTGCCAATCATGAATTAGACGAGTCCCAGCGGGATGCCCGTCATCAATATACAATATTCAATATAATATAAGCAGATACCGCTTCCTGTCCGTGTGGCAGGTTTGGAGTATCTGTGGGAACCAGCCGGCCTGTTGGGCATTAATAGTCCCAAGAGGGCTGCCATGTAAGAACTCGGGAATCCATTCTCTCCATGCAATCATTATTTTATTTAGCTTAATAGTCTCTACGTTGAGTGAAGTACTATACCGTGGATCATGGTCATTCAGAATGAGTACTTTCGTACGGGGTACGATATGCGCAACTCTACATTGATACCAGTGCGGTCAGGTTGTAGGTCTTACATAGCGTAATGCAACAATCAAAACTAACCACGGAGTAATCATGCCTTGACCATAAAGTACACATGCTTCTTTGGTAAGATAAATAAATAATAAATGAATTAAGCCTGCATGTGCCTGTATGCAAATATTCAGGATTAGCCAGTCGATTTAATAGTTCATAATAAATATGAACGTGTCTGATTCATTCAATTCAAAAGACGACTAGCCAGTCTCTTAGTTCCAACTAGGAACGCACGATCAATATTAGTCATGGTCACAATCATTATCAATGGTGACAAGGCATGAAAGTCAACTAGTATTCAGTGGGGTCGAGTCTACAACTCTCAGGGTTTAATTCCAGTCAATCGGGGTATCTGTAACTCAATTCACGACACATGGTACATCCTACGTAATAATCTATATTTAACAGAAATATCAACATATCATGATTAAAATCAAGTTTATGCAAAAAGGCTACTCTCATGTCTGCCTACGCTCATGTCAGCGTACGCTCAGGTCAAGCTACGCTCAAGTCAAGCTACGCTCAAGCCAGCGTACGCTCAGGTCATGCTACGCTCAGGTCAAGCTACGATCAAGCCAGCGTACGCTCAGGTCAAGCTACGCTCAAGTCAAGCTAGCGTATGGACTCCATACGACTCCTCTTCAAGGCAGCATATGGACTCCATACGACTCCTCACTATCCAAGCCAGCGTACGCAAGTCATACGCTTCCAAAAGGCAGCGTATAAACTCCATACGACTCCTTACTATCCAAGCCAGCGTACGCAAGTCATACGCTTCCAAAAGGCAGCGTATGAACTCCATACGACTCCTTACTATCCAAGCCAGCATACGCAAGTCATACGCTTCCAAAAGGCAGCATATGAACTCCATACGACTCCTCTTCAAGGCAGCGTATGTACTCCATACGCTCCCTCTTCAAGACAGCGTATGCAAGTCCATACGACTCCTCATCAAGGTAGCGTATACAAGACCATACGCCGCCAAAAGGCAGCGTATAAGGCAGACTGCGCTGCGCTAAAGAGCGCACGCAGCTAAGTGGCACAAGCTAAAAAGCTCGCGTACACTGCTCACTGTCTTCTCCAAACAGCAAGAACTCCATGGTTTAAACCCAAAGCTTCAAAGTTCATAACTTGGTCAAAATAAGTCCAAATCCAACTTTGCAAAGGTCAAAATTGGGTAGAATAAAATTCTCTACAACATGGAACCATCAAAACTTGAAAACAAAGAAGTTTGATAGATCAAAACCACCAAAATCCGAAAATAACTAATTTCTAGATCTACTATGAATAAAACTTCAAAACGAAAAATGCCAAGTTCTAGACTCTCTTAGAATCACAAGGAGAAGAGAATGTAACCATAAAAATGGGATCCTCAAGAAGAAGCAAGATGTACTTGCCTATGGGTTTGGTAGGTGGAGAGAGTAATGAGAAAGAAGAAGAAGAGTAATGGTGAAGGAAAAATAATAAAGAGAGAGAAAGGGGGGGTTGGCTTTAAATGAACAGGTGGTGGTAGGTGGGGGTGTTCGGTTCATGATGAACCAACTAACTAAACCAAACCAAACCGAACCCAAGTCTAGCTAAAGCAGAGAAATAAAAGCAGAAAGTAAAATACAGAATTAATTGCAGAATTTAATTATCATGAATTTAAAGAGATTTAAATACGAAACAGCACATGATAAATATTAAATAAATACATTTAATCAGTACATGTATTACAATACATATACTGGAAACGGGGAGTGACACTTCAACTTTGAATAAGAAAAGTTTGATCTCCTAAACACTTTGAATATCTCAAATTACAACTCTTGATTACTCTACCATGAATGTTTTTGGCAATTGAAAGCTTAGAGAGTGGAGGCTTTTGGTTTTTAGTGGTTTGAAATTATGGCCCCAGGAGATTTTCATAAGTGAGGCAAGCAAACTCTTTATAAAGGGGTCAAAAATCTCTCACAAAAAATTATTAGTACTGGCTGGCAATATATTTCTACAGTAACATATACGTAATAGCCAATTTATAGTCATTGTGCATTAAATGTTGTACAATATGCACAAACAATATACTATCAAGTTAGAAAACATAATATTGTCGAAGAGTCTATAACTAAAATGAGACGACAAAGAGAAATCCAGAAAAATATATCCACGAAAAAGTATAGTGGACAATATTATGTTTAGAAAATTTTGTGGTAGTGGGGAAAAAATATATTGCCCAGTATACTGTTTTCAGTGTGAGAATATGTTTGGACATAATTTGCAAAAAATAATATATTGTACAGTATATTGTTTTAGAAAAAAATGAGAGAAAAATTTGCTAGATGAATTTTTACTGAAATAGTATACTGATTGGTAGACTTAGTAGCATACCGGTCGGTATATTAAACAACATACTATCAGAATATAGAAAATAAAATTACATAGGCATAACTTTGATAAACCTTAGATGTACATCCAGACTTCCTTCTTGTGAAATTTAATACGTAATATCACTCTTGATTTAAAGTATGGTGAGTTGATATCATAGGGGCCAGACATGTCTGTAAAAAATATGTTAGCCTAAAACATCGATAAAATGAGCATTGACATGAGCAATTTTTTGTTATTAAAATCTAATGTCTAATTTGAACATTGGGCCAACAAATCCAACCGTCCAAATCAAATAAGAAGTGATGTACATGTAGGTAATTGTACCCCAATACCACGTATCTAGTTGCAGGGCGAAGAAATTGGCTCTCAAATTAAATGAAGAAATAGGCAAACTAGGATGGAAACTGTTATACCGTCATCATACTGCTTGCAGGGCTAGTCCAGAGGTTATCGGGGCCTAGGGCAAAACTCAAAATGGTGCCCCTTTTAAAAAAAATTGAAACCATTTAAAGAAAGAAACAACATGCTTCCACTAGGCTTTGTGAACCCATAACCTTTTACATAATAGATATAAATGAAAACCAACAACAGTAAGTAAGTTACTATGTTATTTTGTATGCATACTAATATTTAGCATATTACAAGGGTTGTATATATAAAAAATTGTTTTTGAGGTCCTACTAGTTAGTAGGCCCTGCTTGTGTTGTCAGAACTCACAAATAAGTTCTGATAGAGTGTGCGCTATAAAATAGTCTTGATTTCCTTGATTATTGTTTAAAGCAAAATCTGAAGAGTGCGTTGGAATCCCATACCCCTACACTATTGTAGAAGCTTAAAATATATCAAAACAGTGCATAGCACCATTCACAAATGGTGCTAGAATTCATTCATCAAATGGCACCCAGTGTCTATTAGCGCCCAAACACCAATTCGTACCACTTTTAGATAGCGTGGGCTGCCACCTGGAAATCTTCCTTAAAAAGCTAAGCTGTCAGTCATGATGACTGATAACACGTCAGTCGAAAAAAATCTCTTCGAATCCCGAGTGTGCAGTATTTGAGGATATGATGTGGCGCACATATAGATGATGTGGCGCGCATGCCAATCTATGGTGCAAAGTTAAACTCTTCACACTCAGTATTGTCCACAGTTAGCGCCAATCGACAGTTGGTGCCGATCAATCAATCATCATCCAGAAGCAGTTAGATGATGTGGCGCGTATGCTACTAATATCGAAGAACGCACACGCAACACTGTCCGCGACCAAGCGCACTTCTCCCTACAGAATTCCATACGTCATTTGCAGTTAAGCCAACCGTTCATGTGACTGGGTGATTGGGCGCCAACCAGTACAGAATCAGCCTATGCGCCAATCAGGATAACTACTTAACAGTTATCTCAAAACTCTATAAATAGAGTTCAAAATCACTTTCTAAGCATCAGTAATGATCATAATCGCCTGAGAAGTTGTTGCAGCACGTTTAAGAGCTTTTTCTCTCCGACATCGTATAGTCCAAAGGATAAAGTGATCATTTTCTGATCAGATTTCTATAGTTGTACTTTCTCAGAAATTAATTATACTTTTCTACTTTTTTTAGTTTGTATTTAAACTTTTGTTTTTCCAAACAAAATGGCGACTCTGCTAGGGCGACTTTTTCCTCCGATGAGAAGGTGACAACTCAATGCGTTGCTGCGTCGGTCGGCACGACGCAAGAGACCTTGGTCGTCGAATTCTAACAAACTATTTATGAACATCTGATTGGCGCCGGGGGTGCCAAGTACGATTCTGCCAAGCGTGCCACCACTGTTGCTGCCAAGAACAAGGCGTACGCTATTTGGATTCTAAAGTCCAATGCCGCGCTAATTGCTGTTGCTGCTACTCAAGACCAGAGAAAGTGCCCTATGGCCATTCTCCACTCTTTTCCAGTCCTAGACTTAGTGGAAAACCCACTTGATTGCGTCGTTGTGCCAATCAGTGCCAAAGCTTCATCTCTGAATAAGAACTCTACTTCCCATAAAGTAGGTTCTATTCAGAGTTACTTTCTTCTGCCCATAGGCGCCACACCATATGCGCTACACCAATGCGTGCAGAGCACCAAGGCATCTTGCCTACTCCACAAAAACCTGGTTGGTGCCAGACTGCTATGCGCCAATGAAGCCAGCGCCATAATCTTCCTATACTGCACATATCGAGTACAAAACAAGGAAGACTGGAATTATCTAATCAAATGGTGCCAGATGTTGACATGCACGCCTATCTTAATATGTGACTAACAGAGACAAATCAAATGGCATGCCAAAAGACTCCAGTGTAGTTGCCCCCAATCACTAATATGCGCACAGTGAAGGCTTCTAAGAGCCAAAACCCACTCACTGCTCTATACACGCAGGGAACACAAAAGCTTAGGAATAGGCATCATATTCCTAATATAATAAGGCAGAGTCTGCCTCCTTTTTCTTTATATCCCTACAATATAATGAGGCAAAGTCTGCCTCATTCTCATTCTTCTTATCATGTACCTGATCTCTGTGAACATATTATACAAAAACGGAAGATAACAAGTGCATCTCTTGTAGCGATGACTCCATAGACGATAAATTACTGTAACCAGTATTATGAAATTATAATCAAGTGCTGCTGTAAGACAGCCAAATGGTCTGTGTTTGACCGCTTGAATTATCCTGACTTTCCTAGAATGATCTTGATTGTTGACGATGATATGTTCACATATGAAAAATGTCATGTCATTCACATGAAATTGACATCAAATGCTGCTACAAACTAGCAAAATGGGTGGTGTTCAACCGTTTGAACTACTCTCTATCTCCTAATCACTCTCGATCTTCTAATGTAATCTTGGTGGATGAAGATGAACTGTTATTCACTTCAGTTAATATGGCATCTTGTAGCACAGGGGTGGAAGACGCCCGAGACGTAATTCATCATGACCTTCAGGGTGACAAATCCATAGTCAGACCCAGACTCTACTGAAGGGTTCTACCAAAATATAAGATCAAGAAACCGAGATTTCCTCGGTTAAAGGAATCTTCCTAATTTCAACCGAGACTTACTCGGTCAAAGAAATCTTCCCGATTCCTACCATGGGGATAGCAGTCTGCTAGACCTTGACGCTGATAGCAAAGACCTGATTAGACCATCTTATCTACTAGCTCATCTTCTATATCGAGAGAAGTGTCAGCTTACGTGACGAATGAAGAGCAAGATGCTTCCAGTTCTGCTAGTCAAGAGTAAAGAATCAATTTTCTAGAGGCCAACCTAAAAGCCATGGCTAACATGGTTACAAACATACATGCAGTAATCATCACACAACATGCTGTTCTATTGGTTGTGAATCCAATTCCAACCCAAGAATACGCAGCAGGCTCCGTACCTATCAACACTGGTCTTGAAGCACAGTCTCTTCCAAACACTACCATCCTAGATATGATACACCTTTAAGCACATGCTACTCCAAGTCATTCTGGTACTGGGGATGGTGCTAATAACACAGTTCTACCTCCAAATCCTTTGAATCAATCTGTTGCCCCTCAAGCATCAGGAGATCCCCTTGAGGCAGTCAAGCTTCTGTGAAATTAGTTTAAAGCTTTTAAACAGAAGGAAGTACTACAAAAGTTAGGGATCAAGAAACCCTATCCTGCAGAATGGAAGAAAGTTCCATTCCCACCCAAATACAAGCCGCCGACCATAATGCTATTCAACGGCAGCACATCACCGAGTCAGTATATCAATCACTTTGTGATGATGACTGACCATCTCCAACAAAATGATGCTTTACTTACCAGAGTCTTCATCAGATGCTTAGCAGGTGTTTCCTATGACTGGTACCGAAGTCTACCCGATGGTTGCATAACATCCTTCATATCATTGAAACAGATGTTCCTGGAATGATTCTTTGAAGAGACTCACGACATGACCATGTTTGCCCTTACCAAAATTCAACAGAAGTATAATAAAACAACTGAACGTTTTATCGAACGCTTTCGACGGGAGGTACTCAAAATGCCTCTAGGTTCTACGGATGCATTGACGATAGATACATGTAAATCAAACTTGTTATCTATTATTAGCATGTGGACGGGACCAACATAATTTTAAGATTGGGGTTCCTTCATAGTAAGCGCCAGCGCAACCAAAGACAGTGCTGAGAAGTTCAAGCAACTAGGTATTTTGATGCCAAATCTGGATAAAGATAAGCACCTTGCTACCAGCAGCGGTAGTCACCAAAACAATCGTAAAGGCAAAAAAAAGCCTTAGCCATCAATATAGGTCCGTCAGCACCTATAGCGACAACACCTCCATAGAGGGCAGCACCAGGACCTAAGGAAGAGTATTCCTTTGACGAAGACGACATCATGAGCATCTTTGATTGCTTGAACAAAAGCAATAAACTTTAATTACCAGAAATCAAACGGCCAGATAAAGTAGATAATACTGACAATCCTAAATATTATGTATATCACAGGTTTCTGGGACATCCAACCAGGGCATGCTATGTGTAGTGCCCTATCACTATATCGTGCCTTATTTTTGTCTATATGGTGCACGAGAAAAGAACACTGTCGCTATAGATTCAGTCGGGACCGATAGATCAGGATCGGTTGAATCGGTCGAACAGGAATAATTGAATTAAGATCATTTTCTCGTTATGGAAAGGCTTCTTTGGAATCAAGTCCCATATTCAGCGGGTTATGCCTCAATGATTGGCTCTGCGACTGAGTCGGGAGAGGCCTTATGTTGCCCAGCATTTTATGCCGCACTTGCTTTGGATTTGGCTTTGGTTTTCGTGAATGTTTTCGATAGTTTTTATGGCCTACATTTTCAAACTTTGTATTCGTATAGAACTCCTTGAATAGCACAGTATTCTAATCTGTTGCTTATGTGATTGTAGGTGGTCACGTAGGCGACGTCTAAGTGCAGCCAACCAGTCCCTCGCCTGAAGCAAAGACTAAGGTGAATGGCTGACCTCCTTCACCTTGATCTCTGGTTTCAAAATTAAGAACTCGAGATAACTATATCAATTTAGAGTAATTTACTCTGAAAATATAAGTTTCATACCAAAAAAATAAAGTTTAAGGTTATAGAAAGGAGATAAGATTATTTTATGATCTGCAAAATAGTTTCGGCATATGGTGCTTAAAGAAATTTTGTGCCTACGGGATGCAAAATTAGAACGTATGGCTTTGTTTGCAAACCAAAGAAATGAATAGATTAATGAATATCGCAACCATAATGCCAAGTGGATAAAATGGCTAAGTTTCGAAAAATACAAAAACGATTATTGGACAACTTGTGCACAAGGGGTAGTTTACTCGAACGGTTGCCTAGGCCAAGGAACCAATTCGGCCCGAGAGAAACGAGTATAGCAAGTGCCAGCAGGATCGACGCAGGTGATTCAAGAACTTTTGTATAGGGCTCGCTACCCGCCGCAAAAGGATCGCCGTCTAACCTAGCGATAGTCTATGATGGCTTGACATTGCCAGTCACCTTCACACCCTTTCACTGCTTGAACTAACGCATGTGACATGGGATAAACTTGATAGTTGCTTAATGTATACAATTTTATATGCTTGTCTCAAAACATGTTAACATGCAAATCGATCAGGATGGTTAGAAAGATCACCAAATAGCTAACATGTTTTATAAAACTACTTGAACAAATGAGAGCATGGATTTTAATTAGCCACTCACCAGTATATGTGATCACACTGACCCTCACTCTCTACAGGTGGTACGAATCAAAAGGGACGCACCAACTGACCAAGGCGACGTTCGGGTTTTGAAGATTCGACTGCGCGTCGAAGACTCCCGTCGTATCACTTTTGAAGACTCTATGCAATAGTCCAAGGAACATGTCTTGGTCTCCCTCTAATTCAGGTGGCTGGAATACTTTTGTTGTAAATGAGGGATGCATGTATGGAACGTCGATCTCATCGATAATCCTTTTTATAATCGAGTCATGTTATAAGCCCACGTGACATGATTATAATAGAGTCTGTAAATGATGTCTATTATCAATAAAATACAAAGTTTCTCTCTCTTAATGTTTTATTCAATTTATCTGCACTCTTTCTCTTAGATGTTGTGTTTTAGATTACCTTATGACTATGTCTTGTGCAATCGCAACCTAGGTTCGCACGACATCACATCCGGGGGATTACTATCGATTCTTCAGAATCGGGGTATGATATAATGGTATCACAGTACGACTTTACATCCTTGGCCTCTAGTCTCGAGTCTCTAGTCTCAAACCATTGACCTCATGTTGATGAGATGAGTTATTCCATATGCTAAACCCAAGACATTTTTTTAAACTAATAGGAGTTTACTTTTTCCCCAGGAGTTGTGGAACCTCGGGCAGAGGGCGAGGCGAGCGCTTCTAGCAGCTCGAGTAGTTTCGAAGCCAAGCCTTCCGTCAACCCAACGGGGAGGATGCCTACCAAAGCCAGACCTTTCGGCAATCCTATTGAACGGATGCTACATATGCTCGAAATACAGCAAAGATAGGCCGTAATATTCCAACAAGAAATCGAGAAGCTACGTCTACAGTCCGAAAGGCGACATGCCAAATTTGAAGCCCAGTTCAAAGCACAATTCAAGATGCAACAAGGGTAACTTGACACGCTACGACAGTTGGTACAAAAATTTATGACCAACAGGAAATTTGTAATCTATACTGTCGAACCTGTGACCCAACCCATTGAAGTCGTACCCTGGGAGCCTTCGTCTCAGCCTATGCCGCCAAAGAATAACACCTTCGACTATACCAACTTCGAGAAGGCATTTCACACTTCCTTCTCTGGCATCGAATACCCTTCCCTTACAATCGACCGATTAGATGAGATCAAAGACAACTTCGAGCTCCTCGGCATCAATGAGGCCAAGAAAGTCACTTGCGTTCAACTTCAACTTTGGTTGAACGCACACGACAGTTGGGCAGTACAAAAGCAAGCTACCCATCACGATGATTCCACCGCGCCGATCTCCTGGGCTACGTTCCGTAAGGCTTTCAAAGTCGAGTACTTACCTACGGCGAACCGCCAGGCAAAGGAGAATAAGTTCATTTAGCTGAAACATGAAAACATGATGGTACATGAGTATGCTGCAGAATTCAACAAGTTTGTCCGATTTGCGGGTGTCTACCTGCCAACGACGGTGAGTCAAGCACGAAGATTTGAAGTGGTCCTGAGGCCTTCAATTTTTGCTCATGTGACTCTGCCCTAGTATCAAACAATAGGCGAGTCACTCAATCATGCCCTTCGTCTCGAGCCTCAATACCCCTCGGTCGCCAAAGGCACTGTGCATAACTATAATCACAAGGGCCATGGAAACACATGAAGTAACAATGCGCATAAGCGTCCAAACCACGACAATAGAGGCGGCAACCATAGGAGGAACCAAGTAGCTTATAATCATTGCCACAATGTGGGGCATGTGGCTAACGAATGATTAATAAAAAGTGGAGCATGCTTCATGTGCGGTCGAGTAGGGCACGTCTCATGCAACTTTCCTGAAAGTGGGCCGAACCAACGCCCGCCGCAACAGCAACACCTACAAAATAGAGACCAAGCACCTCAGACTCCACAGACTGCACCACAAAATGGCTAAAACCATTTCCCCAATACCCAGGGCCGTGTTTACACCATGAACCGGGATAAAGCGTTCACATCTGACACAGTCGTGACAGGTATACTGCTTTTCAATAACAAACCTGCTCTTGTACTGTTTGATTCAGGTGCCATGCATAGCTTTATATCGACATATTTTATCACCGAATGCACATTTCCTATGACACCGTTAGGCCTTGATCTTAGTGTTAACATACCATTGGGCGTGTCACTATTTGTAAACTTAGCTTGCAAAGACGAAATCATTTGTATTGGAGGTAATAAGGTCTGTCTTGATGTGATAGTTCTAAACATTAAGGACTATGACATCATTCTGGGAATAGATTGGCTCGGCCCTTGCAACGGCACCATTGACTGCACAGAAAAGAAGGTCACTTTTTGCATACTAGGAATGACCTAATTTTACTACTCGTGTGGTGAAGCATCGCCGACTTGCATGATGATCTTAGCAATATTTGCTTAAGGATGCTGCATTCCAGATGCGAAGGCTATTTGGCATCCGTTCGAGACATGAGAAAGATGGTACAAACATGGGTCAGACTGACGTTGTGGCAGAATTCCCAGACGTGTTTCTGGACGAGCTGCCCGACATGCCACCTGATCGAGAGATTGAGTTCACCATTGACATATTCTTTGATACTCGATCTATCTCTAAACCTGCGTACAGAATGGACCCTACAGAGCATAAGAAACTCAAAATATAGTTGCAAGAGCTGCTCATCAAAGGATTCATACGGCCTAACATCTCTCCATGGGGAGCGCCTGTGTTGTTTGTCAAGAAGAAGCACGGCTTAATGCATCTTTGTATCGATTATCGAGAGCTGAATAAGGCCACTATCCAGAAAAAATATCCATTCCCCTATATACATGACCTGTTCGATCAATTATAAGGTACTTCGGTATTTTCTAAAATTGATCTTCGCTCGGGTTACCATCAACTCAAGATTAAGCCAGACAATATGTCAAAGTCAGCCTTCTGTACTCGGTACAGCCATTACGATTCCTGGTAATGTCGCTCGGCCTAACGAATGCCCCAGCTGCTTTCATGGATTTAATGAATCGGGTGTTTTGATCCTTCCTCGATAAGTTCATAGTAGTCTTCATTGACGATATACTTGTCTACTCGAAGGACAAACGACAACACGCTGAGTACCTACGGACCGAGCTTCAGACCCTTTGGGAGTTCTATGCAAAGTAGAGCAAGTGTGAATTTTGGTTGAGCAGCGTCATATTTCTCGGACATATTATTTCATACGAAGGTATTACAGTCGACCCAAAGAAAGTTGAAGTCACCGTCGATTGGAAACGGCCAGCACCAGTCGGCAAGATTTGAAGCTTTCTTGGCTTAGTTGGATACTATCGATGCTTCATGAAGGACTTAGCAAAGATCGTATTGCCTCTGAGTCGCCTCACCAAAAAAGGAGTCACTTTTGAATGGTCAGACGACTGTGAAGCTTCCTTCTAGGAGTTAAAGCAATGGCTCATCTCGGCCCGATACTAGCACTTCCAGAAGGGACTGAGGGATTCCAGATCTTCAGCGATGCGTCCGACCAGGGTTTGCGGTGTGTGCTGATACAATGGAACAAGGTGATATATTTTACTTCCCGACATCTAAAGTCGCATGAGAAGAACTACCCCACCTATGACCTGGAGTTAGCGGCGATTGTGTTCGTATTGAAATTATGGCATCACTATATTTATGGTGTGGCATACGCGATCTATACGAATCACAAGAGCCTTAAGTATCTATTCATGTAGAAGGAGCTAAAGTTACGGCAAAGGCGTTGGCTTGAACTGATCAAAGATTATGATTTGGCCATTGACTATATGCTGGGCAAGGAAAATGTTGTGGAAGATTCTCTGAGTCGGAAGTATATTGCCTCGCTATCCATCTACCAAAGATTGCTACGTGACTTAGAAGAGATAGATATCGACCTCCGGGTTTGATTCAGGGATGTGCAGTTGGTATAATTACAGCTAGAGCCAACCTTGCGAGAAAAGATCAAGACCGCTCAAAAGGACGATCCGTATCTAAAAAAGATGCAGAAGCTAATCTCAACGGGTAAGACGACCGGCTTTGCGGAAGATAAAACTATCGTGCTTTGGTTGAAGGATAGGCTATGCATTCCGGATGATTCAGAACATAAAAAGGAGATATTGACGGAGGCATACTACACAAAATACACCTTGTATCCAGGTAGCACGAAGATGTACATGGACCTTCGTACGACCTTCTGGTGGCACAGAATGGAGAGAGATGTGGCACTCCTCGTGTCGCAATACATGGCATGTCAGCAGGTGAATGCTGAGCATTAGAGGCCCGAAGATGAGATGCAGAATCTGGCAATTCTGGAATGGAAGTGGCAGCACGTATACATAGATTTTGTGGTTGGTCTGCCGAAGATGCCACGGGGAAATAATGCCATCTGGATCGTCGTTGAACGACTAACCAAGGCAGTGCACTTTATTGCCATTAAAGTTATTTAGAGCATTGATCACCTGGCTTAAATTTATCTTGATAAGATAGTATGGCTGCATGGAGTCCCTGTATCCATCGTCTCTGATCGAGATGGACGATTTCTATCGCACTTTGGAGTAGCCTTCAGTCGGCTATAGGTACCAAGTTATAGTTCAGCTCAACTTACCATCCCCAGACTGATAGCCAAATAGAGCGTGTGAATGAGATTATTGTAGACATGTTACGGCTCTGCGCAATTGACTTCAAGTCGAGTTGGGATGTTCATCTACCTCTGGCTGAATTTGCATACAATAATAGCTATCAATCCAACATCCAGATGGCACCGTATGAAGCTTTGTACGGACAAAAGTGTAGGTCACCCATTTGCTGGGACGAAGTTGGAGAGCGGCAGATTTTCTGCCCGGAGCTGGTAGAACAGACTGTGTAGAAAGTTTGGCTCATATGTGAAAGATTAAAGACTGCATAGAGTCGGCAGAAGAGTTACGCGAATGTCCGTCGTCAACCCCTTGAATTCCTATAAGACGATCACGCATTTCTTAAAGTGACGCCCATGCGAGGAGTTACCCGATTTGATACAAAGGGAAAGCTGAGTCCGAGATTCATTGGGTCATTCAAAATACTCAAGCCAGTTGCCCCGGTGGCCTAACAAATTTCCCTGCGACCACCGCTAGCAGATGTGTACGATGTCTTCTACATCTTTCAGTTGTGGAAGTACGTGCACGATCCAAGCCAGGTGGTAGATTTTTGTCAACTGGAGCTGAATGCTGACTTATCCTATATTGAGGTGCCAGTCCAAATCTTGGAGCGCAAGGATAAGTTGCATCGAAATCGAGAGATCCCTTTCATCTGTGTACTCTGTTGCAATCATTCAGTCGAGGAGTCTACCTGGGAGCTTGAATCGAAGATGAAGAAGAAATTTTTTTATTGTTCTCGTAGGGGTAGGTTCTAATCTTAAGTTTCGAGGATGAAACTTTTTTTAGTTGGTTATGGTGTAGTGTCCTGTCCCTATATCTTGCCCCATTTCCGTCCATGGGGTACGCGAGAAAGGAACGTTGTCGCTACCGATTCAGTCGGGACCGATAGATCGGGATCGGTTGAATCGGTCGGACGAAAACGATTGAATTAAGATCATTTTCTCGTTATGGAAAGGCTTATTCAAAATCAAGTCCTATATTCAGCGGGTTGTACCTCGAGGATTGATTCTGCGGCTGAGTCGGAAGAGACCTTTCGTTGCTCTACTTTTTATGCCGCACTTGTTTTGGCTTTGGCTTTGGTATTCATGAATGCATTTTTGTGAATATTTTTGATGGTTTTCATGGCTTGCATTTTTGAACTTCCCATTCGTATCGAACTCCTTGAATAGCATAGTGTTCTAATCAGTTGCTTATGCGATTGCAGGTGATCGCATAGGCGACATCTAAGTGCAGCTAACCAGTCCCTCATTTGAAGCAAAGACTAAGGTGAGTAGCTGAACTCCTTCACCTCGACCTCTAGTTTCAAAATTTAAGAACTAGGGATAACTGTATCAATTTAGAGCAATTTACTCTAAAAATATAAGTTTTACACCAAAAAGAAAAAATTTTAAGGTTCTAGAAAAGAGAGAAGATTATTTCGTGATCTGCAAAATAGTTTCGACATACGATGCCTAGAGAAATTTGGAACTACGGGACACTAAATCAGAACATACGGCTTTGTGTGCAAACCAAAGAAATGAATAGATTAACGAATAACGCAACGATAAGGCTAAGTGCATAAAATGGCCAAGTTTTGAGAAGAACAAAAATGGTCATTAGACAACTTGTACACAAGGGGTAGTTTCCTCGAGCGGTTGCCTAGGCCAAGGATCCGATTCGGCCCGGAAGGAACGAGTATAGCAAGTTCCAGCAGGATCGACATGGGTAATTCGAAAACTTTCGCATAGGGCGCGCTACCCTCCGTGAAAGGGTCGCTGGTAAACCCAGTTATAGTCCGTGACAGCTTGACATTGCCAGTGACCTTCACACCCGTTCACTGCTTGAACTAATGCATGTGACACGGGATGGACATGATAGCTGCTGAATATATAAAATTTTATATGCTTGTCTCAAAACATGATAACATGCAAATCGACCAGGATGGTTAGAAAGATCACCAAATAGATAACATATTTTATAAAACTGCTTGAACAAATGAGAGCACCGGTTTCAATTAGCCATATGTAAGTACATGTGATCGTACTGACCCTCGCTCTCTACAGGTGGTATGAATCAGGTGGGACGTGCCAACTGACCAAGGCGACGTTCATGTTTTAAAGCTTCGACCGCGCGTCAAGGACTCCCGTCGTATCACTTTTGAAGTCTCTCTGCAATAGTCCAAGGAACATGTCTCGGCCTCCCTCCAATACAGGTGGCTAGAATACTTTTATTGTAAATGAGGGATGCATGTATGGAACGACGATCTCATCGGTACTACTTTTGTAATCGAGTCATGTTATAAGCCCGCGTGGCACATTTGTAATAGAGTCTGTAAATGATGTCTATTATCAATAAAATGCAAAGTTTTTATGTCTCAATGTGTTGTTTAATTTGTCTGTGCTCTTTTGCTTAGATGTTGTGTTTCGGATTACCTTATGACTATGCCTTGTACGATCGCAACCTAGTTTCGCATGGCATCATGCCCAGGGGATGACTATCGATTCTTCGAAAACGGGGCCTGACACTATGTGCTCAAAGGAAAGATCTAGGAGTAGATCAACGTTAAAGCAATCATCCTTCGAAAGGATGAGAAGACGGTGACAACAAATGTCGTATCTTTACAATCCGGAGGCTTTGCTCCTCAGTTAGTTACCAACAGTGTTGTCCCAATTTCGAAGGCAACTATAGAGATTGTCAACCTCCTGTCGGCACAAAATAATGTTTTGGATCCACTATCAACAGCCGAAGGCGAGCTCATGTGGGTCCATTCAGACCTCGTTGGCAAATTTGAACAAAAGTCGTCTGTTCCTTCTGTTAAATCGAAGAAGTCAGCCAAGTACAAATCATGCAACATGGTTTCAAGTAAGCACTCTCTGCTTGATGGCCGCGTTCCTTCTTTGAAGACTACTTTCATTCTAGCAGGATCTGTATCTTCTGCAGAGACTGCTCCGTCATTATCAAAAGTCAACTATCGGCCCGAATTCAATCGATACAATCAGTAATCTCGCGAGCTGATGATAAAGATGGGATATGACTTTCAGAAAGCCCCAGGCTTGAATAATGGAAAGGGGTCTCCGATACCCTTATCTTTACCACTCCAAGATAACAGGTCTCGTGTTGGATTGGGATTCAGGATAGATCACAGAATTCCCTAGTAGAAAAAGAAATCATCCAAGAGCAAAGCACGAATAAAAACCTGTAACATGGTTTCTCTCTCACCCACTCCCGAAGAAGAAGTCTTGACGTGTACTAGATCTGGTATACTCTACCTTAGAGATTACCTAGATGGTTAAGAGAATGAAGTTGTCACACTCCCTCATGTTTCTGATGTCCCTCCAATCTCAGCTCCACCAGCTGACTCGGGTCCTTCTAAGCCAACATCAGCTGATAAAGGCAAGCAACAGGTTCGCTTTGACAAGAACATGAAGAAGACCCTACTGCAGGACCTTCATAAATCTTATAACTTTGACATATTGGCTCAACTAGCCAATACTACAGCAAGACTACCGATCTTCGAGCTCCTTCGTCTCTCGAAGGAAACTCGAGAAACATTAAGCGACACCCTGATGTAAGTCGATGCTTGTCTTGCACATCTCAAGAAGTCTGATGAAGAGCCAGTAGCTTGTCCTTAATGTCATACTGTGATGGAGATCATGCCAAATATAACCTTCACCCAGGATGACATGCTGTTGGAGGATAATCAGCACGATCAACCTCTTTATTTCACTGGATACGTCAACGCGATGAGGGTGGATCGCATCCTTGTCGATCCCGGATCAGCACTTAGCATAATCCTAAAGACTTTGCTGGATTCTCTAAAGATTCCAGTCCATAATCTTTCAGCAACAGTTACAACTATTCAATTATAGAAAGAGTAAACCGCTTGGAAAGATCCGCCGGAGTGTCCAGATTGGCGATCTTCATACAAAAGTCACTTGCTATGTGATTGACAACTACGTCGCCTATAATCTATTACTAGAAAGGCCGTGGTTGCAAGATCATAGCATTGTGCTGTCCACTCTTCATCAGTGCTTTAAGTATGTGGATGATAACTGAGAGATCAAGAAGGAAATTGCTCACCTTATTCCTTTTCGAGGTGTCAAGGCCTACTATATAGACTCTAGAATGTACAAAGAAGAGTACATGAAGGTATTGCTGGCCATGGACACTGAGGAAGACCAAAAAGATGACTCGAACGACGTCTTGGAGATTCCAGTCAAAGGACGTACCTCTCATCCTTCCTTCTCTCAGATGCTAACCATAACTCTTGTTCTTCCTACTGAAAAAGTTGAGCAAAGGAAGCTTACCTCTTCCAAGCCTCTTGTTATCGACCTTCATCGTAACAAGCCTACTCCTTCTCTTTCTCCTCCTCTTATTATCGACCTGACGGTGTCTCCAGCCAAGGTCGTAAATGCTGTTGTAACTGTTGAGACTGAAAATATCAATAAAGTAATGTCTCCTTCGCAGTATACTAATGTCAATTATTATGCACAAAATTACTTAGAAATTCTGGACAAGTTTGAACGTTTTACCTTAGGAGCAATTCAATCTTTTCAAAATGAGATATAGTACGAACCAATACAAAATTCATTCTCCATAGTACCTCCTCGGAACGATGATGAGCATCAAATCCTTTTCAACAGAGAACGTAATCAAAGAATTATACTCAACATCGATTCAGAAATGACGATCATGGAAGAATACAACTGCGTCGTTATAGTCAGCAGTCCAAAAATATTATTCAAAAAATGGGTTACAATTTTGGGCCTGGATTGAACGGAGGCAAAGGTAGATGTACTCCTATTCGAATACCTGCTTCTAAAGAAAAGTATTCATAATACTACAGTAAGACCAGACGTGGGTTAGGCTACATTACACCGAACATAATCCCAGATAGATCTGAATCAGACGAAGAAATACGATCTCATTCTTCCGATTCTACTTCATGGGACTCAGATACCAGCAAAGGGAAAGTTCATCAACTAACTTTATCAGTCAAGATGGTGACAACTGAATTCCTAGAAGACGATGACAATAATGAATTTATCGAGGCTTATGAAGAAGAGCCTTGGGCACAAAGGATGGATACTCAATGGGAGCTTCTCTTCGAACAGCGTGAACCACCCACCGAGGATGAGATAATCCAAATCGATGTCGGAGACAAAGCTTCTCCAAGGCTAATTTTTATCAGCAAAAGTCTACCTAAAGCATACAAACAAGACTTAATCTAGCTCATTAGAGAATACATTAACGTATTCGCCTGGAGCTATAAAGATATATCGGGATTAGATCCTCAAATCTCTGCTCACAAGCTCAACATTTTGCCAAATGCTAGATCGGTCAAACAATAGCAGCGACGGTTTAGTCCTGATATGATGGACGCCATAGAAGCTGATGTCAAGAAGCTCATCGCCTGCGGCTTTGTTAGAAAGAAAAAATATCCTGACTGGGTGGCTAATGTCATCCCAGTCATAAAGAAAACTGGGAAGGTCCGAGTGTGCATCGACTTTAGAGATCTCAATGCAGCTTGTCCCAAGGACAAGTTTTTTCTTCCAATAACTGATGTCATGATCGATAACACATGCAGGTTTGAGCAAATGTCTTTCATAGATGGATTCTCTGGTTATAATAAGATCAAGATAAATCTCAAAGATAAAAAACATACATCTTTTTACACTCATATAAGAGTCTACTGCTACACAGTCATTCCATTTGGTCTCAAGAATGCTGGTGCCACATATCAGTAAGCTATGAGTACTATTTTCTATGAACATTTACAAAAAATAGTCGAATGCTATGTCGACGATATTGATGTCAAGTTTCGTCTAAAAAAGATCACATTCAAGAATTAAGAACTATTTTTGATCTAATGCGCTAGTATCAACTCAAAATGAATCTCACCAAGTCATTTCTGGGAGTCTCTAGTGACAAATTTCTCGGATTCGTTATTACCTCCAAGGGTATACAGTTGACCCCGAGAAAGTCAAAGTCATTCAAGAGATGCATCCTCCACGAAACCTAAAAGAGCTACGAGAATTCCAGGGACGACTTGTGTATATCCGGAGATTCATCTCAAATCTCTCTGGACGCTGCAAACCGTTCACTCAACTAACGAAGAAAGGTGTGTCTTTTGTTTGGACTGATGAATGCTAGTAAGCATTCGAGGACATTAAATGATACTTGATGAACCCTCCTGTCCTAGTTCCTCTAATCACATGAATATCCTTCCTGATGTACGTTCGAGCAATGGATCACTCTCTGGGTCCCCTCCTAGCCCAGAAGAACAATGAAGGCCATGAGCTAGCAATTTATTATTTCAGTCGTACAATGATCGGTGCTGAACATCGATACAGTCCAGTGGAAAAAGAATGTTTAGCCTTGATGTAATTTGCTATCCCGAAGATGTGTCATTACATCATGGGCCAGACTTTCCATGTCATCTCCAGAGTCAATCGTCTGCGAGTTCTGATGAAGAAGCCTAGTACACTCAATTCCAAACTTGCTACATGGGCAATATTGCTAGCACAGTATGATATGGTCTATGTCCCACAGAAGTCTGTCATGGGTCAAGCCCTAACTTACTTCTCGGCTTCTCATCTAATTTCTGAAACTTTAAAACTCTACGACAAAATTCCTGATGAAAATCTAGAGTCCAACATGACTTCAGAAGGAATACTCGCTTTGCGTCTATTTTTTGAAGGTGCATATAGAATTAGACCCAATGGTATCATCGCTGGAGTAGGAATTGTCCATGTATCCCCAAAAGGGCTAACCATTCAAAGAGCCTACTCTCTTGACGAGCCATGCTCTAATAATGTTGTTGAGTATAATGCTTTACTCATCGATCTCCAGTTAGCTAAACAACTGAATATCGACTACCTTGAGGTATACGGAGACTCTAAAATGATTGTCAACCAGGTTAAAGGTACGTACGATATCTGGCATCTAGACATTATCCCCTCCCAAGAACAAGCAATTAAACTGGCTATGTCATTCAAAGGCTTCTTTATTAAGCATGTACATCGAGCATACAATATAGAAGCCGATGTGCTTGCGAATCTAGCAGCCATGTTAGCTATTCCTGTGAAAAGGTAACAGTTAATCGTTATTGCTAATCGAGAATTATTTTGTGTCAAGAGTAATCTAAATATTGAATTCATTAACGTGGTTAAGATTTGCACTATTGCCGAGGATTGGAGAACCCCCTTTATCTACTTTGTAGTACATGATATCCTGCCAGAGGATCCTAAAGAAGCTACGACAATTCGTCGTTGATCACTCCGATTCTACTATAATCACATATCTGGGAATATTTACCAGTGATCCTTTGACAGTATGCTCCTACGTTGTCTTGTGGGAGATGAAGCAAAACAGACACTACATGAAGATCACGACGGTGTCTGTTGTACAGATCAGCCTGGTCCTAAGCTACATGACCGTATCAGATGCATAGGATACTATTGGCCCACTATGGTGGTAGATGTGATTGAATATGCAAAAAAATACAGAGCATGTCAGATCCAAGCAGATTTTATCCACCAACCGTCTGAATTCTTGCATCCAACTGTAGCATCATAGTCCTTTGAAGCTTGGGGCATGGATGTTATTGGTCTTACCAATCCACTATCATCTCGAGGACATCGATTTATCCTAGCTATAACTGATTACTTCTCAAAATGGGCAGAAGCTATTCCTCTAGCCGAAGTGAAGACAAGCAATATCATCAGCTTTATCAAACATCATGTCATCTATCGATTCGGAGTTCCTCGAAGTATCATCCATGATAATGGACCTCAGTTCGTAAATCAAGCATTTACTCGATTCTTCAATGACATTCGGATCAACATCATTGCTTTTACGGCTTATAATTCCATAACCAACGGTTTAGCAGAAGCATTCAACAAAACAATCATCAAGCTTCTCAAAAAGTTCGTTTCTGACAATAAACGTAATTGGAGCAAAAAGCTTAGAGAATGCCTATGGGCGTACCATACCACTGTATGTAACCCAACTGTCTGTACACCCTTCTCTTTAGTGTACAGATGCGAAGCTATCTTACTGTTGGAGATTTAAGTTCCATCCGTGAGGATAGCTATTGCCAACGAGTTAACGGTAGAAAACAACAATCGTCTTCGACTTCAAGAGCTTGAAGCACTTGATGAGAAATGACTACTAGCTCAACAACATATTGAGCTATATCAAGCCCGAATCTCGAAAGCTTTCAATCGCAAAGTCAAATTACGAACCTTTCTAAAAGGTGAGTTAGTCCGTACTGTCAGACGTCCTATGACTATGACACACATGAGCAAGGGCAAGTTCAAGCCAAAGTGGGAAGGTCCTTACGTCATAAGCAAAGTTTTCTCTAATGGAGCTTATTAGCTGACCGGGATGGACGGTCGAATAGCTATGATGCCTACCAACGACAAATTCCTCAAGAAATATCATGTTTGAAAGTATGTATTATATTTTCTGACAAATATTGTACATACACAAATTTTTGAATTATTATCTTTTATTCAATCTTTCGCGAATAAATTCCATAGATAGTAAGTCCTCAAAAATCACCAGTGGATTCTGACTAGATCTTATGGTATATCCTCAAAATATATATGAATTTCACGTCAATATTACCTCCGTATTCTACTATCTACATCAACGACTCGTCACTGATAAATATTGTTTCAAAAGATAACATCACAACAAATGAGCAAACAGAAAGGTTCCTTATTTTTTTCTCCATAAAAAGGAGTAAAGGACTACACTTGCAAAGAAGAGAAAGCAAACTACATCTTAGAACATAAAAAAGGCAACATCAAAGCAGGAAAAAATGAAGACAAGAAAGGAAAGATTCTTTTATTTATTTGCTCGAGGATGGCCATGCTAGGGTAGGTACCACTCTCTCAACCATTGTGCATATGAAGGCCCCAGTTGTCACATCCATTTTTCTATTTAAGGGTATTTTGGTAATTGTGAAATTCTTTTGATTATTTTAATATATTATATTATTGGCGTAGTGATTTTTGGCCTTGTGATACAGTAGCCTTGGTGCAACCTAGCCTAGTGACTCACCATGACTTAGTGGCCTAGTAGCATGATTTGTTTGGGTTAGTAATCTTATTCTAAGGTTAGAAGCTATTAGCATATTGATTAGGGGCTAGTTAGCAACTTCCTTTTAATTAATGTTTTATTTTAGCCATAGAAAGAGGCCCAAGCCCAACCATTAGGAAACCCTAGCCCATCTAGGTGTGGCCGGCCAAGCTAGGTCAAGGTGGAAGCTTATTTAATATCTTATGTTGAAAATTCATCTCTCTTTTTCATTCCTTCTCTCCTAGAAAACATAAGTAAGTATCTCTCCTAACTTTTTCATTTTTTTCTCCTTTTAAACCCTAGTCTTTTGCATTAGGTTCTGATCATTGTTTATGAATTATTGATGGTGAGGAAATTTAGAATTGGAGTGCCTTGGGTTTTTGGAGACGCAAGGAGAATCTATACAATTAAAGCTTTCTATAGGAATTCATCTCAATAGGTAATTTCTTTTAACTCTATAATTTTATGAACTATTCCCGTAGATGCATCCATATAGGTTTCCCCTAGCTGTAGGATGAGTTTCGTAGGAATTTGTATTGATTTGGTGTCCGTATCGGACACGTATCAGTACAATTATGCATGTGTTTGTTGAAATACAACAAAGGAATTTTTTTTCATAATTTTAAAATCTAATTGATTGGATTTGTAGATCTATACATGACTTTTAATTTTGTATTGGACTGAGTACATTTTGAGTCGTGTTCATGTCCAGAATCGGACACGAAACACAGCATGAGACTCGCGCGTGCGTGCCCTGCTGATCGGGTGGCAGTGTGCAGTGTCTGTGTTACTTGGACACGCGAAACTTGGTATATGGCTTGGGGATATGACTGACACGTCAGTCCCCAAGTGCCATGTCATCTCGTTTCGTGTCGGACTCGCAAATTGAGCCGCACTGATTTCACACAGACACACACGCGCGGTTCAGACGCGTCTGATATGCGTCGCACGACACGAGGACACGTCGTGGTCGTGTTTCAGGGTGACACACCACTAGCCCTAGACCCCCTCTAGGACTGTGCTGAGCTCGACTTATCTCGAGCTCTGTGTCGTGTCCACGAGCCACTGACATGCTCGCACGAGGCAGTGTTTGGACAGTCCTGCTGTGCATATAAAATTGTGTTTGGACAACTCGTGTCCAGTTCTATGGACACGAGATTAACCCCCATGACACGTACATATGTGTGTGACACTTCTCCATGCCTGAATTGGGTTTTCATTTGATTTTTGGGCTTCGATCTTGTTTACTGATACTCGATAAAACTAAATTTTAGATGGTATTTTCAGAGTTTTGTTTTAAACTGTTTTAAATTGTTAAATTATGGTTAATTGTTGATGATTATCATATATACATGTTTAGATGGATGTTACATAGTTGGGTTTCACAGTGAATGAGGACTGAGATCAAAATTTAAGTTTCGAATGGGCTGGATGTTCAAATACCCGACTGAACATGAAGTTTAGGTTTTATATATTGCAAAACCTGAGATTGGGTTTAAGATTATTGATTTCCTGAGATTGCTATAGTTTAGTTGATGTTCTCAGATTGTGTGGAGACAATCTCAGGTTTGAGATTTAGAATCCCAAGTTTAGTTGAAGTTTTATTCTCAAGTTTTTCTTGTTTTTATTTTCAGTTTTCTTACATTGTCTAATATGTTCTCAGGTTTTAGTAATCACAGGTTTGAGATATAGATAGCATTCTCATGTTTATTGATTGTTGCTATCATGCTTATTTCCAGTTTTAGTTTGTGAACTTTGAATCTACTTTGAATTGATTTCAATTTCATATTTAGACTTAGGGTTATACTTTAATTCATTCTCAGATTTTGATGTTAGTTGAGTAACTTAATTCTCAGTTGAAGACTGAGAACCTATTTGGGTTCATCCCAGTTCAGTGAGCATGAGCTCTCATATTTGTTTTGGTATTCCTTGGCTTTAACTCAGGATTTCTACACTGAGATAATCCTCAGTTCCCTTTTCTTTCCTTTTTCTTTTATTTCCTTTTGATATCATTTATGCTTCTATATGTTAGTAGGAATATAGATATTTGATTCAAATATGGATATCCTCTACTTGATTTCATGCATAGGTAGTTCCTTTATGTAGTGGAATAGTATGCTTTATATTGTGTGATACTATATATCTATATTCATACCCATATGTAATGAATGAATATAATATATAAGTACATGTTGTGATTGCTATTAGATATAGTCTAAGGGTTATGAGTCAGCTTGGGTTTGACCCAATGAGCCTATATTGACCTAGTTGATTATCAGGTCGACCAAGTTGACAAAAGTCAACATTAAGTCAAACTTGATCCATATCAACTCAAATGAGCTTAGAATGACTAGGTAAGTTGTGTTTGACCTAAAATTTGGTAGATAGACTAGTTGACATATGGTTGACCAGGTTTGACCAGAGTTGACCAGGTTTGACCAGAGTTGATCAATGGTTGACTTTGACCTAGAAGGACCTAGAATCATTTAGAATACATTTTAGACTATTCCTATTTCATGTTAGACATGTTGTGACTTGTGTTGCTCTAAAATAGGACTCAGATACTCCAGCTCAGACTCATATTCTCAACAGATAGAATATCAGGCGAGTACATTCTCTGACCGTTTCATACTTGTTAGGAATTATATTCTTGTCATAGTTTAATTTACTTGATGCTGACACGACATTATCACGGATTAGTACTATATGGATCTTACATGAGATGTTATCCCCCTTGGGTGCATCGAATACATCGTGTCATGTGCTTTTCACGAACACCATGTATTTTGTGGACTTTTATTATTCATGTATACTCATGTGCTCTCATGTACTCTCATGATCTCATGAGCTTCATGTATAAACTATCATGTACAATATCATAACCTGTCTAGATCCTTATGTATTGATTGGGGCATGGGGGAGTAGAAATAGTCATGTGAACAATTCCAAAGTAGTGTAATCATTTACAAACTCTTTAGTGTAATCATGTGCAAATCAAGTCGTTCACATGTCTATCTTGTACTCTAAATCATATAGTCACTTACAGTTCTCTATTATTATATATAGATAGACTTGTTTATCAGTCTTCTCTCTTTCTTTAATGCTTATTCTTACAACGTTTCATGTATCTTAGCCTATCACATGCTTTATATTTTCTGTCAAGATATGAACTGCGTGAGATGTATTGTGCTCGTTTCCGTCCTGATTAGACTGTTGAAAATATTACAGGTGATGAAGAGGAGTTCTGTCCTACGTATTATGGCACAAGCTTAGATGACACCGGTAACTTGGACTCTCATGAAGATCCTACAGTTGCTGAAGACTTGCCTATTGTCTAGATTAGATCTCTAGACTAGTTTCTCACTAGTTGTCTTATTTATGTACTTTCAGTTTCTGGATATTGATAGATGTTTATATATTCAGATATTACTCTTATTGTAGCCGGTTGGGAATTACTCTTTATCTTATATTTTCATCTATTCTTTTTATTCTATCTTAGAGGCTGTGATTATATTGTACCTTTATATTGTTCTCCTTTTGGAGTGTATATCATTGTACAGGTTTGGTTATTGCTAGATGTGGTGACCTAGGACAGCATTCTACCGTCGACACTGCGGCGTAGGCTGGACTTACACACTTCTTGTGCCCTTACACTGGGTGCAGGTCGTGATACGTTTTTAGTGGTGGCCCATGCAGGTCAGTCGCAACTAGTGCTATTTCGTAGCAGTACTCAAACTAGAGTATCGCTACAGCCTGTAGTAGGATATAATATATATGTTAAGGTACTCAATCACATTAGAAAAACTCTATCTAATTCTTGCTACTAATTACCTTCTTTTGAAATGAATTGTCCTCCTTTGATTATATTGCTTCCTTCTCAGTAGTTGATTCTTTGTTTTGATCTGTCTTCAGGATGGTGGAGACACGATCGCAGCACTCTAGTCAAAGGGATATCGCTGAGAGGTCTACTACTTCTCGCCTGACTCAGCAAGGCCCGGGGACTACAATACCTCTTGTTCCAGCTCTTGTGGGTCCGTCTACAACTTTTGGGGGTGCTCTTCCACCTATTCCGAGGACTACCCCAGGGGTTCAGGGGATGCCACCACCACCACCTCAGGGGACAGTTAATGTGGGGCAGTTCTTTGCCTTCATGCATCAGATGCTGGAGACTCAGCGACGCCAGGTGTAGAAGCATGGAAAAGACTAAAGAAAGATTCATGCGGCCTAGGATCCCCATGCGGCTCAGGGATCCATGCGGCTCAAGAGTCTATGCGGCTCGAATAATTCTATGCGGCCCAGAGAGGAGCTACGTGGCCTTCAACAGCTCTTCCCTTCGTCTTTTGCTACATTTAATGCCCTGACGGCTGACAGCTCTGACAAATGACGGCTCTGACAAAAAGGCGCAATAATGACTGACGTAATGGCGCGTTCCTAGAGAAGAGGTGAAAATCTTCTCACAGCTGGCAGAATCCATCAAATCCCGAGGCATGCGGCTGCTACATTTATGCGGCTGCCCATCTTCATGAGGCTGCATCCTTTATGCGGCCGCCCATCAGCATGCGGCTGCCCACTTCATGCGGTCGCCCATCTTCATGCGGCTGTATCCCTTATGCGGCCGCCCATCAGCATGCGGCTGCCCACTTCGTGCGGCTGCCCACTCCCATGCGGCTGCCCATCTTCATGCGACTGTTCATCCCCATGCGGCTGACCATCTTCATGCGGCCGTTTAGCCTCATACGGTCCATTCATCTGCGGCTCTGCCAAGATGGCCCAAAGGAGACACGTGGCGCTTTTTACAATGATTGAGCCACGTGACAGTCTTATCTTCCTAGAATTATGGGTGTTAACAAATTCTAATCAGATTTGTTGCAATAAGTGCCCAGATCAAATCAAATCGAGCAAATTAGACACGTGGCAGGCCATTACAAGTCGCGAATATTCATGGCAATCAACATTTTATTGCCCACAGAGATTTAATGCAATCACATTAATTGCTTAAATCTATTATATGCAAGATGGATGGCCCAGATTAATTAACTCTCTGTCCGCCGACTTTCGAGAATGGGCAATCATTGTAAAACCCTAATGATGTCCCCCACTCTTATAAATAGCAAGGTGTCATTCCCTTGCAAAAGCCTCCCCTCTCGCTCGGATCCAGAGAGAATCAGAGAGAGAATATACAGAGATCGAAAGGACAGAGGAGCATACAGAGAGAACAAAGAGAGCATTTCTTCATCAACGCCAAGCAGCTCTTCTTTAAAGCCAAGGCTGCACCCGATCGTCTAAGGAGTAAGGCAGAGCTGCCGTCGCTTTCCCGAGCCTCTATCGTCACCCCCCAGAATCTAAAATAAATAATTGTACTTAGATTGTTGTACCTAGGCTTTCGTCCCTAGGCTTTCTTTGTACGAGTGAGTTTGTATTGTGAGTTTAAGTTCAGTCCTCCTATATAAATTATTCTGTACTTTTACAATCAATGGCAAACACGATGGCGACTCTGCTGGAGACAAACTTCTCCACGGCTGAGGAGTTGGTGACGCAATCGGATGCAGCCAAACTTGGCTCCACACAACAGAAGATGGTCGTCCGCTTCGACCAACAGGCGTTCGAAGAAATGCTCTCTGAAGGAAGCGCTGGCCCGGTCCAGAAGCGAACCCACACAAAGAAGGCTCGCAGGGAATGGAGGCCAAAGTTATTTGCTCCTCCCCAAGCTCTGGACGGAGTACTCTCTGCTGCCCAAGACGGCAAAGGCAACTCTCATACGGCCCCACTTCAGGCCATAGAGGACTCTGCTGTCCCCAAGTCCGACAGAAGAAAGTACTACGATGTTGAACTTACAGGGGCAAAGAGTGGTTCTATGTGCTCCAGGAAGAAACCGAACAAAGGCACTAGCCGCAAAACGAAGACTCATGCAGCCAAGATTGCTAGCCGCATGAATGATGTCCATGTGGCCGAAACTGCCAGCCAAATACATAACACTCATGCGGCCAGGATTTTCAGTCGCATGGAGAAAACCTATGCGGCTGAGACTTCCAACCGCATAAAGAAAGCCTATGTGGCTACGACTGCCAGACGCATGAAGATTATTGTTTCCAGTCGCATGCCACCAGCTCCACGCGACTCAGTCTTCGACCGCCTCTCCTATGGTCCTGATCTCTCGTGCTCCCGAGAAGACATGTCTGACTCTCTCCAGCACCACTTAGACTCTTCCTATTATGTGCCCCCACGCACCAGAGTGAAGAAGTCTAGGGTAGCGCAAGCTTGGCAAGCTCAGTCCACTGACCCGACCTCTGACCATCCGAGCGTTCTACATACTGTTATACGGGCCTCTGATGGGAAGTTGTACAGAACCACTGGAGTCCAGCCCCCGACGGCAAACGGACAGAGAGGTTCCTAAAAGTCTCCCAAAATCGAGGGAGCAAACATGGTCACTTCAGACCCGTCTGACTTGCGTGAGGCTATCCTCCACAAGCGTAAGGAAAGAGAGGGGTTCTCGGGGTATAAAGAATCCTCCCACGGACGTCACTGCACCCAGGTCATCGTCAACTGCTGCTGCAATAACGAAACGGAACGAGAAGACCGGCAATCCATCTTCCAAAGACTATAACAACCACGTTCAGAGGATGAGGCACCTCCCATCGTCTCCTGCAACTCTGCTAAAAAAATCCTCGCCGATGGGAGAGGAAAGAAGGCAAACGTTTCCAACCCGAAGATTTTAACCACTATGACTAAGAGACTGTCATCTAAGCGGTTGCCCACCACCAGAGTTTTCCAAAGTACCCATTCAAAGACAAAATCTGCTACAGTGGGATATTCATTGTGCACATCACTAGGGGTTGCTAGAACTGGGAGTAGCACTCCTCCGAACCTCCATGACAATCCGTTGTTCCAAGAAGACGAGCCGGTAGAAACAACTCTCCCATCAGATGCAGCAAATCCCGACGTCCCCGACGACGTCCACAATTCCCAAGAAGAGGCAAACTCAGAAGCTGGGGGTACTGTTCCTTCTGAGTCCGAACCAGAGGAAGATATTCCCACATACCCCGATGACTTCTCGTTATAGGGGTATGATTCGGAGTGTACGTCATCCACCGTCCCTTCTACTTCTACTCATGTCAGAATGACATTCATGACAAACGACGAACAGGATGGTCCCAATGATCGCCAACACATCTACACTCTGGAGGCCATACTGCGCACTTTGGTCAAATCCGTAGACGAGATCAAAGTAGCCCTCCCTACTCTGCAAGGAGGGACGCCTGGCCATACAAACTTGGGTCCCGCGGTCAATACAGACTCAAACTCAGCGGCACCAAACCCGGGCAATATTCCTTCCGAAATGTTGGCTCCTACCGCTGCAGACGAAGCCAGGGAGGCAAGAAGAGAGGTCCAGGAGCTCCGGGCCATGTTCCACGCCCGAGAAAACTGCCAAGACCTCAGGACACGACAACCGTATCCCGCTGCATGGAGAGATGTTCCCTTCCCACCAAAATATAAACCATTCCACATCAATTCATAAGATGGAAAGACCTCCACAAGTCGGTACATCACCTACTTCGAGGTCACCATCGACCATCTACCCCATGACGATGCCATCCTTATACGATTATTTATCGGAGCATTAAAGGGGGTCACTTTCGACTGGTAACGTAACCTGTCGGACAACTGCATCCACTCCTTCGCCAGCTTCAAGCGCATGTTATTGGAGAGATTCTATGAAGTTGGACAGGACATCACAATGTCCACCCTCATGGACATCGTTCAAGGGGAGAAAGAGCTGAC
Organism: Iris pallida; assembly: GCA_029216955.1. NCBI lineage: Eukaryota > Viridiplantae > Streptophyta > Magnoliopsida > Asparagales > Iridaceae > Iris > Iris pallida. The sequence goes on from JANAVB010010791.1 coordinate 4,478,187, forward strand.
AAGGAACTATATTGAGCGGTTTCGCCAAACCGCCATGAAGTTGCCGTCCGGTAATCCGGATTGCTCCTTAATTGAAATTTGCCAAAAGAGACTGCTTCCAACAATCAGCCTCTGGATGGGCGAAAGTCAATTTAAGGACTGGAAGATGTTTATCATCAGTGCCACTAGCGCCGAAGAACGGTTGAAGAAGGCTCGCCAACTGGGATTGCACATCTCAGAGGGAGAGGACAAGGGCAGGCGTCCTAATGCCAACAACAACAATGGGGGTAGCTCCACTAACAATCGAGACAACAAAGGCAAGCAGGCTATGGTGACCGACACAGCACAGAAACCTGAGTCAAAATCGGCGGACAAACAATGGCCGCAAATGACCTACTCCTTCGAAGACGGCCAGGTCAAGCCCATTTTGGACATGCTCATACAAGGAGACAGAATTCAGCTCCCTCTACCAAGACGGGAACCTCGGCCGACAGAAATGGAGAGCCTAAAGTACTGCCATTACCACCGCTACGTCTACCATGCTACACATGACTGCTACCAACTGAAACGATATATCCAACATCTCATCGATTCGAACGCTCTGGCCATCGATTTCGAAGAGGTAACCGTAGCGGCCAATATGGTGTAAGTATAATTTGGCAGCTTCCCTCCAACAGAAACTTAAGATGGTGTAGTCCCCATCCCCCTGGCGACAATAGAGATTGCTAATCTTCCACCTCCCCGGGATCAGGCTGCTGGTCTAGTGCCCCTCACCACATCACGGGGGAGGTCATGTGGGTCTATCTGGACCTGGTACTCGAGGTGACTCAATCCACACCACCTTCTATTCGTAAGAAGAAGAGTGGAAAAGTCAGATCCTACCGCATAATCTCGACAGATGTCGAAGAAGTCACGGCTGTCGTTACCCGATCTGGGGCACAATCCCAACCTATGGCTGATAACTCGGCTGAAGATCATCAGCCAGCTACTGCTGACACTCTGGGACCTTCTCAGCCTCCGACGACCGATAAGCCTAGGCCGAATGAGACTCGTTTTGACAAATCCCTCCGGAAAGAGGCACCTTAGGGGCTGGAGAGGCCCTACAACTTCGACATCCGGGTACAATTGGCCAACACACCGGCCAAATTGTCATTATACGAGCTCCTGAGACTCTCAAAAGATGTTCGTACAGCTTTGAGCGATGCACTCCAGAATGCCGATGCCTATCTGGCTTTGGTCAACCTCACAGGGGAGAGCCCACCTGCAAATCTCCAAGACAGCGCTTGCACAGGAGCGATACCCAACATTGTTTTCACTCTGTAAGATATGCTCATTAAGACCAACCTGCACGATCGACCGTTATATTACACTGGATACATCGATGACGTAAAGGTGGACCGGACGCACATTGATCCTGGTACTTCCATAAGCATCATTTCGAAGGGTCTGTTACATTATCTCCGTATTTCTATGCATCGCCTGACGCCAACAAGCACCGCCATCAGCAGTTTCAATTTGGAAAGGAGCTACCCGATCGGAAAGATTCGCTTGAAGTGCCAAATTAGCGATCTCCAGTCAGAAGTAACCTGTTATGTCATAGATACGGACACTTCCTACAACATCCTCTTGGGGCGCCCTTGGATACATGATTACATGATCGTGCCTTCCACGCTGTACCAGTGCTTCAAGTTTGTCGACAAACACGGCTTTGTGAGGACAGAATTTGCCGACATCGATCCCTTTAAAGGGGTCGAATCCTACTACTCAGACTCCTGCCTATACGAGAAGTCGAAGAGGCACCTGGATGAAGATATGCAAGCTCGAACTGAGACAGCCACAGGATCAGAAGAACCTCTGACGATCCACCTCCAAGCTCGCAAACCTGGCAAGTCCGTACCCCTTACGGCCGCTCTGCGTAAGGACGCAATCAGCCTCTCGGCACAAGAAGGACAAATGATAATCCGGCTGCCAAGGTCCGGCCAAGCGCCAAGACCCACAACGGAGCCACTGACAATCAGATTGCCAAGAGTCGGCCAGCCACAAATGGAGAAGCTCAACCCCTTGTTTGCCATGAAATATAAAAGAACAGAACAATTATCGGAGGACTGAACTTTTACTTCATAATACAAACTCGCTTGTACAAAGAAAGCCTAGGGATGAAAACCTAGGTACAACAATCTAAGTATAATTGTTTACTTTAGATTCTAGGGGGGTGACGATAGAGGCTCGGGAAAGCGACGGTCGCTCTGCCTTACTCCTTGGACGATCGGGTACAGCTTTTTGGCTCTGTGGAAGAACTGCTAGGCGTTGATGAAGAAATGCTCTCTCTTCAGGCTCTCTGGCTCTATATGTGCGTCTGTCTCTGTATCTCTCTCTGTGTATATGTGTCTCTCCGTCTCTTTTTGTAAGGGAATGGCACCCTTCTATTTATATGAGTGGGGGGCCTCATTAGGGTTACAATGATTGCCCATTCTCAAAAGTCGGACGGCCTCTTAATTAATCAATCTGGGCCTATTAATCCTGAATGTGTTGAATCTGGGTCATTAATGTAGATTGCGCTGAATCCAATGAGTAATTAATGCTGATTACAATAATTCTGCATCATGATGATTTGTTGACGTTTATAAATCTGAATGAATAAATCTGAATCATTCTCTGCCACGTGTCCCCACTGTTTGTTATGATTATTGGGATTCGACCCAATCTAGAGATTACTTTGATTGCAGTAGATCTAAATTATTGAGATATGATCGGCTTTTGACACGTGTCCAGCCACGTGTCCCAACTGTTGTACTCATGAGCCGCCTGAAAGTTATCACACTCAAACCGCATGAGAGTCGTCGTACCCAAACCATATGAGAGTCTCCATACCCGAACCGTATGAGAGTCATCATGACCGAGCCGCATGAGAGTCTTCATACTCGAGCCGTATGAGCGTCGTCATGACCGAGCCGCATGAAGAGTCGTCACGACCGAGCCGCATGAGCGTCTCCATACTCGAGCCGCACTGAGAGTCTTCATACTCGAGTCGCATGAAGAGTCGTCATAACCGGAGTCGTAACCGCATAGAGCTTATCCGAGCCGCATGAGGCTCCAGAAGACATTCGGTCCGCATGAGTTTCTGAGCCACATGAGGCTCCTTCTGGCTGAGCCTTATGGGCTTCCATGTTGATTTTGGGCCGCCTAAGGCCCCCCTGCTGCTTTTGGGCTGCATAAAGCTTTCTGGATTTTGAGCTGCATGAAGCTCCATGTTGAATTCGAACGACATAGAGAATCCCCTTCTTTCCTTGCGCTTGTGAAGGATCCCATCTCGCAAGTCAAGGACATCTCGGTCAACCTTTGTACTCGTTTTGTGGGCCCGGGTATCCCGAACACGCGAGTGCGTAGGTATCATGTTTACAACTATCCATCAGAGGCCCGCTTTAACAGTTAGTGGGGCGCTCTGATGGTCAGAGGTTGGGACAGCTGACTGAGCTCGACGCGCCTGTGCTACCCTAGACTTCTTCGACTTAGCACCCGAAGGTACGTAGTAGGAAGAGTCCAAGTTGGAAGGAGGAAAGAGAAGTTGGTACCCTTTTCAAAGGCGGAAAGGGGGCTCTATTTATAGAATGGAGTGAGCCCTTTCTTCTTCTCCTTTCTGATGTGGGACAAAAAGCAATATTTTCCATGCTTCTACAGGACCCCCTTCAAAGTTTCCAAATTACAAATTTGGAACACTTTGAATAAGAAGCATGGAAAGTAGAGTTGTTTGGGTGTGGCAATCCAATCAGAGGTAGCATGGACGTGATAGGCTTAGGTAGTTCCACTGGAGATTTTATGTGGACTTATCATCCTTGGCGTACCTCAGTTTTAGGTACGAATAATAAGTTGAGAGAGGGAACCATCATATTTACCCAGAGGGGATGAGGACGTGGTAAATATGGGTCTAAAGTAGAGCCTTCCTACTCAGAGGTAATGAGGACGTGGTAGGAGTGAACTCGAATGAGGATACATAGAATAACTCAGAGGTGCTATCAACGTGGAAGTTCTATGCATTGGGTGAAAGAATGCTATGGAACAGCTGGGCTCCGAAAGCATGTGATGATGAGGAAAGATGTGGATGTACTAGGGGACCTAGTACGACATTTATGGTCAACAGAGGATATTTGTGGACCTATTATCCTTGGCATACCTTAGTTTTAGGTACAGATAATAAGTTTGATAGGGATACCTAGAACAACTCCGCGGTAAGGAGGATATGGAGGTTCTTGGTATCGGGCGAAAAGAATGCCATGGAGCAGCTGGACTCCCTGTCACCCCAGTTTTCAAATTAGGGGTATTTTTGTCATTTTCAAGTTTTATAATTTTTAGGAATTTTTATTTATTTTATGTGATTTTTTGGAATTTATTTGGTTTGGTTTGGATTTTATCCAATTCGGACTCAAGTTGGAGACCCGGGTAGCCTGGACTACTAGTGGGACCCACATACTAGCTGGACTTGGCCCACATACCATCCTAATTAGGTTAGAAATCATAAACCCAACTTCCATGGCTTAATTAGTCATTTTAGAGACTTAATTAGTTCATTAGAAACAAACCGAACCAAACCGAAACAAACCGAACCCAACCTAAGTCTAATGGGTTTGGAGGGCTATTGGATCCTACCCAAACCCACTAACCCCCCTTGGCCGGCCACATGTAGGAGAGCCCCCCTCTTTCTTCTCCATTAAGAAAACTCTCTCTCTCACTTTCAAAAATCCATTTTTCTTTCAAGTCCTTCTTCCTCCAAGAAACCTATCTCGGTATGCTTCTAATTCCTCATTTATTACACTTTTGCATTTAATTCTTTCACAATAAATGGAGAGGAGAAGATTCTCCACCATTTGCCCATAAATTTGTAGGATTTCCCTAGAAAAATAGGTTAAGGATTATTAGGGATTTATTTATAATGAATGGTATTTATATGTATATATGAATATATATACATATATGTATATATATAATTATAAGTATTTGTGTGTGTGTATAGGGGAAATGGAAGTGGTGGTGGTGTTGTGAGAGTGGCATGGGTGTCATGAGAGTGGTGAGAGTGTGTGTGGTTGTGAGTGTGTGAGTGTGTATGTATTTTTATACATATCTATACATGTGTGTGTGTCTATATTTATATATATATCTATGTGTGTGTGTGTGTGTGAGTATTTATACGTGTGTGTGCATTCATAGATATGTAGATAGATGTGTGTGTGTGTTTGTGTATAGGGATATATATATATATATATATATATATATATATATATATATATATATATATATATATATAAAATATATATATATATATATATATATATATATATAGATAGATAGGTGGTTAGTTATATATATATAAATATATATATATATAGGAAGAGGAGGAAGAAGTGGAAGAAGGAGAAGAGATGAAGAAGAAGAAGCCACAGCAGTTGCAGCAGCTACAGCTGCAGGAGCAGCAGCTCCAGCTGCAGCTGCAGTAGCACTGGCAGCAGCTGCTGCCAGTTAACCCCCCCCCCCATTCAGCCCTTTAGCCTATGTAAAACCCCTCCTATTGTATATATATATATATATATATATATATATATATATATATATATATATATATATATATATATATATATATATATATATATATATATATAGATACATAGGGAAGATTATAAGAATAGGAAGAAATGGAAGAAGTTGAGAAGAATTAGAAAAGAAGAAGAATTAGAAGAATAGGGAGAATAGGAAGAAGTAGGAAGAAAATTAGAATAGGAAAGAATAAGAGAAAAGAAGATTAAGAATGAGAGGAAGAGTTAGAAGAAGATGAATTAGGAGAATAGAAATTAGAGAAGGGGAATTTGAAGAGAAGGGAATAGGAGAAGAAGAATAGGGAGGAAAGTGGGAAAAATAGAAATAGAGGAGAGCGAGTTAGAGGGTGAAACAGAGCTCGGAGTATCGTAATGAGTTGAAACTTGGCGTGGGGCTAGAAAACGTGAATTAGATTTTGCGGGTAGGCTCCCGAGTGGAAATCGGGGTTGTAGGGCGCCGGTATCGCGTCGTACCATTGCGTATCTTGAAATATTCAAGATATCGGCAATGGGCCGTATCACGGACTAGACGTCCGTTTTACTTAGGTATCTTGGTAGGTAATATATGTATAGACTAGTATCTTACTACCCTAGGGAGCTCGGGTCAAAATAACAAGCGTAGGTAGGCTAACTAGGTTTCCACCTAGGCTAGAAATTTACCTTAGAAAGGGTAAAATAGGATATTGGCCTACGGCCAAGATTTGAGTTTCGAAGTCCAAGATGGACTTGGATATGGGTTGTAGAGGTTGGTAATGATTAGAAATGGTCGCCTAGACCTAGTCTTGACCCCGGTTGACCACGGTTGACTTTTTAGACCAAAAGTCAACTAAGGGTCAACACTTTACCCAATTTAGTCCCAAATTCCATTAAACTTGTTTAGTTGACCAAAAGTCAACTATTAGTCACCATTGACCTAGGATTGACCTAGGGTTGAGCAGAGTTGACCAGTTGACCAAAAGTCAACTGTAAGTCAACCGTTGACTCAAATCGACCTAGATTAATTCTGTTTGACTTGCATTGACCCAGTATGACCTAGCTAGACCTAATATGACTTAGATTGACCTCGTACAGTCTAGTTTGACGTGTCTTGACCTAGAATGACTTAATAGAATTTAAATTGTCTTGACTTTACTTCCTAAACATAGTATTGATACGTCTTGTTCTCTATAGGTCCTCGAGATGCTGCGTTGGATCCCGTTGATATATTTCATCATATTACAGGCGAGTACATTCTCTGACACTTTTCCAATTTACGATGATTGTTATAATTCATGTAATTAGTGTAGATATACTTGTTCTCGACACATTGGTCACACGGATTGGTATTCATGGATCCCGACATGAGATGTTATTCCTCGTTATCTTGGTATATCTTGTGCAAGCTCCCTTGTAGTTCTTGTGCAGTATATGGATACCGATTCTCGAGGAGACTTGCTCCCTTTTCGTAGAATCCCGTGTCGTAACGTGTCTTACTTGCATCCACCCTACCAGTCGGGGATGGGGAGCACTAGTGTAGACATGTGGTCATTATCCACCTTGTTATTCTTCTAGACCTTGTAAGTGTTAATCATACACTCCACGTATGATTAACCAGGCCAGTAGACCTTGTGCTGACCCAAGCCGGCCACAAGTTGAAACTAGTACTCACACACCTAGATATATGATTCTTGATTCTTGTACATGCCATGATCAGTTTACTTGCCTTGTTCTAGCTCTAGTTTTACAGCTTACCTTGCCATGATACTCACATGTACATTCCATAATTTTCTTGTATATACTCCCTATTTACAGTCTTATAGCTTTTGTCATATCTTGTGAACTGTTGTTAGTAGATTGTACTCGTTCCATCCTGACAGGATATGTTGACAATATTACAGATGCTGATGAGGGAGATTATTGTACCTACTACGGTCCGGACGACGTAGTGGACGTAGACTTGGAGACTTTGTTCCAGCAGGGCTTAGCTCCGCCTGACGAGACCTTACTACTTGCTTAGTTAGAGTAGGTCTTTTGTACTGGACTTTGTCTCTAGCTACTTTTGAGACTGTTATTATAATGGATTATATTTAGAGACTTGGACTTGTATATATACTTGTGTTAGACTTGACAGGTTATTATTTTATCGTCTTGTTGTCTTTATATTTCAGTCTTTACTTTATCATCTTAGAGTTGTGATTGAGCACTCGTATATATTCATTGCTTGTCCTCCGTTCGGAGTTGACCATATTCCAGGTTTTTGATATATATATATAAACTGTTTAGAGTAGAAATCCTACAGCGTTCTACGCCGTTTTTACGGTGAGGGCTGGGCGTTGTCACGTACACGTGCCCTTATAGCGGGTGCGGGTCGTGACACGTTTTAGTGGTGGCCCATGCAGGTCCAGTAGTCGCAATTAGTGCGATGTCGTGGCGGCACTCGTCTTAGAGTGTTGACTACGATCCTGTGTTACACATAGGAGGTAGTAGGTTATGCTCAATCACAGTAGGATCTTTTCTTGCTTATCTTGCTTACCGTCTTTGATATTGATTTACTACATTCTAGCTGTCCTCCTTTGATATTGCCTTCATGTGCCATATTGATATCTTCTTTTCAATTTGTCTCCAGGATAGTTATAACTCATTCTCCTGGTGAGGAGCACGGGGAGACGGAGAGGTCTGCCACCTCTGGCGGGCAGGCTCCGGTTACTTCCCCTGCAGATGGGACTTCTGTTAGGGCTCTCGGGGGTACCCCTCCAGCGCTCTCGATGACCGTCCCTAGGGTTACGGGTGCTCTTCCCGCAGTGCCGGGGGCTACGACGGGAGTTGTCGGGGGCGTTCTTCCTCCTGCTGTGCAGCGAATTCCTCCGCTAGTTGCAGATGTACTTCCACCTCCACCTCCTCTGCCTACAGATATGGGGCAGATGCTTACCTTCCTCCAGCAGATGCTGGAGACTCAGAGAGCCCAGGCCGAGGCTCAGCAGAGGCTGACAGACGCGATGCATCAGGGCATAGAGGATGCCCATCAGTTAGCCCTTGCAGCCGTGGAGCAGAGGGCTCCGCATCCGAGGACGCGACCGAGGTACGGAGATATCCAGGACTTCAAGAAGCTCGGGTCCCGTGACTTTAGCGGGACCGAGGGTGTGGTCTATGCAGATGATTGGCTCGAGGATATCGAGCGGCAGATGAGGGCCTCCCGCCTGGCAGACGACCTGAAGGTCGAGGCGGTAGGTTTGCAGTTGCTAGACATTGCACGCACCTGGTTCAGAAACGAGCCAGCCCTAGCTGGAGAGGGCCATACTTGGGCAGAGTTCAAGCTCCACTTCAAGAAGAAGTTCTTTTTCTCTATGGACAAGATTGACCTGGTACGACAGTTCCAGGATTTGCAGTAGGGCAGTTTATCTGTGGAGGAGTATACAGCTGAGTTCGGCCGTCTGAGCCGATACGCAGAGTACATGGTTCGAGACCCGGAGATCAGGGCGAGCCATTTCAGGAAGGGGCTGACTTGTGATATCAAGATCCTCATTCCCTCCTTCTATGAGACTTATACCCAGATCTACGCGGAGGCCCGCAAGGTAGAGCGGGAGTGGGGCTTGAAGCCCAAGAGGGAGCGTGATCTTTTTTCGGGGGCTACTAGCAGTGCAGGGGCTGCTAAGCGTATTCAGCTTCAGCATCATTCTTTCCAGCATAACCAGCCACAGGTGCAGGCCAGAGCACCGGTTCAGCAGCAGGTACAGCACACTCAGCCGAGACAGGCACAACATGGGGCTCATTGTCACTTCTGCAAGAGGCCCGATCACGTCTGGGAGGTTTATAGGAAGAGGCTAGGCTTGTGCCACTACTGCGGGGAGGCTGGACATCAGTTGAGGGATTGTCCTACGAACCCTCGCAGGGTAGCTCGTGGAGCGGTAGCAGCTCAGGGGGCACCGGTGAGAGTTCCTGCAGTGCAGCAGAGGGGTCCACTTCCGACCCAGCAGCAGCGGTTTGTTCAGCACCACTAGCAGCGGGGTGGTCAGGGTAGAGCCTTTGCACTTACAGCTGAGGAGATGGAGCCTATTGCGGATGTAGTCGCAGGTTCTATTCTACTCGATTCTTTTCCAGCTTTAGCCTTGTTTGATTCTGGTGCTACGCACAGTTTTATGTCTGTTTCTTTTGCTCTTAGGCACAATATTATTGCTGAGTATCTTGGTAGGACTTGCAAGATTATGACTGGGAATGGCATCATCCTAGTTAATAATGTTTGCAAGGGGCGAAGAGTTTCTTTGAGAGGTCGGGAGCTGAGTGCGTGTTTACTCGTAATGCCACTTCCGAGTTACGATGTGGTACTCGGTATGGATTGGTTGAGCATGTACCATGCTAGCATCGACTGCAGAGGGGGCAGGATTCTATTTAGGCCACCGGAAGAGCTGGAGTATGAGTTCACCAGGGGTGAAGTGGAGCAGGGAGATGGATTCTGCGGAGCATTGTTGGCGGGGCCGGTGTTGCCACATCCACTTATTGCTGAGTTCTTGGATGTCTTTCCCGAGGAGCTGCCCGAGATGCCGCCAGATCGTGATATTGAGTTCTCTATAGATCTAGTGCCGGGCGCTGAGCCTATCTCCCAGCACGTCTATAGAGTCAACAACAGTGTGTTAGCGGAGCTGAAGAAGCAGGTCGACGAGCTGGAGGATAAATGCTTTATTCGATCTAGCTCTTTACCTTGGGGCGCACCAGTTATTTTTGTCCCCAAGAAGGATGGTACGGTACGTTTGTGTATTGATTACAGGGCGCTCAACAACCTTACCATCAAGAACAAGTATCCTTTACTAAGGATTGATGACTTGTTCGACAAGTTGAGCGGGGCGAGAGTGTTCTCGAAGATTGACTTGCGCACCGGGTACCATCAGCTGAAGGTGAAGCGGGATGACATTCCGAAGACTGCCTTTCGGACTCGCTATGGCCAGTATGAGTATACCGTCATGCCGTTTGGGTTGACCAACGCCCCGGCGGTATTCATGAACTTGATGAACAAGGTATTTCATCAATACCTTGACAAGTTCGTAGTGGTCTTTATTGATGACATTCTCATCTATTCGAAGATGCCAGAGGAGCATGAGGAGCACCTGAAGATTGTGTTGGACACTCTCAGGAGGGAGCAGCTGTATGGGAAGCTGTCCATGTACGAGTTCTTCTTGGATCGCGTGGAGTTCCTAGGCCATGTTGTCTCTGGCGAGGGGATTCCAGTAGATCCGAGGAAGATTTCTGCGGTGGAGTCCTGGTCTACGCTGAGCTCAGTAGCAGAGGTTCGGAGTTTTCTGGGTCTGGCAGGTTACTACCAGAGGTTCGTGCAGGACTTTTCCAGGATTGCCAAGCCGATGACCCACCTTACCAGGAAGGACGAGGAGTTTGTTTGGTCCGATAAGTGCCAGGCCGCCTTCAAGGAGCTGAAGGCGAGGTTGACTACAGCTCCTATCTTGATGCTGCCATCTGGATCTGGTGGTTATACGATCTACAGTGATGCTTTAGGATGGGGTTTGGGTTGTGTGCTTCAGCAGTACGGGAAGGTAATTGCCTATGCATCTAGGCAGTTACGTCCTCATAAGAGGAATTACCCTACCCACGATCTGGAGCTGGCAGCGATCATCTTTGCTTTGAAGCTGTGGAAACACTATCTGTACGGAGAGCGTGTGGAGATCTAAACTGACCACAAGAGCTTGAAGTACGTGTTTACCCAGAAGGAGCTGAATATGAGGCAGAGGCGATGGTTAGAGCTGATGAAGGATTTTGATATATCCTTACAGTACCATCTAGAAAAGGCCAACGTGGTCATGGATGCTTTGAGCAGGTATCCCGTGGCCATGTGTTTGACGATGGATCGTCACCTTCTGCCAGATCTGGAGATCTTGGGCATAGAGGTGATAGTCCCTGGGTTCGAGGCACAGATGTGGGGTCTGCAGGTGCAGTCGGAGCTGATGGAGAGAGTCAGGGCAGCTCAGTTTGAGGATGAGGCTCTGAGGGTCATCAGGGAGCAGGTCCAGATAGGACTGTTGGATGAGTTCTCTATAGCAGGGGATGGATCGTTGAGGCATGGTACCAGATTGTGCGTACCGAGCGGAGGACTTCGGGAGGAGGTTCTTCAGGAGGCACATCGTTCTCAGTACTCTATGCATCTAGGAGCCAACAAGATATATAGAGACTTGAGACAGCATGTTTGGTGGTATGGCATGAAACGCGAGGTGGCTCAGTTTGTTTCGAGATGCTTGGTGTGCCAGCAGGTGAAGGCCGGGAGGCAGAGACCCGGTGGATTGCTCCAGCCACTACCTATTCCTGAGTGGAAGTGGGAGCATATCACTATGGACTTTGTATCTGGGCTTCCGTGCTCTCCATGAAGGAAAGATGCAATTTGGGTCATTGTTGATCGATTGACCAAATCGGCCCACTTTTTGCCTTTCAAAGTAGGTTTGTCGACGGAGAGGTTGGCCGAGATGTACGTGCGGCAGATAGTCCGATTGTACGGGGTTCCAGTGAGTATAGTCTCGGATCGGTACAGTCGATTCACTTTCCACTTCTGGCGGAGTTTGCAGCTTAGCTTGGGCACATCGCTCAAGTTCAGTACCGCATACCACCCCCAGACAGATCGGCAGTCGGAGAGGACAATTCAGACCCTCGAGGATATGCTGCGTACCTGTGTCTTGGACTTCGAGGGATCTTGGGAGGACCACCTTCACTTGGTAGAGTTTTTTTACAACAACAGCTACCAAGCCAGTATAGAGATGTCACCTTTCGAGGCTCTATACGGACGGAGGTGCCGTACTCCCTTGCCTTGGAATGATGTCGGCGATAGGGTTTTGCTTGGCCCTGAGATGGTGGTGGATGCTGCAGAGAAGGTCAGGGTTATCAGAGATCGACTTCGGGTGGCGCAGGATAGGCAGCGGCATTGGGCCGATAGCCACCGGAGGCCGTTGGAGTTTGAGGTATAGTTTAGATTTTTCTAGTATTTGAGTCTGATTGTGATTGTTTTAGATCAAGCTTTAAGTCTTGTGTTTTGTTCTAGGTTGGTGATCTTGTGTTTCTGCGGATTTCTCCGACGCGTGGCACGATTCATTTTGGTGGCGGCGGGAAGCTTAGTCCACGATACATCGGACCATTCCGTATCTTGGATAGGATCGGTGCAGTGGCTTACCGACTGGAGTTACCGCCCGTACTAGAGGGAGCGCACTGCGTGTTCCACATGTCGCAGCTGAGACGGTACGTGGCAGATCCCAATCACGTCTTGGACCACTCAGAGATCGAAGTGGGACCGACACTCAGCTATCCAGAGAAGCCGGTTGAGATCTTGGACCGAAGAGAGAAGGTGCTCCGGAACCAGGTCATTCCCTTGGTTCACATTGCATGAAGACACCACACTCCAGGTGAGTCCACCTGGGAGAGGGAGGACGACATGTGGGAGCGATTCCCATATCTCTTCGAGCCTTGATATAAAATTCTATCTTTTTCTTTCCTTGTTCTATTCATGATTGCTGTGTTAGTTCTCATTCAATTTCGAAGACAAATTTTTTTTAAGGAGGGTAGATTTGTCACTCCCAATTTTCAAATTAGGGTTATTTTCGTCATTTTCAAGTTTTATAATTTTTAGGATTTTTTATTTATTTTATGTGATTTTTTGGGATTTATTTGGTTTGGTTTGGATTTTATCCAATTCGGACTCAAGTTGGAGACCCAGGTAGCCTGGACACTAGTGGGACCCACATACTAGCTGGACTTGGCCCAAATACCATCCTAATTAGGTTAGAAATCATAAACCCAACTTCCATGGCTTAATTAGTCATTTTAGAGACTTAATTAGTTCATTAGAAACAAACCGAACCAAACCGAAACAAACCGAACCCAACCTAAGTCTAATGGGTTTGGAGGGCTATTGGATCCTATCCAAACCCACTAACCCCCCTTGGCCGGCCACATGTAGGAGAGCCCCCCTCTTTTTTCTCCATTAAGAAAACCCTCTCTCTCTCTTTCAAAAATCCATTTTTCTTTCAAGTCCTTCTTCCTCCAAGAAACCTATCTAGGTATGCTTCTAATTCCTCATTTATTACACTTTTGCATTTAATTCTTTCACAATAAATGGAGAGGAGAAGATTCTCCACCATTTGCCCATAAATTTGTAGGATTTCCCTAGAAAAATAGGTTAAGGATTATTAGGGGTTTATGTATAATGAATGGTATTTATATGTATATATGAATATATATACATATATGTATATATATAATTATAAGTATTTGTGTGTGTGTGTGTAGGGGAAATGGAAGTGGTGGTGGTGGTGTTGTGAGAGTGGCATGGGTGTCATGAGAGTGGTGAGAGTGTGTGTGGTTGTGAGTGTGTGAGTGTGTATGTATTTTTATACATATCTATACATGTGTGTGTGTGTCTATATTTATATATATATCTATGTGTGTGTGTGTGAGTATTTATACATATGTAGATATACGTGTGTGTGCATTCATAGATATGTAGATAGATGTGTGTGTGTGTTTGTGTATAGGGATATATATATAGATATATATATATATAGATAGATAGGTGGTTAGTTATATATATATATATAGATATATATATATATATATATATATATATATATATATATATATATATATATATATATATATATATATAGAGGAAGAGGAGGAAGAAGTGGAAGAAGGAGAAGAGATGAAGAAGAAGAAGCCACAGCAGTAGCAGCAGCTACAGCTGCAGGAGCAGCAGCTCCAGCTGCAGCAGCAGTAGCACTGGCAGCAGCTGCTGCCAGTTAAACCCCCCCCCTCCATTCAGCCCTTTAGCCAATGTAAAACCCCCCCATTGTATATATATATATATATATATATATATATATATATATATATATATATATATATATAGATAGATACATAGAGAAGATTAGAAGAAGTTTAAGAAATTAGAAGAAGAAAAGTTAGAAAAGAATTAGAAGTTAGAATAGGAAGAAATGGAAGAAGTTGATAAGAATTAGAAAAGAAGAAGAATTAGAAGAATAGGGAGAATAGGAAGAAGTAGGAAGAAAATTAGAATAGAAAAGAACAAGAGAAATGAAGATTAGGAATGAGAGGAAGAGTTAGAAGAAGATGAAATAGGAGAATATAAATTAGAGAAGGGGAATTTGAAGAGAAGGGAATAGGAGAAGAAGAATAGGGAGGAAAGTGGGAAAAATAGAAATAGAGGAGAGCGAGTTAGAGGGTGAAACAGAGCTCGGAGTATCGGAATGAGTTGAAACTTGGCGTGGGGCTAGAATACGTGAATTAGATTTTGCGGGTAGGCTCCCGAGTGGAAATCGGGGTTGTAGGGCGTCGGTATCGCGTCGTACCATTGCGTATCTTAAAATATTCAAGATATCGGCAATGGGCCGTATCACGGACTAGACGTCCGTTTTACTTTGGTATCTTGGTAGGTAATATATGTATAGGCTAGTATCTTACTATCCTAGGGAGCTCGGGTCAAAATAACAAGCGTAGGTAGGCTAACTAGGTTTCCACCTAGGCTAGGAATTTACCTTAGAAAGGGTAAAATAGGATATTGGCCTACGGCCAAGATTTGAGTTTCGAAGTCCAAGATGGACTTGGATATGGATTGTAGAGGTTGGTAATGATTAGAAATGGTCGTCTAGACCTAGTCTTGACCCCGGTTGACCACGGTTGACTTCTTAGACCAAAAGTCAACTAAGGGTCAATACTTTACCCAATTTAGTCCCAAATTCCATTAAACTTGTGTAGTTGACCAAAAGTCAACTATTAGTCACCATTAACCTATGATTGACCTAGGGTTGACCAGAGTTGACCAGTTGACCAAAAGTCAACTGTAAGTCAACCGTTGACTCAAATCGACCTAGATTAATTCCGTTTGACTTGCATTGACCCAGTATGACCTAGCTAGACCTAATATGGCTTAGATTGACCTCGTACAGTCTAGTTTGACGTGTCTTGACCTAGAATGACTTAATAGGATTTAAATTGTCTTGACTTTACTTCCTAAACATAGTATTGATACGTCTTGTTATCTATAGGTCCTCGAGATGCTGCGTTGGATCCCGTTGACATATTTCATCATATTACAGGCGGGTACATTCTCTGACACTTTTCCAATTTACGATGATTGTTATAATTCATGTAATTAGTGTAGATATGCTTGTTCTCGACACATTGGTCACACGAATTGGTATTCATGGATCCCGACATGAGATGTTATTCCTCGTTATCTTGGTATATCTTGTGCAAGCTCCCTTGTAGTTCTTGTGCAGTATATGGACACCGATTCTCGAGGAGACTTGCTCCCTTCTCGTAGAATCCCGTGTCGTAACGTGTCTTACTTGGATCCACCCTACCAGTCGGAGACGGGGAGCACTAGTGTAGACATGTGGTCATTATCTACCTTGTTATTCTTGTAGACCTTGTGAGTGTTAATCATACACTCCACGTATGATTAACCAGGCCAGTAGACCTTGTGCAGACCCAAGCCGGCCACATGTTGAAACTAATACTCGCACACCTAGATATATGATTCTTGATTCTTGTACATGCCATGATCAGTTTACTTGCCTTGTTCTAGCTCTAGTTTTACAGCTTACCTTGCCATGATACTCACATATACATTCCATGATTTTCTTGTATATACTCCCTATTTACAGTCTTATAGCTTTTGTCATATCTTGTGAACTGTTGTTAGTAGATTGTACTCATTCCATCCTGACAGGATATGTTGACAATATTACAGATACTGATGAGGGAGATTATAGTACCTACTACGGTCCGGATGACGTAGTGGGCGTAGACTTGGAGACTTTGGTCCAGCAGGGCTTAGCTCCGCCTGACGAGACCTTACCACTTGCTTAGTTTGAGTAGGTCTTTTGTACTGGACTTTGTCTCTAGCTACTTTTGAGACTGTTATTATTATGAATTGTATTTAGAGACTTGGACTTGTATATATACTTGTGTTGGACTTGACAGGTTATTATTTTATCGTCTTGTTGGCTTTATATTTCAGTCTTTACTTTATCATCTTAGAGTTGTGATTGAGCACTCGTATATATTCATTGCTTGTCCTCCGTTCGGAGTTGACCATATTCTCGACAGGTTTTTGATATATATATATAAACTGTTTAGAGTAGAAAACCTACAGCGTTCTACGCCGTTTTTACGGTGAGGGCTGGGCGTTGTCACGTGCACGTGCCCTTATAGCGGGTACGGGTCATGACACTTCCGAGGCATGATGAGAAATTTGCGGTCAACAGAGGACATTTGTGGTCCTATTACCCTTGGCGTACCCTGGTTCAGGGTAGACATGGTAAGTACGAAGGTTTTACCGTAGAGTCTTCGTGCTCAGAGGTAATGAGGACGTGGCAGGAGCGGACTCAACGGAGAATATTTATGGACCTATTATCCTTGGCGTACTCCGGTAGTGGGTACGGATAATAAGTCGAAAGGGAATCATCATACTTACTCAGAGGTAATGAGGACATGGCAAGCATGAAGGTTTCTTCGACGGAGCCTTCCCATTCAGAGGTAATGAGGACATGATAGGAGTGGGCTCAATGAAGGAGGGTACATAGAACGACTCAGAGGTAATGAGGATATGGAAGTTCTATGTAAAGGGGTGATTTGTATTTGGCGGAAGTGAAATGACTCAAAGGTAATGAGGACATGGCCGTTTTGGAAATTTGTGGATCGGTTACCCTTTTTATGCACTGGGAGTGTGGGTAGTGGATCATGAGGGAGTTTCTCTTCCAGGAAGAAAGTTCAGGGGTATGATCATACATGACTTACTATCTGAGAGAGTAACCGGAATGTGAGTTCAGGGACACCAGCGGGTACATGACTCGATAATTTGAAATTTGGAGGTATGAGTTCAGCGGCACCAGCGGGTACATGACTCGATAATCTGGAATATGGAAATATGAGAGTGTGAGTTCAGCGGCACCAGCAGGTACATGACTCGATAATCTGGAATGTGTCATTTAGACATAATATTTCTTCAGGAACTTGTCGTTGATGGGCAACATGAGCAAGTCTTCATTTTGTTTTACGAGGCGGTAAGCACCGTTGGAGAATACAGCCTCGATGATAAATGGACCTTCCCATTTTGGCTGGAACTTGTCGACGGTCTTGTGAGTCATGACCATCGGCCTCCGGACTGCCAGAACGAGATCGCCCACTTGGAATGTTCTGATTTTGACCTTCTTGTTGAAGGCTCCAAAGATGCGTGCTTGGTATAGCTCGATCCTTTGCTGAGCCAGGAGGCACTTTTCATCTAAGGCCTCTAACTCTTGTAGCTGGCGATGGTAGTTATCATCCGTCGTCAATTGATAAGTGAGGACGACGTAGAGTGAGGGTATTTGAGTCTCCAATGGGAGAACTGCCTCTCTTCCGTACACCAGGAAGAATGGTGTATTCCCTGTGGCCGTTCGAATTGTGGTACGATACGCCCATAAGCATTCCCTAAGCTTCTCGTTCCAGTCGTATTTGTTGGACGATATGAACTTTTTGAGTAACTTGATGATGGTTTTATTGAATGCTTCAGCCAACCTATTTGCTGCTGGATTATACGGCGTCGAAGCAATATTCTGGATGCGGTGCTTGTCACAGAAACGATAGAAGGCGTGGCTTGCAAACTGCGGACCATTATCGTGGATGATCCTTCGGGGCAGTCCAAAGCGATAGATGACGGAATGCTTGAGGAAGCTGATCACGTTTGAGGTTTTGACTTCTGCAAGCGGGACAGCTTCTGTCCATTTGGAGAAGTAATCTGTAATTGCGAGTATGAAGCGATGTCCTCGGGAGGAAGGTGGAGTTATTGGACCAATGACATCCATCCCCCATGCTTCGAATGGCTAAGATGCCACTGTCGGATGTAGAAATTCGGATAGTTGGTGGATGAAGTCCGCGTATCCTTGGCAGGCTTTGTACCTTCTTGCATAATCTATCGCATCTGCTACCATCGTGGGCCAGTAGTAGCCCATTCGGCGAAGACGGTCTTACAATTTAGGGCCAGGCTGATGGGCCCCGTAAACACCGTCATGAGATTCTCGCACGGCTTCTTTGGCTTCTGCATTTGACAGACACCGAAGCAATAATCTATCATAGGATCGACGATACAACATTTTTGTCTCTGTATCGTAGAAGAATCTGAGAAAATGCCGTCTGATGGAGGTGGCTTCCTTTGGGTTCTCGGGCAGGATATCGTAGACGACGAAGTCAATGAATGGTTGTCTCCAATCTGGGATATCGTCGATCGTCTGAGCGGAATAACTCGCCATGACTTGAACGTTGTTCTTGGGGCAGACCAGTTCGTGGCCTATCACATCTACCGGTTGATGAGTATGATTTGGCATTGCTAGGGAAGCGGCCAGGCCTGCTAAGGCATCGGCTTCGATATTTCGGAGTCTGGGGACGTGCTCGATAAAGAACCCCTCGAACGATGAGATGATGTCGATCGCTATCTGGTAATAGGAGATCATGTCTTCGTGGCAAACTTCGTATGAGCCCCGGATCTGATTGACGATTAACTGAGAATCGTCGTATACTTCAAGATATTCTACCCCCAGCTCTCTTGCAAGTTGGAGGCCAATGACCAAAGAATTGTACTCGGCCACATTGTTAGAGCAGGGTTCTGTGAGAGAATAAGTGTGGTTAATCACCAATCAGGAAGGGGAGACTAGCACCACCCCGACTCCGACGACGATGTTGCCCTTGGGTCCCGTTCTTGAAGCACCATCGAAGAACATTTGCCATATATTATCGTAAGAGGTTGCATGCGAGTCGACGACCTCATCTGGGATCTCTTCATATACTCTGGACGACTCCGAGCCCGGGTGGGCTGCCAAAAAGTCTGTCAGGGCTTGTCCTTTGACAGCCTTTTGCGGGACGAAGATCATATGATAAGGGGACAGCAATATTGCCCATGTAGCAAGGCGAGAGCTGAGTGTCCCTGGTTTAGTCATAAGGACCCTGAGAGGGTTGACTCGTGAGATCACATGTATTGTTTGTCCAGTGACATAGTGTCGCATCTTCTGAATGGCGAACACCAGGGCAAGGCATTCCTTCTCCACAGCGGTATATCGATGCTCTGGCCCAATCATCATTCGACTGAGGTAATATATGGCTTGCTCATGGCCTACGTCGTTGTTTTGTGCCAGCAGAGCCTCGAGGGAATGTTCCATTGCTTGTACGTAGAACAGGAATGGTTTTCCAGCCACCGGAGCCACTAGGACTGGAGGGTTCGACAAATATTCTTTGATATTGTCGAAGGCCCGCTGACATTCTTCGTCCCATACGAACGAGACGCCTTTCTTCATGAGATGGGTGAATGGTCGACATCGCCCGGAGAGGTTAGAAATGAACCTCCTGATGTAAGCTAGCCTCCCTTGAAGGCCTCTGAGTTCGCAGAGATTTTTCGGGGGACCCATCTCCATAATTGCCTTTGTCTTCTCAGGGTCTACATGGATACCCTGGGCGGTGATGATGAAACCTAAGAACTTCCCGCTGGATATGCCCAAGAAGGACTTCGTAGGGTTCATTTTCAAATTGTGTGCTCGCATCAGGTCGAACACCGTCCTCAGATCCTGCAGATGGTCTCCCTTACAGCGACTCTTGACGGCGATGTCATCAAAATAGCATTCTACCGTCTTGCGTAAGTGGTCTCTAAAGATGATGTTCATGGCTCTTTGATATGTGGCGCTGGCATTCTTCAAACCGAACGGCATGACTCCGTAGTAGTATGTGCCAATCGGGGTTCGGAATGATGTATGCTTTTCGTCGTCAGGAGATATCTTGATTTGGTTGTACCCCGAGAAGCCATCCATGAATGACATACGTTCGAAGCCGCAGGTGTTGTCAATTATGATGACCGTGATAGGGAGGGGGAATTCATCTTTAGGGCATGCCTCGTTCAGATTGCGGAAGTCGATGCAGATTCGAATCTTTCCATTCTTCTTGAGGACTGGTACTTTATTGGCGACCCAATCCGGATGTTGTTCCTCACGAATGAAGCCACTGGCTATCAGTTTGTTGACTTCGGCCTCGATCGCGTCCATGATGCCCGGGCGAAAGCGTCGCTGTTGTTGTTTGACCGGCTTTGCATCTGGCCGAATGTTGAGTTTATGAAGAGCAATATCGGGATTTAACCCCGGCATGTCTTCATAGCTCCAGACGAACACATCAATATATTCTTTGACAAGTTCCAGCAACGATTCTCGCTCTCCGTCTGTTAGGCTTTTACTGACGAAGATCGGTTTTGGAGAAGATTCGCTGCCGAGATCTACTTTTATGACCTCATCTTCAGTAGGAGGTTCTCTCTGTTCGAACCGCTTTTCCTATTGTGCATCCAGCTGTTGGGCCCACGGCTCTAGCTCGAGGATTTCAGGGATGTCTTCATCTTCTTCATAAGCGTCGGCGAATGCCATGTTGACTGACAAGACTTGTCTGAATATGTCTCCGATGCTGGTATCCAAATCAGAAGTTGGTAACCCGGTTGAATGTGACTGCCAGTCACATTCTTTATCTGAACTCTCAGGGGTCGTCGTGGGTGTTACATACCCTAATCCACATCGAGTTTTGCTATAGTAGTCCCATGGTTTGCCAGCCGGGACTGGTGGCTTCAAAGGTAATCGTCGTCCAGTACCGTAGTTCAAGCCTGGCGTTATCTCCAGATCATACCCCTGTTTCTGCATGAGATATTTGGATTGGGGGCTATAAAGATACAGAGGCAGTCTCCCGGCATCTGAACCAAGGTCGAATTCTTCTATGGTGAAGGGATGTGGATCGTCCTTCCCGCCGAAGATGATTGGATGGTCCCCTCCCTCGATTATGTGGTAAGCATCTTCCACTGGAGTAATCTGGATTGCGATGTACACCTTTGTCACCTGTGTGTGTAGGTGAGTGCCTATACCGTGTTCTATATCATATATTATACAAAGCTTATTGAGCTCGAGGTAGTTCAAAGATAATCCTTTATTGATGAAGTAAGGTATCTTTTCTAGGGGGATTACATCATCTGCGGAGGGAACATCAGTGTGGACAGCCACATACTTGGATAGCTCCGGTTCCTCTTCGGCTATCCCCTGTATAAATGAAGACTGAGAGGACGACCTGGCCAGCTTGATCGTCAGAGGTTCAGCTGGTGGAGCAGAGCGTGGAGTTGTTGGCAGACTAGCAACCCCCGGTCTGGTACTCGATGTTGGGCGGGGAGTGGTTGGTTCGCTAGAAATTCCAAGCCTTGCATCGGGGTGATGACCCTTCTTGGAAAGGCGTATCGTTATTGGCTTGTCGGAATGATTGAGCTTCTTCGTTTGTGGCTGGCCGACTCTCGGCAGCCTGATTGTCAATGGCTCCGTTGAGGGTCTTGGCATTTGGCCAGACCTTGGCAGCCGGATTATCATCTTCTCTTCCTGTGCTGAGAGGCTGATTGCGTCCTTATGCAGAGTGGCGGTAAGGGGTACAGACTTGCCAGGTTTGCGAGCTTGGAGGTGGATCGTCAGAGGTTCTTCTGATCCTGTGGCTGTCTCGGTACGAGCTTGTACATCTCCTTCATCAAGGTACCTCTTCGACTTTTCGTACAGACAGAAGATCTTAGTAGTAGGATTCGACCCCTTTGAAGGGATCGATATCAGCAAATTCTGTCCTCACGAAGCTGTATTTGTCGACATATTTGAAGCACTGGTGCAGCGTGGAAGGCACGATCATATAATCGTGTATCCACGGGCACCCCAAGAGGATGTTGTAAGAAGTGTCTGCATCTATGACGTAGCAGGTGACTTCTGATTGGAGATCGCCAATTTGACACTTCAGACAAATCTTCCCAATTGGGTAGCTCCTGCCCGAATTAAAACAGCTGATGGCGGTGCTTGTAGGCATCAGACGATGCATTGGGATGCGGAGATGATGTAGTAGACACTTTGGAATAATGCTTATGGAAAAGACAGGATCAATGTGCATCCGATCCACCTTTACGTCGTCGATGTATCCAGTATAGTATAACGGGCGATCGTGCAGGTTGGTTTTGATGAGTATGTCCTGCGGAGTGAAGGCAATGTTGGGCATCGCTTCCGTACAGGCGTTGTCTTGGAGATCTGCAGGCGGGTTCTCTTCCGTGAGATTGACCTGAGCTAGGTATGCGTCGGCATTTTGGAGTGCATCGCTCAAAGCCGCATGAACATCCTTTGAGAGTCTCAGAAGCTCGTATAATGACAACTTGGCCGGTGTGTTGGCCAATTGCGCTAAGATGTCGAAGTTGTAGGGCTTCTCCAGCCCTTGTGGTGCCTCTTTTCGGAGGGATTTGTCAAAGCGAGTCTCCTTCGGCCTAGGCTTGTCGGTCGTCGGAGGCTGAGCCGGTCCCGGAGCGTCAGTTGTAGCGGGCTGATGATCTTCAGCCGAGTTGTCAGCCATAGGTTGGGATTGTGCCCCAGACCGCGTGACGACGGCTGTAGCTTCTTCGATATCTGCCGAGATTGTGCGGCAGGACCTGACTTTTCTGCTCTTCTTCCTGTAGATGGAAGATGATGTGGGCCGAGTCACTTCCGATACCAAGTCTGGATGGATCCACATGACCTTCCCTCGTAATGTGGTGAGGGGTATTAGACCAGCAGCCTGATCCCGGGGAAGTGGAAGATTAGCAATCTCCATTGTCGCCAGAGGGATGGGGACCACACCGTCTTGAGTTTCCGTCGGGGAAAAGCTGCCAAATTGTACTGACACCATATTGGCTGCTACTGTTACCTCTTCGAAATTGATGGCCAGAGCGTTCGAATCGATGAGATTTTGGATGTACCGTTTTAGTTGGTAGCAGTTGTGTGTGGCATGGTGGACGTAGCGGTGGTAATGGCAGTATTTTGGGTTCTCCATGTCTGCCTGCCGCGGTTCCCGTCTTGGTGGAGGGAGCTGAATTCTGTCTCCTTGTATGAGCATGTCCAAGATGGGCTTGACGTGACCGTCTTCGAAGGAGTAAGTGATTTACGGCCATTATTTGTCTGCCGGCTTTGGCTCAGGTTTCTGTGCTGTGTCGTCCACCATAGCCTGCTTACCCCTGCTGTCCCGATTGTTGGAGGGGCTACCCCCATTGTCGTTGTTAGGACGTTTGCCCTTGTTCTCTCCGTCCTAGATGTGCAGTCCCAATTGGCGAGCCTTCTTCAATCGTTCTTCGACGCTTGTGGTACTGATGATGAACGTCTTTCAGTCCTTGAATTGACTTTCGCTCATCCAGAGACTGATTGTTGGGAGCAATCTCTTTTGGCAAATTTCAATCAAGGAGAAATCCGAATTTCCAGATGGCAGCTTCATTGCGGTTTGGCGAAACCGCTCGATATAGTTTCTTGTCAGCTCTTTCTCCCTGTCACGACCCACATCCACTGTGAGGGTGCGAGTACGTAACAACGCCCAGCCTATGCCGCAGTGTCGGTGGTAGAACGCTGTTCTAACTCTCTAACTAACCATCCACTCATGCAGTATATAATGTACTCATCAAGATCAACTCCGAACGGAGGACAAGTATAAGATATGGTGTAACTCAATCATAGCCTAAGCACGATAAGATAACACAGAAATATCACTAAGAAATTGAAGACAACAAAACTACTAATATAATAACAACAAACTCAAAATCTCAATACATCTCAAGTCTCAAACTCTATATTCAACTCCAGTTCTAAACAGGAAAACTAAAAACAAGACAAACTAGCTAAACTCCCGATCACTCCTGAGTGTCGGGGCCATAGGTAGCTAAGCCATCTCCTCAGTAAAATGTAGGGCATGTGTCCTCAGGGCAATCATCTGTAAAATTTTCAACAGGTCCAGTCAGGACAGAAAGAGCACATCTCATCTAGAAAACCCAAGTAAATGACAGAGAACTATAAAGCAGTTATAGACAGTTGTATTGATGAAAATGGCAGTTTATATTCAGGTGATGGTAAGAAAGACAGATAAAGTGCAAGAAAAGTAAATACTAAACAAGAGAAGAATCATAGAAATTAAGACTGTAAAAATAGAACTAGCTGAACCAGAGTAATATGATATAAAGTCCAGGCAACAATGTAGACCAGTGTAACTCCAATGTAAGTCCAGTACAGGATGAATCTCATACAAGATGAATCCAGTAAGGGACGATTCCAGTTATAGTGATCAATGATTCCAGGGTGAGTCCAGCCTATACTCTAGTAGTGTGTTTTAAAATACCGAGATCGACATGTAAACGGCTATAGGTAATCCGGCACATCACACACCTGGCCGGGTGTGAGATGGCTATCATTCCAGTATGATTCCAGCAAAGGGTGATTCCAGTAATGGGGTATGTCTACATGTCTTACTCTAGTATTTCCCCTTCCAGCAAGTGAATCCAGAATTCCGACACAATGATTCAAGATGAGTCCAGCCAAGTATAATGGTACCAGTAAATGATTCCGGGGTGATTCCAGTAAATAATTCCAGTAGGTGATTCCAGTAATAGAAGCCAGAAATGATGATACTAGTAATAGAGGCCAGGAAATAAATGTGTGTCGTATACATGAATCCAGAAATAACAGTACGTATTTGTAACAGAGAATCACATACAGCTAACTATAACTGAAATACAGTAATTGACAAATAAATGAGAGAACTATCAGAGAATGTACTCGCCTGCTACTCTGAAAAGAGTAGTGTAATATCAGATGCCTGCCCCAGAGTCACAATGTCCTAAACAGAGTAATATGAGTCATGATATATAAAATACAAGAGAATTGAAAGCTACAATGCAAACTACAAGAATCTTGGTCAAACTAGGCCAAAGTCGACCCTTGGTCAACTCTGGTCAACTGCACTAGTCAACTAGGTCAAACTAGGTCATGTCCTAACCCAGCAAGTCTTACTAGGCCTAACCAAGACTATCCTAGCAAGCACACATCAATATAAGGCTATACAAGCCAGCATACACCCAACTCTATATAGCATGCAATTATTCAATACTCAAATAGACAAGAATTCACATTGGATATACACTAGGTAATCTATTACTTTAAGCTATATATGTCTACAATTATATACACATACATATATTGGTATTCAACATTAGGTCTATAATCATGGCATTTCAAATGGTTATATAAACTTATATATTACAACACAATATGCTAACATATATATAATATACATACATAGCTAAGTTAACTGTATTCATAAATACTTATTTAAGAGGCTATGTGTGTGTATGTGAACATGGCAAAGGGGCAAGTGAGGGTTAAATAGGCATACATAGTGTATACATATCAAAGAGTGTCAAAGTGTAAGTGAACAATGTGTCAAGTGTGATAGTGTCAACATAGTGTAAGAGGGGTACATGAGGTAATATAGGATTTGTGTTAACATTGAACATTACATCTCATTAACTTGTATATTGCATACATTATATCTATTATTACATTACATTCATGCTTGCATTCATTCATCATTCATTTATTCTCTTGCACTACTATATGCACCATACATTACATACTATGGAACCTACATATTCATTACAAGCCATACTTATACATGCTTATATTAGATAGGATACTTACACCACATACATTATTTATTTAAACATTTACTCATGCTTGCATTCTCTATTTAATTACATAATGTATATACATTAAAATGGGTTAAAATCAAATAGAACATTATATTACACACAAGGGTGCACAAAATGCATATACCGAATAATAACTCCTACTAATAATCAATACTGTACCATCTCAGCATGAATTAAAATCAAGGATTAAAGTATGTTATAGATCTATGTGTTAGCTTTCTGAAACTTCAAACGGATCGCATTTTCGTTTCCGGAAACTCCCGAAATCGCGAAAACACCGAGAACGCGTTTGTCTTTCGTACAGCTGACACTCAAATAATTCTCCAGAAAGTTACAGAAAGAATTAGACCTATTAATACATGTTTTTGGAAAGCTAACTTCAATATGCTTCTTTTAAAAAAAATAGGAGATTAAACCGAGCTTTGAGCTAGAAGTTATGACATTTCTAAGTTAGGGCTGAAATTAAAAACGTGGATAAAAATCATGACGGATTTGGGTAGTTTGAGACAAAAGAACACAAGTATATAACATAATATATCAAGAACTCACTCTCTAAACTAATATATATATATATATATATATATGAGACACTATAGAACAAATCTCCAATACAAAAATATGAGATTAAACATGTAATAATTCATTCATACATAACAACAACACATAGTGTCCCAATTTGGGATTTTCCCACATGGACACAACCACAACACGAAGGACACTCCTATGACCTCCAAATGGACACGAAAGAGACACAAATGGAGATACAACCATGGGGGTCATTCCTATGGGTTCGAAATAGACCTATATGCATGAAGAAATGAAAAGGAGAAGGGATTTATACCTTCCTGTAGATCGAATCGAAGAAAAGCCTTTCCGGAGCGACACCGACACGTAGAGATTCCAAAAGGACACAAACGAGCTCCGAATCCTCCCAAACTTGGGTAGCTTCCTCCTTGGCTAGAATGGAGAAGGAAAGAAAGATTTGGTGGCAAAATGGAAGGATTTGGTGGAGAAATTGCTAGGGATTGCTCTCTAGGAATTTGGGGAAGAACAAGAGAGAGAGTGTGGATGAGAATAATGAAATGAACTTGAGCCTATCCTCTCGCAAAGTGGCTGGCCATATGGGGCTATTTGTCCTATTATGGTAAGGTCCAAAATGGCCCCACTAACCTATTCTATGAGTATTAGGAAAGGGCTAATTGGTTGGGGCTAAATTAGTCATTCTAAAGTCTCTAATCACACTAACCTTATCCATAATAATTAGTCTAACCTCTAACTAAAATATTTCTATCATGTGGACTAAAATTAATATCATGTGGGCCATGCCTAACTAGTGTGTGGGTCCCACTAGAGTCAAACTACCCCGGGTCCTCGTTACAAGTCAGATTGAGATGAAATTCGAACCCGACTCAAATAATCCCAAAACAATATCATAAATAATAAAATAATATCAAAATAATTCAAATAGGTCAAATGAAAAAATATTCTTAGGCCAAAAATGACATTAAAATATCATAATCACATGGTTAGGCTCTAGGTCAAACAGTCTCTAGGGTTTCACTAGCAAAACGTCAAAACCACAAGTCATTGATTTAAATAATTTTAAAATGATTTAAAATCACCAAAAAATCATATCATGAATTAAATATCATTATTAAAATAATTATAAACACGAAATTTCAAAATTACCCTTATTTGGAAAACTAGGTGCTACAACTCTACCCACCTTAGAAAATTTCGTCCTCGAAATTTAAGATCGATAGTACTCCTTCTAGAGCCTCTAACCTACCCAATATCTAAGGTAACACTTCCTAACACTGGAATAATAAACGGACATCTAAAAAGTGTCAATCTAGGAATACCTCCAGTACTGCTCTGCTGTACGGCGGTAATGGAACTTCAATAAAATATGGACTGGAACCTATATCCAAGGGACTGGACCTATTTTAAAGTGGTCTTAACTAAGGATGAAAAGGAACTGATCAGAGGCTATAAGTATGCTCAAACTATTATCTTCCTATTAACCATGTATTAATACATTCTATTACCAAAGGAACGATGCATTACTAAGACATATAGGCCCCTATCTCTCATAACACATTTATACTCACCAAAACACTAGTACATCCTATCAAGGCTGATACTATAATCTCTCATAAATCTCATAAGCTACATGCTTATAGACACACATCCCCACATCAAGGACTAACCTATATATATCTACAACTGATACTAATGGGGTGACGTCCCTATTTTCCAACAATCAAGGTCTAAATTTTTTTTATCTAAATCATGCAATTTGAAGGAATAGTATATAAGGTCAGGGCATACCGTAGCAGTTGGAAGTCTCACCTAGGTACACTAATCATTCTAGGTCAAAATAGTACTATGGTATCAACACACAAACAATCTAGGGTGTCCTAATTGGGAAGGTAAGGGAACAACAATCATCAAGGTTGTAGGGCTGTCTACCATCCTATATAAAAATTGGTCAGGACAACTAGGAATTAATTATGAATGGTTACCATTCTAAGATGATCAAAATCGAAAGTTTAAGGCACGAGTGTCAATAGCATTGAAATCCAATAATACAGTATAAGACAATTTCTTCCTTTGGATAGGGAAACTAAACATGATACCTTGGGTTGATCTATCAAGTACAGTGCCTTTTCTATCTGAAATATGTGAAAGGCAAAACAATAATGAGTTCAAAGGCGATGTTATTAAGTATAATACGTGGTGCATAGGCGATGGAAATAATTTAAAAGGGAATTGCCAAAGCTGTCGTGGATGAGACTCTGGGGCAATTTTAACTATGTCACCCTCCATGTAGAATAATATATGAGAAGCGAACCAAAGTGCAATAGGTTGATCAGACCATCATGCACCGATTCTGATTAGACAATATGTTAGTGGGTGCCAGCCCCCAATAAAATATGTCATGATCAAGCTCGAATAAGATAAGCTTGCAAAACTGGTGCTAAATTAGCAACATAAGATAGACAAAATATAAGTAAGGATAACGATGAAGAAAGTTAATAGTCTAAGATACTTTAAACATCAAGGAGAGAGGGTGAATCAAAACAAGAGGAAAATGATTTTCAAATCGAAGTTCATAATGAGATTCTCAAGGGTCATCCCAGGAATCTTCTCAAGTAGTCCTAACTGTGATTGAGTACCTCTCCGTTAAAGCCTATCTCTCAATCCTATCGCAGGCTCGCAGCAGTACAACTAAGTCGCCGTACTACCACGATATCGTAC
This sequence comes from Iris pallida, assembly GCA_029216955.1. Taxonomy (NCBI): domain Eukaryota; kingdom Viridiplantae; phylum Streptophyta; class Magnoliopsida; order Asparagales; family Iridaceae; genus Iris; species Iris pallida. Next base: position 4,507,560 of record JANAVB010010791.1, read on the forward strand.
TAATGCGACTCTCGACCTGCATGGGCCACCACTAAAAATGTGTCACAACCCGCACCCACTGTGAGGGTACGAGTATGTAACAACGCCCAGCCTACGCCGCAGTGTCGGCGGTAGAACGTTGTTCTAAGTCTCTAACTAACCATCAACTCATGCAGTATATAATGTACTCATCAAGATCAACTCCGAACGGAGGACAAGTATAAGATATGGTGTAACTCAATCACAGCCTAAGCACGATAAGATAACACAGAAATATCACTAAGAAATTAAAGACAACAAAACTACTAATATAATAACAACAAACTCAAAATCTTAATACAACTCAAGTCTCAAACTCTATATACAACTCCAGTTCTAAACAGGAAAACTAAAAACAAGACAAACTAGCTAAACTCCCGATCACTCCTGAGTGTCGGGGCCATAGGTAGCTAAGCCATCTCCTCGGTAAAATATAGGGCATGTGTCCTCAGGGCAATCATCTATAAAATTTTTAACAGGTCCAGTCAGGACAGGAACAAGCACATCTCATCTAGAAAACCCAAGTAAATGACAGAGAGCTATAAAGCAGTTATAGACAGTTGTATTGATGAAAATGGCAGTTTATATTCAGGTGATGGTAAGAAAGACAGATAAAGTGCAAGAAAAATAAATACTAAACAAGAGAAAAATCATAGCAATGAAGACTGTAAAAATAGAACTAGCTGAACCAGAGTAATATGATATAAAGTCCAGGCAACAATGTAGACCAGTGTATCTCCAATGTAAGTCCAGTACATGATGAATCTCATACAAGATGAATCCAGTAAGGGATGATTCCAGTTATAGTGATCAATAATTCCAGGATGAGTCCAGCCTATACTCTAGCAGTGTGTTTTAAAATACCGAGATCGACATGTAAACGGCTATAGGTAATCCGGCACATCACACACCTGGCCGGGTGTAAGATGGCTATCATTCCAGTATGATTCCAGCAAAGGGTGATTCCAGTAACGGGGTATGTCTACATGTCTTACTTTAGTATTTCCCCTCCCAGCAAGTGAATCCAGAATTCTGACACAATGATTCAAGATGAGTCCAGCCAAGTATAATGATACCAGTAAATGATTCTGGGGTGATTCCAGTAAATGATTCCAGTAGTTGATTCCAGTAATAGAAGCCGGAAATGATGATACCAGTAATAGAGGCCAGAAAATAAATGTGTGTCGTATACATGAATCCAGAAATAACAGTACGTGTTTGTAACAGAGAATCACATACAGATGCCTGCACCAGAGTCACAATGTCCTAAACAGAGTAATATGAGTCATGATATGTAAAATACAAGAGAATTGAAAGCTACAATGCAAACTACATGAATCTAGGTCAAACTAGGCCAAAGTCAACCCTTGGTCAATTCTGGTCAACTGCACTAGTCAATTAGGTCAAACTAGGTCATGTCCTAACCTAGCAAGTCTTACTAGGCCTAACCAAGACTATCCTAGCAAGCACACATCAATAAAAGGCTATACAAGCCAGCATACACCCAAGTCTATATAGCATGCAATTATTCAATACTCAAATAGGCAAGAATTCACATTGGATATACACTAGGTAATCTATTACTTTAAGCTATATATGTCTACACATATATACACATGCATATATTGGTATTCAACATTAGGTCTATAATCATGGCATTTCAAATGGTTATATAAACTTATATATTACAACACAATATGCTAACATATATATAATATACATACATAGCTAAGTTAACTGTATTCATAAATACTTATTTAAGAGGCTATGTGTGTGTATTTGAACGTAGAAAAGGGACAAGTGAGGGTTAAATGGGCATACATAGTGTATACATATCAAAGAGTGTCAAAGTATAAGTGAACAATGTGTCAAGTGTGATAGTGTCAACATAGTGTAAGGGAGGTACATGAGGTAATATAGGATTTGTGTTAACATAGAACATTACATCTCATTAACTTGTATATTGCATACATTATATCTATTATTACATTACATTCATGCTTGTATTTATTCATCATTCATTTATTCTCTTGCACTACTATATGCACCATACATTACATACTATGGAACCTATATATTCATTACAAGCCATACTTATACATGCTTACATTAGATAGGATACTTACATCTCATACATCATTTATTTAAACATTTACTCATGCTTGCATTCTCTATTTAATTACATAATGTATATATATTAACATGGGTTAAAATCAAATAGAACATTATATTACACACAAGGGTGCACAAAATGCATATACCGAATAATAACTCCTACTAATAATCAATACTGTACCATCTCAGCATGAATTAAAATCTAGGATTAAAGTATGTAATAGATCTGTGTGTTAGCTTTCCGAAACTTCAAACGGATTGCGTTTTCGTTTTCGGAAACTCCCGGAATCGCGAAAATACCGAGAACGCGTTTGTCTTTCGTACAGCTGACACTCAAATAATTCTCCAGAAAGTTACAGAAAGAATTAGACCTATTAATACATGTTTTTGGAAAGCTAACTTCAATACACTTCTTTTAAAAAAACAGAAGATTAAACCGAGCTTTGAGCTAGAAGTTATGACATTTCTAAGTTAGGGCTGAAATTAAAAACGTGGATAAAAATTATGACGGATTTGGGTAGTTTGAGACAAAAGAACACAAGTATATAACATAATATATCAAGAACTCACTCTATACACTAATATATATATATGTGAGACACTATAGAACAAATCTCTAATACAAAAATATGAGATTAAACATGTAATAATTCATTCATACATAACAACAACACATAGTGTGTCCAAATTTGGGATTTTCCCACATGGACCCAACCACAACACAAAGGACACTCCTATGACCTCCAAATGGACACGAAATAGACACAAATGGAGATACAACCATGGGGGTCATTCCTATGGGTTCAAAATAGACCTATATGCATGAGGAAATGAAAAGGAGAAGGGATTTATACCTCCCGGTAGATCGAATCGAAGAAAAGTCTTCCCGGAGCGACACCGACACGTAGAGATTGCAAAAGGACACGAACGAGCTCCCAATCCTCCCAAACTTGGGTAGCTTCCACCTTGGCTAGAATGGAGAAGGAAAGAAGAAGATTTGGTGGCGAAATGGAAGGATTTGGTGGAGAAATTGCTAGGGATTGCTCTCTAGGAATTTGGAAAAGAACAAGAGAGAGTGTGGATGAGAATAATGAAATGAACTTGAGCCTATCCTCTCCCAAAGTGGCTGGCCATATGGGGCTATTTGTCCTATTATGGTAAGGTCCAAAATGCCCCCACTAACCTATTCTATGAGTATTAGGAAAGGGCTAATTGGTTGGGGCTAAATTAGTCATTCTAAAGTCTCTAATCACAGTAACCTTATCCATAATAATTAGTCTAACCTCTAACTAAAATATTTCTATCATGTAGACTAAAATTAATATCATGTGGGCCATGCCTAACTAGTGTGTGGGTCCCACTAGAGTCAAACTACCCCCGGGTCCCCGTTACAAGTCAGATTGAGATGAAATTCGAACCCGACTCAAATAATCCCAAAACAATATCATAAATATTAAAATAATATCAAAATAATTCAAAGAGGTCAAATGCAAAAATATCCTTAGGCCAAAAATGATATTAAAATATCATAATCACATGGTTAGGCTCTAGGTCAAACAGTCTCTAGGGTTTCACTAGCAAAACGTCAAAACCACAAGTCATTGATTTAAATAATTTTAAAATAATTTAAAATTACCAAAAAATCATATCATGAATTAAATATCGTTATTAAAATAATTATAAACACGAAATTTTAAAATTACCCTTATTTGGAAAACTGGGTGCTACACTCCCCTTGGACGACGTCCATGAGGGTAGACATTATGATGTCCTGCCCTACTTCATAGAATCTCTCCAAAAACATGCGCTTGAAGCCGGCGAAGAAGTAGATGCAGTTGTCTGGCAGGTTGCAGTACCAGTCGAAGGCGACCCCTTCCAATGCCCCGATGAATAATCGTGTGAGGATGACATCGTCATGGGGCAGATGATCGGTGGTAACCTCGAAGTAAGTGATGTACCAACTTGCTGAGGTCTTGCCATCATAGGGATTGATATTGAACGGCTTATATCTTGGTGGGAATGGAACGTCCCTCCAGGCAGCAGGGTACGGTTGCCGTATTCTGAGGTTTTGAGAATTTTCTCGAGCGTGAAACATGGCTCGGAGCTCCTGGACCTCTTTTCTCGCTTCGCGGGCCTCATCTACGGCGGTGGGGGCCGTTACTTCAGGAGGATTGTTGCCCGGGTTCGGTGCTGCTGAATTCGAGTCTGCATTGACCGCGGGACCCACGCTCGTTTGGCCAGGCGTCCCTCCTTGCAGAGTTGAAAGGGCCGCTTTGATCTCGTCCACAGACTTGACCAAGGCAAGCAATATGGCTTCGAGAGTGTCGATGCATTGGCGATCACTGGAACCACCTTGGCTGCTGTCTGTCATGAATACTGTCTTCACATGAGGAGAGATGGACGGAGCGGTGGAGGAAGCGCCCTCCGAATCAAACCCATGTAGCGAGAAGTCATCGGGATATGTGGGAATGTTCTCCTCTGGTTCGGACTCAGAAGGAACAGTACCCCCAGTCTCCGAGTTCGCCTCGTCTTGGGAGTCGTGGACGTCCTCAGGGACGTCGGGGAGAGTTGTCTCCCCCGGCTCGTCTTCTTAGAACATCGGATTATCGTGGAGGTTCGAAGGAGTGCTACCCCCAGTCCCAGCAACCCCCAGTGTTGTGGACGATGAATCTCCTACTGTAGCAGATTTCGTCTTAGAACGGGTGCCTTGGAAAACTCCGGTGGTGGGCATCCGCTTGAAACCTTCGGGCTGGAAACATTTGTCTTCTTCCCTCTCCCATCGGCGGGGACTTTCTGAGCAGAGTTACAGGAGACGACAGGAAGTGCCTCGTCTTCTGAAGATGGCTGTTGTAGTCTTTGAAAGACGGACTGCCCGTCTTCTTGCACCGTCGCATTATTGCAGCAGCAGTTGACGATGACTTGGGTGCAATGACGTCTGTGGGAGGACTTTTTGTACCCCGATGCATTTTCTCTTTCCTTGCGTTTGTGGAGGATGGCCTCACGCAAGTCAGATGGGTCTGGATCGACCATGTTTGCTCCCTGGATTTTAGGAGACTTTTGCGAACCTCTCTGTCCGTTTGCCGCCGGGGGCTGGACTCGAGTGGTTCTGTACAACTTCCCATCTGAGGCCCGTATAACAGTATGTGGGATGCTCGAATGGTCAGAGACAGGATCAGCAGACCGAGCTTGCCAAGCTCGTGCTGCCCTAGACTTCTTCGCTCTAGTGTGTGAGGGCACACAGTAGAAAGAGTCTACGTGATGCTGGAGAGAGTCAGACATATCCTTTTGGGAGTGCAAGAGATCAGGACCATAGGAGAGGTGGTCAAAGACAGAGCCCCGTGGAGTGGGTATCGTGCGGCTGTCATCAGTAATCTTCATGCGACTGGCAGACGTAGCCGCATAGGCTTTCTTCATGCTACTGGCAGTCTCAGCCGCATGAGTTTTCTTTATGCGGCTAGATGGTCTGGCCGCATAGGCCTTCTTCATGCGGCTGGCAGATTCACCCGCATGAGCCTCCTACATGTGGTTGGCAGATTTGGCCACATGAGCGTTCGGCTTCTTCTTGGGGCACATAGAACCACTCTTTGTCCCTGTAAGTCCAGCATCGTAGTGCTTTCCTCTGCCGGACTTGTGGATAGCAGTGTGCTCTACGGCTCGAAGTGGAGCCGTATGAGAGTCGCCTTCGCCGTCTTGGGTAGCAGAGAGTACCCCGTCTAGAGCTTGTGGAGGAGCAAATAATTTTGGCCTCCACTCGCAGCAAGCTTTCTTTGTGCGGGTTTGCTTCTGGATCGGGCCAGCACTTCCTTCAGAGAGCATTTCTTCAAACGCCTATTGGTCAAAGCGGACGACCATCTTCTGTTGCGTGGAGCCAAGTTTGGCTGCATCCGATTGTGTCACCAACTCCTTAGTCGTGGAGAAGTTTTTCTCCAGCAGAGTCGCCATCGTCTTTGCCCTGAAATATAAAAGAACAGAACAATTATCGGAGGACTGGACTTTTACTTCACAACACAAACTCGCTTGTACAAAGAAAGCCTAGGGACGAAAACCTAGGTACAGCAATCTAAGTACAATTGTTTATTTTAGATTCTAGGGGGTGACAATACAGGCTCGGGAAAGCGACGGCCGCTCTGCCTTACTCCTTGGACGATCGGGTACAGCTTTTTGGCTCTGTAGAAGAACTGCTAGGCGTTGATGAAGAAATGCTCTCTCTTCAGGCTCTCTGGCTCTTTATGCGCGTCTGTCTCTGTATCTCTCTCTGTGTATATGTGTCTCTCCGTCTCTTTTTGCAAGGGAATGACGCCCTGCTATTTATAAGAGTGGGGGGCCTTATTAGAGTTTACAATGATTGCCCATTCTCAAAAGTCGGCGGCCTCTTAATTAATCAATCTGTGCCATTAATCCTGAATATGTTGAATCTGGGTCATTAATGTAGATTGTGCCGAATCCAATGAGTAATTAATGCTGATTGCAACAAATCTGTATCACGATGATTTGTTGACGTTTGCAAATCTGAATGAATAAATCTGAATCATTCTCTGCCATGTGTCCCCACTGTTTGTTATGATTATTGGGATTCGACCCAATCTAGAGATTACTTTGATTGCAGTAGATCTGAATTATTGAGATATGATCGGCTTTTGACACGTGTCCAGCCACGTGTCCCAACTGTTGTACTCATGAGCCGCATGAAAGTCATCACACTCAAACCGCATGAGAGTCGTCGTGCCCGAACCGCATGAGAGTCTCCATACCCGAACCGTATGAGAGTCGTCATGACCGAGCCGCATGAGAGTCTTCATACTCGAGCCGCATGAGCGTCGTCATGACCGAACCGCATGAAGAGTCGTCACGATCGAGCCGCATGAGCGTCTCCATACTCGAGCCGCATGAAAGTTTTCATACTCGATTCGCATGAAGAGTCATCATAACCGGAGTCCTAACCGCATAGAGCTTATCCGAGCCGCATGAGGCTCCAGAAGACTTTCGGTCCGCATGAGTTTCTGAGCCGCATGAGGCTCCTTCTGGCTGAGCCGTATGGGCTTCCATGTTGATTTTGGGCCGCCTAAGGCCCCCCTGCTGCTTTTGGGCCGCATGAAGCTTTCTGGATTTTGAGCCGCATGAAGCTCCATGTTGAATTCGAGCGACATAGAGAATCCCCTTCTTTCTTTGCGCTTGTGAAGGATCCCATCTCGCAAGTCAAGGACATCTCGGTCAACCTTTGTACTCGTTTTGTGGGCTCGGGTATCCAGAACACACGAGTCCGTAGGTATCATGTTTACAACTTTCCATCAGAGGCCTGCTTTAACAGTTAGCGGGGCGCTCTGATGGTCAGAGATTGGGACAGCTGACTGAGCTCGACGAGCCCGCGCTGCCCTAGACTTCTTCGACTTAGCACCCGAAGGTGCGTAGTAGGAAGAGTCCAAGTAGGAAGGAGGAAAGAGAAGTTGGTGCCCTTTTCAAATGAGGAAAGGGGGCTCTATTTATAGAATGGGGTGAGCCCTTTCTTCTTTTCCTTTCCGATGTGGGACTAAAAGCAATATTTTCTATGCTTCTACACCCCTCCGACAAGCCAATGACGATACGCCTTCCCAAGAAGAATCGTCACCTTGATGCAAAGTCTGGAGATTCTAGCGAGCCAACAACTCCCCGCCCAGCATCGAATACCAAACTGGGGGTCACTAGTTTGCCAACGACTCCACGTTCTGCTCCACCGACAGAACCCCTGATGATCAAGCTGCCCAGGTCATCCTCTCAGTCTTCATTTAGACAGGGGGTGGCCGAAGAAAAACCAGAGCTAGCCAAGTATGTGGCTGCCCACACTGATGTTCCCTCCGCAGACGATGTAATCCTGCTAGAAAAGATACCTTACTTCATCAATAAAGGGCTATCTTTGAACTACCTCGAGCTTAATAAGCTTTGTATAATGTATGCTATGGAACACGGTATAGGCACTCACCTACACACACAGGTGACAAATGTTTACACCGCAAACCAGCTGACTCCAGTGGAAGATGCCTACCGCATAATCGAGGGAGGGGACCATCCAATCATCTTCGGCCGGAAGGACGACCCACAGCCCTTCACCATAGAGAAGGTCGATCTCGAATCAGATGTCGGGAGACTGCCTCTTTATCTGTATAGCCCTCAATCCAAATATCTCATACAAAAATAGGGGTATGATCTGGAGACTACGCCAGGCTTGAACGACGGCACTGGTCAACGATTACCTTTAAAGCCGCCAGTCCCGGTTGGTAAACCACGGGACTACTACAGCAAGACCCGATGTGAATTAGGGTACGTTACGCCCGCAACGACCCCTGAAAGTTCAGATGAGGAATGCAACTGGCATTCACATTCGACCGGGTCACCAACTTCTGATTCGGATGCCAGCATCGGAGACGTATTTAGACAAGTCCTGTCTGTCAATATGGCATTCGCTGACGCTTACGAAGAAGATGAAGACATTCCTGAAATCGTCGAGTTAGAGTCATGGGCCCAACAGCTGAATGCACAATGGGAAAAGTGGTTCGAACAGAGAGAGCCTCCTACAGAAGATGAGGTTATACAGGTCGACCTCGGCAACAAATCTTCTCAAAAACCAATCTTCATCAGTAAAAGCCTGACAGACGAAGAGCGAGAATCGCTACTGGAACTCGTCAAAGAATACATCGATGTGTTTGCCTGGAGCTATAAAGACATGCCAGGACTAAACCCTGAGGTTGTCCTTCACAAGCTCAACATTTGGCCAGATGCAAAGCCGGTAAAACAACAACAGCGACGCTTCCGCCCGGGAATCATGGATGTGATCGAAGCCGAAGTCAACAAACTGATAGCCAGCAGCTTCATTCGTGAGGAACAACATCCAGACTGGGTCGCCAACATAGTTCTGGTCCTCAAGAAGAATGGGAAGATTCGAATCTGCATCGACTTCTGCAATCTGAACGAGGTATGTCCCAAAGATGAATTCCCCCTCCCTATCACAGACATCATGATCGACAACACATGCGGCTTCGAACGCATGTCATTCATGGATGGCTTCTCGGGGTACAACCAAATTAAGATGTCTCCTGACGACGAGAAGCATACATCATTCCGAACATCGATTGGCATAAACTGCTACACTGTCATGCCTTTCGATTTAAAGAATGCTGGCACCACATATCAAAGAACCATGAGTATCATCTTCAGAGACCACTTGCGCAAGACTGTGGAATGCTACGTCGATGATATTGCCGTCAAGAGTCGCTATAAGGGAGACCATCTGCAGGATCTGAAGACGGTATTCAACCTGATGCGAGCGCATAACCTGAAGATGAATCCCATAAAATCCTTCTTGGGCATATCCAGCAGAAGGTTCCTGGGTTTTATTATTACTGCCCAGGGAATCCACGTAGATCCAGAGAAGACGAAGGCAATCATGGAGATGGGTCCCCCGAAAAATCTTTAAGAACTTCGAGGCCTCCAAGGGAGGTTAGCTTACATCAGGAGGTTCATTTCCAACCTCTTCGGGCATTGTCAGCCATTCACCCATCTCATGAAGAAGGGCGTCTCATTCATATGGAACGAAAAATGTCTGCGTGCCTTCGACAGCATCAATGAATATTTGTCGAACCCTCCAGTCCTGGTGGCCCCGGTTGCTGGAAAACTATTCCTGCTCTATGTACGAGCATGGAGCATTCCCTCGGCGCTCTGCTGGCATAAAACAACGATGCAGGCCATAAACAAGCTATATATTACCTCAGCCGAATGATGATCGGGCCAGAGCACCAATATACCGCTGTGGAGAAAGAATGTCTCGCCCTGGTGTTCGCCATTCAAAAGACACGGCACTATGTCACAGGATAAACCATACATGTGATCTCACGAGTCAACCCTCTCAGGGTCCTCATGACTAAACCAGGGGCACTCAGCTCTCGCCTCGCCACATGGGCAATATTACTGTCCTCCTACCATATGATCTTCGTCCCGCAAAAGGATGTTAAAGGTCAAGTTCTGGCAGACTTTTTAGCAGTCCACCCAGACTCGAGTCGTCCAAAATATATGAAGGAATCCCAGATGAGGTCGCCGACTTGCATGCAACCTCTCACGAGGATATATGACGAATGTTCTTCGACGGCGCCTCATGGACCGGACCTAAGGGCAATATCGTCGTCGGGGTTGGGGTGGTGCTAATTTCTCCTTTCGGATTGGTGATCAATCGCGCTTACTCCCTCACAGAACCCTGCTCTAACAATGTGGTTGAGTACAACGCTTTGGTCATTGGCCTCCAACTTGCAAGAGAGCTGGGGGTAGAATATCTTAAAGCATATGGCGATTCATAGTTGATCGTCAATCAAATTCGAGGTTCATACGAAGTCCGCCATGAAGACATGATCCCCAATCACCAGATAGCGATCAACATCATCTCGTCATTTGAAGGGTTCTTCATCGAACACGTCCCTAGACTCCAAAATATCGAAGCCGATGCCCTAGCAGGCCCTGCCGCTTCCCTAGCAGTGCCAAATCATACTCATCATTCGGTAGATGTGATAGGCCACGAACTGGTCTATCCCAAGAACAATATTCAATTCGTGGCGAGTTATTCCGCTCAGACGATCGACGAAGTGTCAGACTGGAGACAACCATTCATAGACTTCGTAGTCTACGATATCCTGCCCGAGAACCCAAAGGAAGCTACCTCCATCAGAAGGCGATCTCTCAGATTCTTCTACGATACAGAGACAAAAATGCTATATCGCCAATCCTACGATGGGTTATTGCTTCGGTGTCTGTCAAACGCAGAAGCCAAAGAAGCCGTACGCGAAGCTCATGACGGTTTCTGCGGGGCCCACCAGCCTGGCCCAAAATTGCAAGACCGTCTTCACTGATTGGGCTACGATAGTAGCAGATACGATAGACTACGCAAGAAAGTACAAAGCCTGCCAAGTCCACGCAGACTTCATCAACCAACCATCCGAATTTCTACATCCGACAGTGGCGTCCTGGCCATTCGAAGCATGGGGAATGGATATCATCGGTCCGATTACTCCACCTTCCTTCCGAGGACATCGCTTCATACTCACAATCGCAGATTAATTCTCTAAATGGACGGAAGCTGTTCCGCTCGCAGAAGTAAAGACTTCAAACGTAATCAGCTTCCTCAAGCATCACGTCATCTATCGCTTTGGACTACCCCGAAGGATTATCCACGATAATGGTCCACAGTTTGCAAGCCACGCTTTCTATCGGTTCTGTGACAAACACCAAATTCAGAATGTTGCTTCAACGCCATACAATCCGACAGCAAATGGGTTGGCAGAAGCATTCAATAAAACCATCATCAAGTTACTCAAGAAGTTTGTGTCCTCCAACAAGCACGACTGGAACGAGAAGCTTGGTAAATGCTTATAGGCGTACCGTACCACAGTCCGAACAGCCACAGGGAATACACCATTCTCCCTGGTGTACGGGAGTGAGGCAGTTCTCCTATTGGAGACTCAAATCCCCTCGCTCCGTGTCGCTCTCACTTACCAATTGACGATGGACGATAACTACCGTCGTCTGCTACAAGAGTTGGAGGCCTTAGATGAAAAACGCCTACTGGCTCAGCAACGGATCGAGCTATACCAAGCACGCATCTCCGGAGCCTTCAACAAGAAGGTTAAAATCAGAACATTCCAAGTGGGTGATCTCATTCTGGCAGTTCGGAGGCCGATAGTTATGACTCACAAGACCGCCGGCAAGTTCCAACCAAAGTAGGAAGGCCCATTTATCATTGAGGCTGTATTCTCTAACGGTGCTTACCGCCTCGTAAAACAAAATGGAGACTTTCTCATGCTGCTCGTCAATGGCAAGTTCTTGAAGAAATATTATGTCTAAATGACATTTTCTAGATTATTGAGTCATGTACCTGCTGGTACCGCTGAACTCATATTCACAAAATTTCGGATTATTGAGTTATGTACCCTCCGGTACCGCTGAACTCACATTCTCCAAATCCCAGATGATTGAGTTATATGCCATCCGATACCACTGAACTCACATTCTTCCTCTACAAAAATCCCATATTATTGAGTTATGTACCCTCTGTACCTTTGAACTTACACTTTGATTCTAAAATTCCTGGATTGTCGAGTTATGTACCCGCTGGTACCCCTGAACTTGCATCCCGGTCACTCTTTTAGGAAAAAAGTCATGTATAACCATACCTCTGATCCTTCTTCCTGAAAGAGCTCCTTCCTCATGATCCACTACCCGTACCCCAGTGCACAAAAAAGTGTAACAGATCCACAAATTTGTAAAACGACCACGTCGATGTTACCTCTGAGTCATTTCACTTTCGCCAAAAATAAATCACCCCTCTACATAGAAATTCTATGTCCTCATTACCTCTGAGTCGTCCTATATACCCCTTCATGGAGCCCACTCCTGCCATGTCCTTATTACCTTTGAGTGGGAAGGCTCCGTCGAAGAAACCCTCATGCTTGCCATGTCCTCATTACCTCTGAGTAAGCATGTTGATTCTCTTTCGACTTATTATCCATACCCATGACCGAAGTACGCCAAGGATAGTTGGTCCACAAATATCCTCCGTTGAGTCCACTCCTACCATGTCCTCATTACCTCTGAGTAGGAAGATTTTGCGATGAGAAAACCCTCTTGCTTGCCATGTCCTCATTACCTCTGAGTAAGTATGTTGGTTCCCTTTCATCCTATTATCCATATCCTAAGCCAGGGTATGCCAAGGATAATAGGTCCACAAATATCCTCCATTGAGTCCACTCCTACCATGTCCTCATTACCTCTGAGTAGGAAGATATCGCGGTAAGAAAATCCTCATGCTTGCCATGTCCTCATTACCTCTAAGTAAGTATATTGGTTCCCTTTTATCCTATTATCCATATCCTAAGCCAGGGTACGCCAAGGATAATAGGTCCATAAATATCCTCCGTTGGGTCCACTCCTGCCATGTCCTCATTACCTCTGAGTAGGAAGACTCCGCGGTAAAGCTCCTATACTTGCCATGTCCTCATTACCTCTGAGTAAGTATGTTGGTTCCCTTTTATCCTATTATCTCTATCCTAAGCCAGGGTACGCCAAGGATATTAGACCCATAAATGTCCTCCGTTGACTACAAATGCTATGCTAATTTTCCTAGTACATGCACATCATTCCTTATCATGCCCCGGGAGCCCAGCTGCTCCATGGCATTCTTTATCCCGATACCCGGAACGTCCATGATCACCTTGCCATGGAATTGTTCGAGGTATACCCATCAAACTTGTTATCCGTACCTAAAACCTAGGTATGCCAAGGGTAACAGGTCCACAAACAAGTCTCCCATGTGGGACAAACGCCACCATAACACCCCAAGCACAACAAGCAGTACAAGTAAAGGATAGAATAAAGCATACTCTTTTATTTGGAAGCCAAAAAGCATTACATGTTCTGGGACCATGTCCCCCTGAAAAAGAACATAATAAAAGAAGAAAAGGCTGACTATGGTTCGACATTACATAATTCCAGGAGGCGGTTCTTCACCAAAGCGGTCCCCCGTTCAAGCCGTTGCTTAGCTCGGCGCTCCGCTTCCTGGGACAACCGTTCCGCATCATCAAAAAACATGTGTGCCCGCCAGCCATCTTCCATCTTCTTCAGGGCGAGCTCCAGATTGGCAGAAGCTCGACTAAGTCTGTCAGCCTCCTAGATAACAAGTCCCTTTTCGGTACGGGCGGCTTCAAGCTCAGACTCCAGAAAGGCCAGCTTTCTCTGGAGTTCGAGAATCTGCTCCCTGGTGTCGATTATCCTGCGGGAGGCGATCGCTTTTCGAGCCGTACAATCTTTATTTCAATGACTCAATTGATCGTATAACTGGGACAGATCATGATGGTCCTTCAGTATGGTCGGCTTGATCGATTCCCGAGCAAGCCTCACCTTCTCCACCGCGGTTATGAGGAAAGTGCGCTCTTGATCTATTGCCGCAGACAAATCAGCTTGCCGCAGCACGTGAAACTAGGTCACAAGTTGATCAGCCTTTAGAAGTTTGGGCTCCAGAAGAGCAGCTAGCCCCGCCCCACCAGGGAGTGTTCTAAGGATGTCGTTTTGGCAACTGGCGCACTGATGGGCCATAGCAAAGGGAGTCCTCCTCTCCACAGCTGCCTCCCCCTCTCTTCAGGTAGAGGTAAAAGCTGTCAACCACATCCTGTGACACTTCATCCTAAACTTCTGTAGAGGACGGCGTCAAAGAAAGTGTGGCTGGAAGTATCGAAGGAGTAGCATCGAAGCTTGCCATCCCTGCCATCAAGGAAACAAATTCTGTGCGAAAAGATGCATAAATAGTAGCTAGCTCCTCTTCTGCCGCCCTAAAAGCTTGGATACTCGGCAAGGCGGAAAGGTTAACCCCCGAAACTATATTCGCAGAGGAGGACGCAGGAAGCATTGTTCTCGGCCCCGGCTGTGCCACCACTTGGGCCCCCGAACTCGACCCAGCCGGAGGCCCCTCAATATAGGTTGGAAGAGAAGGATGCATACGTGCTTGTTTGCCATGAAATATAAAAGAGCAGAACAGTTTTATGGGAGGACTGGACTTTTACTTCACGTTACAAACTCGCTTGTACAAAGAAAGCCTAGGGACGAAAACCTAGGTACAACAATCTAAGTACAATTGTTTATTTTTGATTCTGGGGGGTGACGATAGAGGCTCGGGAAAGCGACGGCAGCTCTGCCTTACTCCTTGGATGATCGGACGTAGCCTTGGCTCCTGCGATGAGATGCTTGACGTTGACGAAGAAATGCTATTCTTGCTCTCCTCGTATTGCTCTTCTGGCTTCTCTCTCTGGATTAATCTCTGTGTATTTTTCTTTCTGATTATTGGAGGAGCATCCTTTTGCAAGGGAATGGCACCTTGCTATTTATAATAGTGGGCGGGCATCATTAGGGTTTGTAATGATTGCCCATTCTCAATGTGGCGACGGCCTGGTAAATGATCAATCTGGGCCATTAATCTTGAGCGTGAAGGATCTGGGCCATTAATGAGGATTATGCCAAATCATGTCAGTAATTAATGTTGATTGCAATAAATCCCCATCATGATGATTTGCTGATATCCACAAATCTAAATGAATCAATTTAATTCATTCTCTTGCCACGTGTCCCAAATTATTGGGATCTGACCCAAAATTTGATTATCTTTAGAACACGTGTCCTGTCATCGTTGTTGAACCGTATAAGGAGCGTTCGTGTTTGGGTCGCATAAAGGTCGTCACGATCGAGCTGCATGAAAGATTTTATGACCGAGCCGCATGAATAGTCTTTATACTCGAACCGCATGAAGGTTGTCATGACCGAGCCGCATGAATATGTTTATGACCGTGCCACATGGGGTTCTTCATGACCGAGCTGTATGAGAGTCTTCATGGCCGAACCGTATGGATTTTTTCATGGCCGAGCCGCATGGGGGACCTTCATGATTGAACCGTATAGGTTTCTCTGTACTGGCCGCATGAACTCGTCTAGACTGGCTGCATAAACTAGCCTCGAAGCTGTGAAGATTTTCTCGAGTTCCCTAGAAAGATAGTGCTCTTGTGTCAGTCATCATGACTACTTTACGTCAGGGCTGTCAGCTGTCAGCTGTCAGCCGTCAGAGTATTAAATGTCAGCCGTTAGAGCATTAATTTGTGTTTGAATGATGCTGGGTACAGCCTTTCTAAAAAGACACGTGGCTTCCCTCTGCTGGCTGCATGGAGTCCACTCTGTGTTTGAGCCGCATGTGGCTCCTTGGCCGCATGGATCATTTTTCTCCTCTTTTTCATGCTTCTACAAGACCCCCTTCAAAGTTTTCAATTTGCAAAATTAAAACTTTGAATAAGAAGCATGATTATGCCAGAGCCGCATAGATGTATTCTGTCCTAGCCACATGGATTTGACCAGCCGCATGATTACCTCAACCGTATTACTCTCTGAGCTGCATGGGCTATTTTGGCCGCATGAGCTTCTTGCCACGTCTTCCTGCCACGTGTACAAATCTTTTGTAAATCTTCTGTATTTAATGCTCTTGATTTGCTGTCAGATTTTAAGAGCCACTTTTTGGGCTATGATCCCAAGAGTCAGGCTATTATTAAGCCGTTTTGCCTCGATGACCGAAGAGTCGGTCATCATATTTCATGCGGATCGAGGCATTCCTTCCTTGTCTATAAATAGGAACACTTTCGTTCTGGGGAGTCTCCTTTTCTCTCTTCGATCTTTCTAACTCCTTTCTCTCCCAAGCACCCATGGCTTCCAAGAAGGCTGCTGCGTCGAAGGCTGCGAAGGGCAAGGCGGTCGCTTTTACAGCGGCTGTGGCGACGAACGTGGCCACTCCTCCGCCGGCCGCTGTTCACTCTGTTCATCCCGACGTTCATCCACCTACTGCTGGTAAGGGCATTGCCTTAGAACCCTAACTGCCATGGCTCTGCTGCATAATTTATGCACAAGTCGCATGTACAAGGTTCGTCGATATGACCGCATAAGCACTTCGCCCCGGAGGCCGCATGGGCTTGTCCTACTCGATCTGAACTGCATATATATTTTCGGATTGGACCGTATGAACGTAGTTCACTTTGGAACCGCATAAGCTCATCTGCTTGTAGCCGCATGAGTCTGTCTGTTCACGGCCGCATGAGTCTGTATGGACTTTAAACCGCATAGTCTCACCTGAATCTGAGCCGCATCAGTGTCTAGGTTTGTCGGTTGAGTTCATGTGGACCTTAAACCGCATAGACCCAATCTGAACTTTGATTTGTATGGACTCGTCTGACTCGGAGCCGCATAAGGCTATGATGAACCGAACCGCATGGACTCATCTGGTTCTGAGCCGCATGAGGCTGTGACGACCCGAGCCACATAGACTCAAATGATCTTTCAAATGCTTCTTGTTTGACTATCTTCTAATCTTGTTTCTTTCGTCTTTCTTCAGAGAATCTGCTAGTAAATCCTGCGTGGGAACTCCTAGTGGGCTCGAATCAGTTTGCCTTGGGCGTGCATCTTGATGACTTAGTTAAATACATGCTGAATCAATTTCCTGCTAATGAGCCTTCGGGGAGGTTGAACGCCATCGAGAATCAGACCCTCCATTATCTCCGTACCATGATGAATTCTGGGAAGTTGGATGGATCATACCTGAAGCCCTCATTCCTCTTCGGAGACGGTTTAATCATAAAGAATCCTCGAGTATTAGAGATCTCTGAGAACTGGGATTTTACTTTAGATGGGGCGGCGATCCATATTCCTCTCATGGAGCGTCATTATCCTCTGTCGTGGTTCAATATGGTATTGTTGGACAGGAAGATGGTGTGTAACTTAACTCCTACCCAATTAGGGATGTTGATGGGCGACATCCATTATAACCCGAACATTAGATCAGCGTACACGGGTAAGGATTCCGTCCACCGGTACATGATGGGACTGGCTCCAGGTACTTTCATGAACGTATATGGTCCCAACTTCACATTCACTCAAGCTGATACATTCCTGAATCGGCTTGCTCGCAAAAAATCTTATCCCGTTGGCAGACTGGCATTGTTGAACTGGATAAACCCTACTTCTACGTGGGCCTACTTGACCACTTGGGTTCTACAGACCTACGGGACATTCCTGCGGGAGGTGGGACTCTATCATGCCATCCGGGGCACCTATCACGGGCTTTCTATCAATAAGCCATTGTTCGTGGTGCTCGTGGAGATATATAACCGGCGAACGGGGACGTTCTTCGCACCCGGAGGGGAGTTGGGGCTTGCTCTCCACGAGATGTATACTGTCTCCAAGCTTCCGTAGGGGAACGAGCCTTTCGAGGTGTACACCCCATCGAACGAGGAGCTCGAGGACCTGAACCGAAGACTCCCAGGTTTTGTTGTGGTGTACCAGGAGTTGCTATGCCATCATAGTGCTTGTCACCAGATGGCTATAAAAAAGGAGGATAGCTCAGAAGGGAACGCTCCCCACACCACATCCTGGGTTAATTATCTTTTTAAAGTTGGCCCTTCTGGCGAGGTTATTCCTCGAATCCCTCAAACCCAGGGAGAGATAAAAGACATGATGTTGAGCGTCAAGAAGTCGCAGTCTAATAGCGACATATTTGGGAGTCAAGCTGACCCTCTTAGCTATTTTTACTACGGTACCAGGCAGATGTCTGAGAAAGCGCTCCTGGCTGGATTTTTGATGATATGGCTATGGAACTACGTAGTCTCGGGGGGGGGGGGGGGCAGGTTCTATTGAGAGGATCAGCCGCCACTTCATTCTTCCTGTCGTTAAGCTAGTATTTGGAATTAGACTGGCTCTTCTTCCGGCTATGGTGTGTAGCATACACCATGGTCTTCGAACATTCTCGTCCAAGGTTATTGTCCGTAAGAAGACGCTGGACTTTGAGCGCATAGAGCTACCTTTCCACTATTTGATGGGGTGGTTGTTGATGCACTACAAGTCTTTGATGGGATCTGGAACAGCGGAAGATGCCACAGACGAAGACGCTTTTCTTTTCCAATGCCATCACCAACCTTGGGAATACAGTACTATGCCAGCTTGTCGGAGGGCGCTGGCGAGGGTAGATGGGTGTGACTTTTTTGTGTCTGTTCCTCATTTTTCTGATGAGGAAGTGAGGGATGTACACCTTGATGGTATTGGACCTTCTCACTTTCTGTCTCCGAAGATGCTCACCTAGTTGTGCAACATTCGCCCCGCGCATCTGGTTTATCGTAACCGCGATAATGTGTACTTGGAGCCCTACCTGCCTAGTAGGTTTTCCTGCCAATTTGGCTATAGCCAGTTATTCCTTGACTGTCCCAGCCCTTGCTTGGACTTTGAAGGTAGCGTTCTTGATGGTGTCAGGGCGTGGAATTATTATGACGCTTATCATACTCAGGCCAGCTTCTCGGTCCCTGATACTAAAGCACCGAGGGAAATTTTATACGTAGCTGCCTTGTATCATGTTATGGCGAACAAGCCCCCTGTCAATTTCGATCCGAGTACCAGTTTCATCGTGGGTACTGGTTTAGAGGAAAAGCCCAAGGGGGCTAAGGCTAGAAAGTAACTAGCGCTCCAGACTCCCCTCCCTGAATCAGAATCTTCCGAGGCGGCTGAGGAGGATGATGATCATGATAGCGAAGACTCTCTTTCTTTTGGGGGTGAAGAAGTAGCGGATCAACCGCTTGCCACACCAGACGAACCGGCAGAGGATCCGCCGCTTGCTACACAAGAGGAAGTAGTGAGGGAAGGACAGCCTCCCGTTGTGCCTGGTCCCTCACGCAAACGAGTCAGACGCGAGTCTTCTGACGGTAGAACGACCTTTTCTATAAAAAGAGCCGCCGTTAGGTCTCGTGGGTTGCTTATTACCGAGAGGGGTGAGGATGCTGACGTTGCTCCGAAGGTAAGACTATGTTGGAGCTATCTCCTTGTTGTGGCTTTCTTTTTCTTGGAGATATGACCTAATCATTTTTTCTTTGTAGGCATCTGACGAACCAGGCTCTCCTGAACCGTCTGCTGCCCCTGGAGTTGATCCGGCCCTTGCTGCTTTGATTAGCGGCATGTGTGCCGCGGTCCTTTCTGCGAGGGCCCTTTCAGCGGCGGCTGGGGACTCCCACGTTGCTGAGGCCTCGGTCCGGGGTGATAAAGGTTTCCTCGGGCCTGTCTCCGAGATTGCTGAATTTCAGCAAGGCGATGCCGATCTCATCGCATCCCCTCCCGAGGGTGCCGGGGCGGAGGAGTCTATTATATTCGACTCGGAGGCCGCTGGTAGAGAGGTTGTGGTGGCCGTAGGCGAACCTCAGCCTCCACACTCTTCTGCTGGTAAGATAAGCCAAATATTGACTAGTGAGGGTGCTTATTTGCTCTATCAATATATCCTCCAGGTCAAATCGATTCATGGTTGTCTTCGCCCTACAGGTCCTAACCCTTTACTTCCCACAGCGGATGTTCTTGGGGAAGGCTCGGCGTGCTGCGTTCTGGGGGAAAGGAGCGTTTCCTTTCCTTCACCGACTCATGTCGAGGGGCCTCCCGCCAGCTCCGGGCAGATGGGAGTGGAGCTTGTTCCGGGAGCGATGGTCTCCGTCTTATCCTCTGCTGCTTATACGGCTTCAGAGATTGACTTCTCGGCCTTGCCGAGCATTCAAGTTCTGCGGGCTGCTGAAGAAGAGTTGGCCGCTGTTTAGGCGTCCTTCCGTACGGAGTTTGTTTCCCTCGTGGCAGGAGTGGCAAATTCTGTTGCGTCTTCTTCAGTGTTGCCAGCTACACTCCCGTTGACGCCGGCTTCTTCGGAGGCTCTGGACGAGGTGTCGCAGGATGTGGTCGACAGCTTCTATCGCCATTTAAAGAGGGGCATAGATGCTGCCGTAGAACGGGAGACCCCTTTTTCTCTGTCCCTGCGGTGTACTCGGGGTCAGATTGAAAATTTGAAGACTCTTCCTGGCAGGGTGGGGTTGGTTGGGCTCCTGGAGCCCAAGTTGGCAGAGGCTGATCAGCTCGTGACCCGATTGCTGGTGTTACGGCAGGCTGACTTGCCCGCTGCGATTGAACGAGAGCGGGGCTTCCTTATTGCCGCTCGGGATAGGATAAAGCTTGCTCGAGACACTGCCGGGCCAGTTGTGAAGGGGGACCTTGACGAGCTTTCCGCTTCGTATGACAGGTTGGGTCGTCGAAGTCAAGCTTGTAGGGCTCGGGAAGAGGCTGCTTCTCGTGGAATAGCTGACACTAAGGAGCGGATTCTCGCACTTCAGAGGGAATTGGCCTTCCTAGAGTCGGAGCTGAAGGCTGCTCATGCGGAACAGGAGTCAATCGTTCGAGAGGCCGAGAAGGTTTCCCGATCTTCTGTTAATCTGGAGCGGGCTTTCAAGAAATTTGAGGACAATTGGCAAGCTCACGCTCATCTGGAGGACACGGCGGTGCTGGCCCAAGAGGCAGAGCGTCGAGCTAAACAGAGGTTTGAGCGGTCGGTTGCCTTGCTGACGGATCGTCTCACGGCATTATGTGCCCCGGAGCAGTGATCAGTTTTCTGTTTTCTTTTGCTCTTTTTTTCCTTCTTTTTTTTCTTTTTGTTTTCATTTTGTAAGGGGTGTGATCCCAAATGATGTAGCACTTTGAATTTTGAATAAATGAGCATGTTTCAACTCATCTTCTCTTTCTTGTACTCGTGGTATTTGTGGAATTGACCCTGCTGGGGGATTATTTGTGGACCTGTCACCCTGGGCGTACCTTGGTTTTAGGTACGAGTAACAAGTTTTGGAGAGGAATACCTAGAACAACTTCGCGATAAAATAGCTGTAGAAGTTTTTGGTATTCGAGAGAATGCCAGGGAGCAACTGGGCTCCCAGACATGATAAGAAAGGAATAGGCGTGTACTGGAGACCCAGTACAGCATTGGTGGTCGACTTAGGCCATTTGTGGTCATCAGAGGACATTCGTGGTCAACAGAGGACATTTGTGGTCAATATAGGACATTTGTGGTCAACAGAGGACATTTGTGGTCAACAGAGGACATTTATGGTCAACAGAGGACATTTGTGGACCTATTATCCTTGTCGTACTCCTGTTGTGGGTACAGATAATAGGTTGAAAGGGAACCGACATACTTACTCAGAGGTAATGAGGACATGGCAAGTATGGAGGTTTCTTCTACGGAGCCTTCCTACGTAGAGGTAATGAGGACATGGCAGGAGTGGGCTCAATGAAGAGGGGGTACATAAAATAACTCAGAGGTAATGAGGACATAGAAGTTTTATGTAGGGGGTGATTTGTTTTTGGCCGATGTGAAACGACTCAGAGGTAGCATCGACATGGTCGTTTTAGAAATTTGTGGACCCGTTACCCTTTTTGTGCACTAGGAGTACGGGTAGTGGATCATGAAGGAGGATCTCTTATAGGAAGAAAGTTCAGAGGTATGATCATACATGACTTACTATCTGAAAGAGTGACCGGGATGTGAGTTCAGAGGCACCAGCGGGTACATGACTCGATATTGTGAAAGTGTGAGTTCAGTGGCACCAGCGGGCACATGACTCGATAATCTGGGATGTTGTGGATGTGAGTTCAGTGGCACGAGAGGGTACATGACTCGAGAATCTAGATAATGGTGAGTGTAAGTTCAGCTGTACCAGCGAGCACGTGACTCAAATGATTGGAAAATGTGGGAATGAGTTCAGAGGTACCAGCGGGCACGTGACTCGAATGATTGTAAAATGTGGGAATGAGTTCAGAGGTACCAACGGGTACATGACTCTATGTATGGAACCAGAATGTAAGTTCAGTGGTACGGGGAGGTACATAACTCGACACTCTGAGATGTCTTGAGGATTTTGTTTCAGACATAATACTTCTTCAGGAACTTGCCGTTGATGGGCAACATGAGCAAGTCTCCATTTTGCTTTGCGAGGCGGTAGGCGCCGTTGGAGAATACAGCTTCGATGATGAACGGGCCTTCCCATTTTGGTTGGAATTTGCCGGCGGTTTTATGCGTCATAACCATCGGCCTCCGAACCGCCAGAACGAGATCGCCTACTTGGAATGTTCTGACCTTGACCCTCTTGTTGAAAGCTCCGGAGATTCGGGCTTGATACAGCTCAATTTGTTGCTGAGCTAACAGGCACTTCTCGTCTAGGGCCTCCAATTCCTGTAGTCGGTGATGGTGGTTTTCGTCTGTCGTCAACTGATGTATGAGGGCGACGCGGAGTGAGGGGATCTGAGTCTCTAATGGGAGGACTGCTTCACTCCTGTACACCAGGAAAAATGGTGTATTCCCGGTGGCTGTTCGAACTGTGGTGCGATACGCCCATAAGCATTCGCCGAGCTTCTCGTTCCAGTCGCGCTTGTTGGATGACACGAATTTCTTGAGTAGCTTGATTATGGTTTTTTTGAATACTTCTGCTAACCCGTTGGCTGCTGGATTGTAGGGTGTCGAAGCAATATTCTGAATTCGGTACTTGTCGCAGAACCGATAAAATACGTGGCTTACGAATTGTGGCCCATTGTCATGAATGATCTTTCGGGGCAGTCCAAAGCGGTAGATGACATGATGCTTAAGGAAGCTGATCACGTTTGAAGTTTTCACCTCTGCCAATGGGATGGCTTCCGCCCATTTGGAGAAGTAATTGGAGATTGCAAGTATAAATCGGTGTCCTCTGGACGAAGGTGGGGTAATTGGGCCGACGATGTCCATACCCCATGCTTCGAATGGCCAGAAGGCCACAGTCGGATGTAGAAATTCAGATGGCTGGTGGATGAAGTCGGCGTGGATTTAGCAGACTTTGTATTTTTGTGCATAATCTATTGCGTCTGCAACCATCGTGGGCCAGTAATAGCCCAATCGTCGAAGGCGGTCTTACAGTTTTGGGCCAGGTTGATGGGCTCCGCATACACCATCATGGGCCTCACGTACGACTTCCTTGGCTTCTGTATTTGATAGACATCGAAGCAGTAAACCATCATAGGATCGACGATACAGCATTTTTGTCTCCGTATCGTAGAAAAATCTGAGAGAACGTCTTCTGATAGAAATAGCTTCCTTCGAATTCTCTGGCAGGATGTCGTATACTACGAAGTCGATGAACGGCTGTCTCCAGTCTGGTGCTTCATCGACTAAAAGGGCGGGGTAGCTTTCAATGCATTGAACGTTATCATTAGGACAGACCAGTTCACGGCCTATTATGTCGACCTGATGACGAGCATAATTTGGCACAGCTAGGAAAGCGGCCAAACCAGCTAGGGCATCAGCCTCAATGTTCTGGAGTCTGGGAACATGTTCTATGAAGAATCCTCCCAGAGACGAGATGATGTCGATTGCTATTCGATGATACGGGATCATGTCTTCGTGGTGGACCTCGTACGACCCCCGAATCTGATTGACGATTAACTGTGAGTCGCCGTATACTTCAAGATAATCTACCCCCAGCTCCTTTGCGAGTCGGAGGCAGATGACCAAGGCATTGTACTCGGCCATATTATTTGTGCAGGGCTCTGTGAGTGAGTAGGCCCGATTGATCACCAAGCCGGAGGGAGAAATCAGCACCACTCCAACTCCAGCGACGATATTGCCTTTGGGTCCGGTTCTTGAAGCGCCGTCGAAGAACATTCGCCAGATGGCATCATGGGAGACTGCATTTGAACTGGTGACCTCATCCGGTATTTCTTCATATATCCTAGTCATCTCTGAACCTGGGTGTGCTGCTAGAAAGTCTGCCAGAGCCTGGCCTTTAACAGCCTTTTGCGGGACGAAGATCATGTGGTATGGTGATAGTAATACGCCCAGGTAGCAAGACGAGAGCTGAGTGCTCCAGGTTTGGTCATGAGGACCCTGAGGGGGTTGATCCGCAATATCACGTGGATGGTTTGTCCCGTGACGTAGTGTCACGTCTTCTGGATTGCGAACACGAGAGCAAGGCATTCCTTTTCTACGACCGTGTATCGGTATTCTGGCCTAATCATCTTTCGACTGAGGTAGTATATAGCTTGTTCGTGGCCCACATCATTATTCTGTGCCAACAGGGCACCAAGAGAATGATCTATCGCTCGTACATAGAGTAGGAATGGCTTCCCAACAACAGGAGCTACCAGTACTGGAGGATTTGACAAATATTCTTTGATACTGTCGAAAGCGCACTGGCATTCCTCATTCCATACGAAGGAGACTCCCTTCTTCATGAGGTGGGTGAATGGTTGACATCGTCCGGAGAGATTAGAGATGAATCTCCTGATGTAAGCTAGCCTACCTTGGAGGCCTCAGAGTTCGCGGAGATTTCTTGGGGGACCTATCTCCATGATTGCCTTTGTTTTCTCGCGGGCGATGTGAATGCCCTGAGAAGTGATGAAGAAACCCAAGAATTTCCCGCTAGAGACACCCAAGAATGATTTCGTGGGGTTCATCTTTAAGTTGTGTGCTCGTATTAGGTCGAACACTGTCCTGAGATCTTGCAGATGATCTTCCTTCGAACGACTTTTGACGGTGATGTCGTCGACGTAGCATTCCACCGTCTTGCGCAAGTGGTCTCTAAAGATGACGCTTATAGCTCTCTGGTAAGGAGCGCCAGCATTCCTTAAACCGAAAGGCATAACGGTGTAGCAATATGTACCAATTGGTGTTCGGAATGATGTATGCTTCTCGTCGTCAAGGAACATCTTGATCTGGTTGTATCCTGAGAAGCCATCCATGAAGGACATACGTTCGAAGCCGCAGGTGTTGTCGATCATAATATCTGTGATAGGGAGAGGGAATTCATCTTTAGGACATACCTCATTCAGATTTCGGAAGTCGATGCATATTCGGATCTTCCCGTTCTTTTAGAGAACTGGTACGATGTTGGCTACCCAGTCTGGATGCTGCTCTTCGCGAATGAAGTAGCTGGCTATCAATTTGTTGACCTCGGCTTCGATAGCATTCATGACATTGGAACGAAATCGTCTTTGCTGTTGCTTGACAGGTTTTGCATCCGGACGAATATTGAGTTTGTGGAGTGCGATCTCGGGGTCCAATCCTGGCATATCTTCATAGCTCCAGGCGAACACATCGATATACTCTTTGACGAGTTGGAGCAGCGACTCTCGCTCTTCATCTGTAAGACTCTGGATGGTGAAGATCGGTTTCGGGGAGGCTTCATCACCAAGATTAACTTGTATGACCTCATCCTCAGTGGGAGGTTCTCTTTGCTCGAAACGCTTTTCCTACTATTCATCTAGCTGCTGGGCCCATGGCTCTAGCTCGAGAATTTCTGGAATGTCTTCATCTTCTTCATAAGCGTCGGTGAATGCCATGTTGACTGACAAGACTTGTCTGAATACGTCTCCGATGTTGGTATCCGAATCAGAAGTTGGTGACCCGGTCGAATGTGAATGCCAGTCGCATTCTTCATCTGAACTTTCAGGGGTTGTCGTGGGTGTTACATACCCTAATCCACATCGAGTCTTGCTATAGTAGTCCCGTGGTTTGCCAGCCGGGACCGACGGCTTCAAAGGTAATCGTCGTCCAGTATCGTAATTCAAGCCCGGTGTCGTTTCGAGGTCATACCCCTGTTTCTGCATGAGATATTTAGATTGGCGGCTATAAAGATACAAAGGCAGTCTCCCGGCATCTGATCCAAGGTCGACTTCTTCTATGGTGAAGGGATGCGGATTGTCCTTCCGACCGAAGATGATTGGATGGTCCCCTCCCTCGATTATTCGGTAAGCGTCTTCTGCTGGAGTAAGCTAGATTGTGGTGTAGACATTTGTAACCTGTGGGTGTAGGTAAGTGTCTATACCGTGTTCCATAGCGTACATTGTACAAAGCTTATTAAGCTCGAGGTAGTTCAAAGATAGCCCTTTATTGATGAAGTACGGTATCTTTTCTAGGGGAATTACATCATCTGTGGAGGGAACATCAGTGTGGGCAGCCACATACTTGGCTAGCTCCGGCTCCTCTTTGGCTACCCCCTGTGTGAATGGAGACTGAGAGGACGACCTGGGGAGCTTGATCGTCAGCGGTTCAGTTGATGGAGTTGAGCGTGGAGTTGTTGGAAAACTAGTGACCCCCAGTTTGGTACTTGATGTGGGGCGAGGAGTGGCTGGTTCGCTAGAAGTGTCAGACCTTGCATCGGGATGACGACCCTTCTTGGGAAGGCGTATCGTCAGTAGTTTGTCGGAGGGATTGAGCTTCTCCGTTTGGGGCTGGCCGACTCTCGGCAGTCTGATTGTTAGTGGCCCCGTTGTGGATCTTGGCACTTGGCCAGACCTTGGCAGCCGGATTATCATCTGCTCTTCTTGTGCCGAGAGGCTGATTTGTCTTTACGCAGAGTGGCGGTAAGGGGTGCAGACCTGCCCGGTTTGCGAGCTTGGAGGTGGATCGTCAGAGGCTCTTCTGATCCTGTAGCTGTCTCGGTACTAGCATGTACATCTCCTACACCAAGATGTTTCTTCGATATTTCGTACATGCAGGAGTCTGAGTAGTAAGATTCGACCCCTTTGAAGGGATTGATATCAACAAATTCTGTCCTCACGAAGCCGTGCTTGTCGACATATTTGAAGCACTGGTGCAGCGTGGAAGGCACGATCATATAATCGTGTATCCATGGGCGCCCCAAGAGGATGTTGTAAGAAGTGTCTGTATCGATAACGTAGCAGGTGACTTCTGATTGGAGGTCGCCAATTTGACACTTCAGACGAATCTTCCCAATAGGGTAGCTCCTGCCCGAATTGAAACCGCTGATGGCGGTGTTTGTAGGCGTCAGGCGATGCATTAGGATGCGGAGATGATGCAGCAGACCCTTCGGGATAATACTTATGGAAGAGCCAGGATCAATGTGCATCCGATCCACCTTTACGTCGCCGATGTATCCAGTATAGTATAGTGGGCGATCGTGCAGATTAGTTTTGATGAGAATATCCGGCGGAGTGAAGATGATGTTGGGCATTGCTCCTGTGCAGGCACTGTCTTGAAGATCTGCAGGCGGGTTTTCTCCCGTGAGGTTAACTTGAGCCAGGTATGCGTCGGCGTTTTGGAGTGCATCGCTCAAAGCCGCACGAACATCCTTGGAGAGTCTCAGGAGCTCGTATAATGACAACTTGGCCGGTGTGTTGGCCAATTGTGCCAAGATGTCGAAGTTGTAGGGCCTCTCCAACCCCTGGGCTACCTCTTTTCGGAGGGATTTGTCGAAGCAAGTCTCCCTCGGCCTAGGCTTGTCGGTCGTCGAAGGCTGAGCCGGTCCCGGAGCGTCGGTTGTAGCGGGCTGGTGATCTTCAGCCGGGTTGTCAGCTACAGGGTGGGATTGTGCCCCAGACCGCGTGACGACGGCTGTAGCTTCTTCGATGTCTGCCGAGATTGTGCGACAGGATCTGATTTTTTTATTCTTTTTTTTGCAGATAGAAGACGATATGGCCGAGTCACTTTCGATACCAAGTCTGGATGGATCCACATGACCTCCCCTCGTGATGTGGTGAGGGCACCAAACCAGCAGCCTGATCTCGGGGAGGTGGAAGATTAGTAATCTCCATTGTCGCCAGAGGGATGGGGACCACCCCGTCTTGAGTTTCCGTCGGAGGGAAGCTGCCGAATTGTACCGATACCATATTGGCTGCCACCGTTACCTCTTTGAAATCGATGGCCAAAGCGTTCGAATCGATGAGGTTTTCGATGTACCGTTTCAGCTGGTAGCAGTCGTGTGTAGCATGATGGACGTAGCGATGATAATGGCAGTATTTTGGGTTCTCTATCTCTGCCGGCCGCGGTTCCCGTCTTGGTAGAGGAAGCTGAATTCTGTCCCCTTGTATGAGCATGTCCAAGATGGGCTTGACGTAACCGTCTTCGAAGGAGTAAGTGATTTGCGGCCATTGTTTGTCTGCCGGCTTTGGCTCAGGTTTCTGTGCCGTGTCGGTCACCATAGCCTGCTTCCCCCTGCTGTCCCGATTGTTGGAGGGGCTACCCCCATTATCGTTGTTGGGACGCTAGCCCTTGTTCTTTCCGTCCGAGATGTGCAATCCCAGTTGGCGAGCCTTCTTCAATCGTTCTTCGACGCTTGTGGCGCTGATGATGAACGTCTTCCAGTCCTTGGATTGACTTTCGCCCATCCAGAGACTGATTGTTGGAAGGAGTCTCTTTTGGCAAATTTCAATCAAGGAGGAATCTGGATTTCCACAGGGCAGCTTCATGGCGGTTTGGCGGAACCGCTCGATGTAGTTCCTTGTCATCTCTTTCTCCCCTTGGACGACGTCCATGAGGGTGGACATGGTGATGTCCTGCCCTACTTCGTAGAATCTTTCCAAGAACATGCGCTTGAAGCCGGCGAAGGAGTGGATGCAGTTGTCCGGCAGGTTGCGATACCAGTCGAAGGCGACTCCTTCCAATGCCCCGATAAATAATCGTGTGAGAATGGCATCGTCATGGGGCAGATGGTCGGTGGTGACCTCGAAGTAAGTGATGTACCAACTTGCCGAGGTCTTGCCATCATAAGGATTGATATTAAACGGCTTATATCATGGTGGGAATGGAACATCCCTCCATGTAGCAGGGTACGGTTGCCGTATTCTGAGGTCTTGAGAGTTTTCTCGAGCGTGGAACATGGCTCGGAGCTCCTGGACCTCTTTTCTCGCTTCGCATGCTTCGTCCACGGCAGTGGCGGCTGTTGTTTCCGGAGGATTGTTGCCCGGGTTTGGTGCCGCCGAATTCGAGTCCGCATTGACCGCGGGACCCGCGCGTGTTTGGCCAGGTGTCCCTCCTTGCAGAGTTGGAAGGGCCACTTTAATCTCGTCTACAGACTTGACCAAAGCAAGCAATATGGCTTCGAGACTGTCGATGCGCTGGCGATCACTGGAACCCCCTTGGTTGCTGTCTGTCATGAATACCGTCTTCATATGAGGAGAGATAGACGGAGCGGTGGAGGAAGTGCCCTCTGAATCGTATCCCTGTAGCGAGAAATCATCGGGGTATGTAGGTATATTCCCTTCTGATTGTAAAGCCCTAAATTTCTACTGATTTTTATTTTATTTTATTTTGGTACTAATTTAAAATTTGTTATTGTACGTTGCGTAGTCGTATTTTACGTCGCGCACAAAATTTTATTTTTGTAATTGCTCGACGAGTGCGAATATGTGTCGAGGTACATATGTTTGAAACATATTTTATTATAAATTTTATAATATTTTATTTTTGTATAAAAAGGTTATTTTATTCATCGTTTACAAATAAATGGTGATTTGGAAATTTTGGTTTAATATTTTGCGAAATGTAAAAATTTGTTTATTAATAAATCTTGATATTTACAAAAGCTAGTTTATGATTTAAATATTTAATGTATTTGTAGTGATTTTCGAAATTAATTATTTCCATAAATATTTAACTATGAAAATAATATTTGAGATCTTGTTTACTTAATATTTGATTAAATATGGTAAATTAAATTGCAAAAGATTTTATTGGCTTTATTAAAAAATATTTTAAATTAAGTATGGAATTAATTTGGATTTGAATTTGATTTGAATTGGCTTTAAATCTATTTAATCACATGATGAATATCTAATTAGGATTTAAATAAATCCTAATATTTATCTAACTGTGTATTCCCACCTCCTATAAAAGGAGAGGTACTCCTCTAGCAAATTCCACAATTTCCACTCCATTGTGTATCGTGTCCGTGTCCAGATCATATCCACTATATTCTTCTAGTACACATACATGGTTCTTCTCGTGTCCGACAACCCCGGGCATCTACACTCTCCCGTGTCACGCAGGACACAACCCGACACGCCAAGACCTAATCCTAATTTCCGTATCGCCACCGTTCAGACTCTACTGCCAAGCCACGAACTCCACCGCCAACCACCGTGGCCAACACCCCCGACGCCATCACCACAGCATCCCCGCCACCCGTCTCCGTCACCATTATCATCCTGATCACCGTCACCACCATCCACCATTACCATCACCTTCATCATCACCCCTCCTTCCTGACTACCAGCCCAGCCATCTGCCGCCAACCCTCTTCCTATCGACACAACACCAACACAGAAATCACTACCACCAAAACCTCCACTTCGGTATCACAGCAACCACACCACCCCGCCACGGCCGGCACCGCCCCTAAAATCCGAGACAACAACACCAGAAGAAAGTAGGAAAGGAAGGAAAACCTTACCTTGCCTCGCCGCGCCGTTGGGCCGAACCGCCAGCGCCGGATCCGCTCTCCTAGCCAGCGCCTACGTTTGCGCACTCCGTCGACGAGTCAGCGCCACCACGAACGCGTGTAGCCGCCGCTCCACCGCGCGGCTCCCTCTCCGCCGAACTCCGAGCGGCCCACCGAGTTACCGCCGCTCCAGGGGGCAACACACCCACGCACCGGTCAAGCGTCGCCCCATCTACCGCGTGGATCGATGAGATGAGCAACCGCTCAGACTTCCACGCCGGCGCCCAGGGCCGTCGGCGTCTATTCTCCGCCTCCATGCGCAGATGTCCCGCCGTGTCTGCGCAGATCTGGAACTCGCCACCCCCTCTCTCCGCCGTGTCCGCCACCGCAGGGGTTTCCGACCGGAACCGCCGCCCTCACGCGCACCAGCCCTCCCCAACACGGCGGAACAGCCGCTGCATCCGGTTCGTCGGCCTCCGACGTGAGCGTCGGAATGCTGGCGCACCAAAGCCCGGCCGAGCGCCCCACCCCGGCACCGACGCCGCCTCCATCGAACCCCTGCGCCGACGCCGCTCCTCTTCCCGATGCCGGCACTCCCCTCCGTAGGCGCTGACAGCCGCGGCGCCACCGCCGAGACCGCCGCGGCATCCTCCACCGACGGTGCCGGAACTCATCCGCCTCCCGCTCCATCTTCCACCGCCGACCGTCCGCTTCTCCCGTTCGCCTCCTTCACGAGCGCCGACCGCCGGCCGGAGCTGCCAGGTGAAAACCCTCTCGATACTCTCTCTCCCCCCTTTTCTTATTCCCCTTCCTTTAAAATAAAAATAAGGGAACAGCTCAGTATTAGTAATACATTATTTTTTATATAATAATAATTATTATTGTTATAAGTATTATATTATTACTGTTAAAGTATAAGTTATTAATATTTATATTATTATTATTATTATTTATCGTCATTAAATTTATTATTATTATGATTATTGTAGGCATTATTATTGTTACTATTATTATTATTATTATTATTATTATTATTACACTGATTTTTTTATATAAATATTATTATTATTATTTCATTATTATGAATATAAATTTTCTATAAAATATATAAGGTAGATAGTTTCCAAAATTATATATATGTTGATAAACTTGGCTTGTTCATAGTTTATAAAATTTCTTGTATTATTTTAAAATAATTTAATTAAACAATTCTTCTGTCAAAAATATAAATTTGACAAGCTTAGCATATTTTGCTTGAAGAAAATTTTTATATTTTTTTACTAAAATTTCTTCTACTAGTAAATAAATTCAAGTATTTTTCCTACAATCTTTTTTGACTAAGGAAAATATATTTTAAAGTAGTAGAAAAATGTTCCTAAAATAAATAGAATGCTCTTCTCTACAAATTTCCACTATTTGTCAACCTTACTTATGACTAAATCCTGTTTTCCTATTTTTTCTCAAACCTCGACCGATTACACACCGAACATGGCTATTGGACAATCGAAACTTGTTGGATCATTGTACCACACCAGGCGTAACACCAGGCAAGATACCTTGCCATTATACTGTTTATATTCAGTCTGCGTTTTTATTACATATCACTGTTCACTTATTTTTAGTTCTTGATTACTGCATGCTCAGTGATATTTACTGTACCTTGCTATTTATCCTTTGAGTGCATATGGACCTAGAGTTAAGGGACCACCTCTAGTTTAGTGCATTACATAAACTTTGACACTGTTATGCCACGAGATATGTGAGTTATGAGTAGCATATAGTCTACGGACTTGCGTTTTGGCTGATCACTGATGCGTGCAGGACCTACGTTAGGTCTAACTGTTAATAGTTGTGTGTTAGAAGACTTGACGGTTAGTTGTGTTACATGGTCGTGGATACGACATAATAGGTATATTGGGTGGGGAGAACATTTCCTTATCGTATGGGCTTCTATTGCACTTCCCTTGTAACCCGGAAGCTCCACTGGAGATACGGGTATGAGCCTCTCAGGTTGGCCACTGTCGTTTTTTAACGTCATGCTCTCGGTCACTGGTGCCCAAGTGGGGACTATACCAGATCCCATTTACAGCCAGGGCTCATGCGACGAAAGGTTTGTTCTCACTGCATGTTCATTTTAGTTTGGTTTGGTTACCTTAATTGTGTCTTGTCACTTTCTCTGATTGTGGCATATTTTATATTCAGTATTTATATGGCATGTTGATGTATCTTGTTACGTCCCTCTAAGGACCTGGTTATCTCGCTAGGTGTGTGTTTCATGATTTCTTGCCGGTGCTCTAGCTAAGGCCATTCCTTCTTTCGTGGTGATTGCTCTTGGACTCGCCATTGCTCTCGCTTGCTAAATTATTTCCTTGTATATTTTTCCATATTTAATTTGGTTGGTAGTGGACTTTGTCTCCGCCCAACTATTGTGTACATGACAAATTCAAAGTTACTTTTATATCATATTTATCTTTATGGATGAGATTTAGTACCTTGGTTACTGTATTTTACAGCTTATGTATATATACGAGGGTCCATATACTTCGTATATATACAGCTGGCATGATTACGTTCTAGTCCTACATATTTGGGACTGGGGCGTTACATGTTTTTGTGGTGGCCCATGCAGGTCCAGTTTGCCATTTTGGTTACATGATTGAACCAAACGGACCTGCAATATAGGATTAGAGTTTAGAATCTCATCCACCTACTTGACATCCTTCCTTGACTTCAAATTCCGAACTCTCGTTCGACCTCCTTGAATTGTATTTAGCTTGACTCATTCTACCGCAAATTCTTAGTTCGTGTTTAGTAAGATGACTAAAACTAGTATATGTCCATAGGTTAAACACATGGCTAGATGGATTGCATTGACAATTAATATACATGGAGATTTTATTTGAGTTGTAGAGGCATTTATTTTTCCTAAAAGAATGATTTTGAGGATTAGTTAATTTCAAGTTGGGTAGTAGCATATTACCGCCTTCAATGGATAGTTGGAATTTTATTTTGTCATTACAAGGTGGTATACACAAGAGGACAGAAAACAATTTTATGAATTATGATTTTGGAAAATAGCGAAATAGTTTATGATTTATTTGGGATATGAAACCGAATTGAGTAACATCTTTAAAATTGTGACCCATGATTACGATTTAGTTCAAGTTGGGATTGAATATGTTAAAGTTTATCTCGAATTTATTAAAGTGTTTTAAATTATAAGTTATGATTTTGTAATGAGTAGATAATGTGAAGGGTTTATGATTTACGGTTTATTAGAGAACTTGAGGTTTAAATTGAGTCTACGATTTACGAATTATAAGTATTTAATTTTGAACTTGAAGAGATAATGGTAAAAAAATTGGTTTGAAATATTTTTGGAGGATATGAAATCGACTTGAAGGAAAAATATTTAAAATTTGCTCATATAATCTAGGATATATAAAGTTATTTAGATTTCAAGTTTAAAGCCTTGATTATGGATATTTAAATTTTGGAAAAAAAAAGGGAAGAATTACTTTTGAAGAGTAGTGGAGACTTATTGGAAGCTAGATATACACATTTGAAGGATATAGAATTAAATTTGAGGGTTATTTTAAACGTTCTATTTTGTAATATGAAATTCGGTTGATAAACTCATTAAAAGATGAGTTTAAGGTTTGGAAAAATAAAATGATGATGAATTTTATTCGATTTGTGAATTACGAGGATTGTTCTAGATTGACTAGAGATTTAAAAAATAGTTGACAGTCTAAGATAATTGAAATATTGGCGAAGTATCTTGAAAATTTTATTGAGAAATTTCGAGGAACTTGAAATTTTGGATTAGATCATATAGTGGTGAAGGACCAAGAAACAAGCAAGGTCCCCTAGTGAGATGGAAGTATTCCACATTAGATTGCCATGCCACCTATGATTATGATATTGCATATACACAAGTATAGTTAGTCATCGACCAACCCGATGAACATATCTTTGACTTACTCGACTTTCCTCGAATCTAGATCATTATTTGTGACCATCTACTTGTTTGAAACATAGAAATGATTAGAGTCATTCTCTTGACCATACCCTTATCTATGAGACTATTTTCTCTCTAGAAACTGTGCCTCTAACTTACTTTACCTTGACCTACGAGATTCATAATTATCTTTACTTCGTGCCTTAAACCTTTTATTTTCGTGCATTAATTAGTACCTTATGAAAATCCACTTTCTATTTTTCATCATTTGGCGTCCCTATCATGACTTTGATATTTGGAGCACAACACTAGACTTTTCCTTCCAACAAATTTCACATACAAGACCTAGACAAGCTCACCTTCATGTAGGTATATCATGTCCCACTAAAACACGTCCCCTTGTACTCTATTTTTATGGTACGACTTTTGGGCCATAAAGACTCGACTATAACCGATACCATGGTACCGAAATACTTTTGACTATATTTGGACTAGATCTCGACCCAAATTTTTTGCCCGATTATGATCTACTAAATCCGTTAAATGCTTACCCTTGTGTTTTATCTTGACTGCTTAACCCTTGTCATTTTATTTTCTTGTATTGATTTACTTAGACACATAACACCGTTCACACTCCGATATTAGCAACACTTACTTTTCTCCCTTCCAATTAAATTGCTTTCTCATACTTCACTATGATTTCTCCGTTGTTTACGCCACCTTATTCCTTGTTCCCTTATGCGAAATGAAATTTGATCATGACAATCTTGAGTTAGTAAAAGCTAGATTGGAGAACCCCACAGCATGGATAAATAATGTAGTTGGTTAAGATAATTACGAGATTATGAGCTATAGGTGGGAAATAAATGGAAATGTGCAATAAATCCGAATCAATGAAGTAAGGAATGATATATTATGTTTTGATGAAACACTCGAGGATAAATAGACTTCGCGACTTTCAAATTTGTTTTGAGGTAACTACATATCGAGTGAAATTTTTTTCTAAAGTATTGATGGTTTAAGAACCAAATATATATAAAATTATAGATGCAAATTTTTGATAAAGACAATGTTGACGATACGACGATATTATTTTTTTCAAGGATTACCAATTGTTGAAGAAAGAAACTGTTACACTTTGATTAAGTTCTAAAAAGATTATGAGTATGAAGTTAAGATGAGTTTTCAACAAAAGAGGAGATTGTTGAATTCAAATTTCGAGAGAGACTAATGAATATTTTAGAAAATTTTCAAATACGATGATAAAAATTTTATGAAGGTATACTGCTAGTTTTCGAGATTATCGAACATTGAAGACGGACTTTATTTTTGATACCTATAGAGGCATCGTACATGGACCAATAAAATTGTAGTAAAGAGATTTTTCAATTTCTACTTGGGCCAATTGATTGAAGGTTTGGAATTTTAATAGGAAATTATAACTTGGGAAGATATACGTGAGCTAGTATAATAGAAGATTACGGTATTCAAATTAAGACTATTTGAAATTCTATGACGAGTTAGAGAAAATTTGAGTACAATGAGAATCATATTGGTTTTGTTTAAGGGGACGTAGAACGATTTTTTTTTAAATAGAACGATTTATGATAAGAGAGATTTCATGAATACTGACGATGACAAGGATTAAGGAGTTTATTACCTACTTATGAGGTTGCCCTTTTTAAGGTAAATGTTAAGATTGATCGAGCTAGACACTGATTGATTGTCATGATCGAAATCTAAAACCATCAAAAATTTTAGTCGATCAAAAGACATATTGCCATTGAAATGTCGTTTCATTCTCGTCAAACAATTGATTGCCTTTTGTTCAATATAAATCAAATTCTTATCGATTATACTGCTTCTATCTCCTTCGCCCTACCTACCCTAATTTTTCCTAAATTTCGAGGACAAAATTCTTTTAAGTTGGGTAGGATGTAAAGCCCCTAAATTTCTACTGATTTTTATTTTATTTTATTTTGGTACTGATTTAAAATTTGTTATTGTACGTCGCGTAGTCGTATTTTACGTCGCGCACAAAATTTTATTTTTTTAATTGCTCGACGAGTGCGAATATGTGTCGAGGTACATATGTTAGAAAAATATTTTATTATAAATTTTATAATATTTTATTTTTGTATAAAAAGGTTATTTTATTCATCGTTTACAAATAAATGGTGATTTGGAAATTTTGGTTTAATATTTTGCAAAATATAAAAATTTGTTTATTAATAAATCTTGATATTTACAAAAGCTAGTTTATGATTTAAATATTTAAAGTATTTATAGTAATTTTCAAAATTAATTATTTCCATAAATATTTAACTATGAAAATAATATTTGAGATCTTGTTTACTTAATATTTGATTAAATATGGTAAATTAAATTACAAAAGATTTTATTGGCTTTATTTAAAAATATTTTAAATTAAGTATGGAATTAATTTGGATTTGGATTTGATTTGAATTGGCTTTAAATCTATTTAATCACATGATGAATATCTAATTAGGATTTAAATAAATCCTAATGTTTATCTAACTGGGTATTCCCACCTCCTATAAAAGGAGAGGTACTCCTCCAGCAAATTCCACAATTTCCACTCCATTGTGTATCGTCTCCGTGTCTAGATCATATCCACTATATTCTTCTAGTACACATACATGGTTCTTCTCGTGTCCGACAACCCCGGACATCTACACTCTCCCGTGTCACGCAGGACACAACCCGACACGCCAAAACCTAATCCTAATTTCTGCATCGCCACCGTTCCGACTCTACTGCCAAGCCACCAACTCCACCGCCAACCACCATGGCCAACACCCCCCGACGCTATCACCACAGCATCCCCGCCACCCGTCTCCATCACCATCATCATCCCGATCACCGTCACCACCATCCACCATTACCATCACCTTCACCATCATCCCTCCTTCCCGACTACCAGCCCAGCCATCTGCTGCCAACCCTCTCCCTGTCGACACAACACCAATACAGAAATCACTACCACCAAAACCTCCACTTCGGCATCACAGCAACCACACCACCCCGCCACGGCCGGTACCGCCCCTAAAATACGAGACAACACCACCAGAAGAAAGTAGGAAATGGGGGAAAACCTTAACTTGCCTCGCCGCACCGTTGGGTCGAACCGCCAGCGCCGGATCCACTCTCCTAGCCAGCGCCTACGTTTGCGCACTCCGACGACGAGTCAGCGCCACCACGAACGCGTGTAGCCGCCGCTCCAGCGCGCGGCTCCCTCTCCGTCGAACTCCGAGCGGCCCACCGAGTCACCGCCGCTCCAGGTGGGAGCACACCCACGCACCGGTCAAGCGCTGCCCCATCTACCGCGTGGATCGATGAGATGAGCAGCCGCTCAGACTTCCACGCCGGCGTCCAGGGCCGCCGGCGTCTGTTCTCCGCCTCCGTGCGCAGATGTCCCACCGTGTCCGCGCAGATCTGGAACTCGCCACCCCCTCTTTCTGCCATGTCCGCCACCGCAGGGGTTTCCAACCGGAACCGCCGCCCTCACGCGTACCAGCCCTCCCCAACACGGCGGAACAGCCGCTGCATCCGGTTCGTCGGCCTCCGACGTGAGCGCCGGAATGCTGGCGCACCAAATCCCGGCCGAGCGCCCCACCCCGGCGCCGACGCCGCCTCCATCGAACCCCTGCGCCGACGTCGCTCCGCTTTCCGACGCCGGCGCTCCCCTCCGTAGACGCTGACAGCCGCGGTGCCACCGCCGAGTCCGCCGCGACATCCTCCACCGACGGCGCCGGAACTCATCCGCCTCCCGCTCCATCTTCCACTGCCGACCGTCCGCTTCTCCCGTTCGCCGCCTTCAGGAGCGCCGACCGCCGGCCGGAGCTGCCAGGTGAAAACCCTCTCAATACTCTCTCTCCCCCCATTTCTTATTCCCCTTCCTTTAAAATAAAAATAAGGGAACAGCTTAGTATTAGTAATACATTATTTTTTATATAATAATAATTATCATTGTTATAAGTATTATATTATTACTGTTAAAGTATAAGTTATTAATATTTATATTAATATTATTATTATTATTTATCATCATTAAATTTATTATTATTATGATTATTGTAGGCATTATTATTGTTACTATTATTATTATTATTATTATTATTATTATTATTATTATTATTATTATTATTATTATTACACTGATTTTTGTTATCTAAATATTATTATTATTATTTCATTATTATGAATATAAATTTTCTATAAAATATATAAGGTAGATAGTTTCCAAAATTATATATATGTTGATAAACTTGGCTTGTTCATAGTTTATAAAATTTCTTGTATTATTTTAAAATAATTTAATTAAACAATTCTTCTGTCAAAAATGTAAATTTGACAAGCTTAGCATATTTTGCTTGAAGAAATTTTTTATATTTTTTTACTAAAATTTCTTCTACTAGTAAATAAATTCAAGTATTTTTTCTACAATCTTTTTTGACTAAGGAAAATATATTTTAAAGTAGTAGAAAAATGTTCCTAAAATAAATAGAATGCTCTTCTCCCCAAATTTCTACTATTTGTCATCCTTACTTATGACTAAATCATGTTTTCCTATTTTTTTCTCAAACCTCGATCGATTACACACCGAACATGGCTATTGGACAATCAAAACTTGTCGGATCATTGCACCACACCGGGCGTAACACCAGGCAAGATACCTTGCCATTATACTGTTTATATTCAGTCTGCATTTTTATTACATATCACAGTTCACTTATTTCTAGTTCTTGATTACTGCCTGCTCAGTGATATTTACTGTACCTTGCTATTTATCCTTTGAGTGCATATGGACCTAGAGTTAAGGGACCACCTCTAGTTTAGTGCATTACATAAACTTTGACACTGTTGTGCCATGAGATATGTGAGTTATGAGTAGCATATAGTCTACGGACTTGCATGTTAGCTGATCACTGATGCGTGCAGGACGTGCGTTAGGTCTAACAGTCAATAGTTGTGTGTTAGAAGACTTAACGGTTAGTAGTGTTACATGGTTGTGGATACGACATGATAGGTACATTGGGTGTGGAGAACATTTCCTTATCGTATGGGCTTCTATTGCACTTCTCTTGTAACCCGGAAGCTTCGCTGGAGATACGGGTATGAGCCTCTCAGGTTGGCCACTGTCATTTTTGAACGTCATGCTCTCGGTCACTGGTGCCCAAGTGGGGACTATACCATATCCCATTTACAGCCAGGGCTCATGCGATGAAAGGTTTGTTCTTATTGCATGTTCACTTTAGTTTGGTTAGGTTACCTTAATTGTGTCTTGTCACTTTCTCTGATTGTGGCATATTTTATATTCAGTATTTATATGGCATGTTGATGTATCTTGTTACGTCCTTCTGAGGACCTGGTTATCTCGCCAGGTATGTGTTTCGTGATTTCTTGCAGGTGCTCTAGCTAAGGCCATTCCTTCTTTCGTGGTGATTGCTCTTGGACTCGCCATTGCTCTCGCTTGCTAAATTCTTTCCTTGTATATTTTTCCATATTTAATTTGGTTGGTAGTGGACTTTGTCTCCGCCCAACTTTTATGTACATGACAAATTCAAAGTTACTTTTATATCATATTTATCTTTGTGGATGATATTTAGTACCTTGGTTACTACATTTTACAGCTTATGTATATATACGAGGGTCCATATACTTCGTATATATACAGCTGGCATGATTACGTTCTAGTTCTACGTATTTGGGACTGGGGCGTTACACTGATTCAGACTCGGAAGGAACAGTACCTCCAGTCTCCGAGTTCGCCTCGTCTTGGGAGTTGTGGATGTCGTCGGGAACGTCGATATTTGCTACATCCGATGGGAGAGTTGTTTTCCCCGGCTCGTCTTCTTGGAACATTGGGTTGCTATGGAGGCTCGGAGGGGTGCTACCCCCAGCCCCAGCAACCCCCTGCGTTATGGACGACGAATCTCCCACTGTAGCAGATTTCGTCTTAGAGCGAGTACCTTGGAAAACTCCGGTGGTGCGCACCCGCTTAGACGACAGTCTTTTAGTCGCAGTGGTTGAGATCTTCGGGCTGGAAACATTCGTCTTCTTCCTCTTTCCATCAGCGGGGACTTTCCGAGCAGAGTTGCAGGAGACGACGGGTAGTGCCTCGTCTTCTGAAGATGGCTGTTGCAGTCTTTGAAAGACAGACTGCCGGTCTTCTTGCATCGTCATGCTATTGCAGCAGCAGTTGACGATGACTTGGGTGCAATGACGTCCGTGGGAGGACTCTTTGTACCCCGATGCATCTTCTCTTTTCTTGCGTTTGTGGAGGATGGCCTCACGCAAGTCACTTGCTCTGCTGGCTCGGGAATTCCGGGCATACGAGTGTGTAGGCCTTCCGCCTGCTCCCTGATCCGAAGGTAGCTCGTATACATGCCTTCGCTCGTTACTGGAAGATGCTTGATGACTATCCCGTCCATTGGCCGCAGGGGGCAGGGTACGAGTAGCCTTATACAACTTTCCATTAGAGGCCCGTGTGATAATCAGCGGGACGCTCCGATAGTCAGAGGTTGGGGCAGCTAACTGGGCTTGGTGAGCCCGCGCTGCCCTAGACTTCTTCCTTTTAGCACTTACGGGTGCGTAATAGGAAGAGTCGAAGTTGGATACCACAGAGTCCGGCTTATCATCCAGAGAACCATCAGGGTCAGGACCGCATGAGAGACGGTCGAAGACTGATCGAGAGAAGCGTAGAACAGACGCTATACGGCTAGGATTGGAAACCGTGCAGGCTGTCTGCATGCGGCTGTCTTTAGCTATCGGATGAGTTGTTCTTGTGCGACTTGGAGTCACGACCGTGCAGGTTGGCCGCATGCGGTTGGCAAATGTGGTCGTATGAGTTTTCTGCAAGCGATTGACTTCAGTAACCGCATATGTTTCATCCATGCGGTTGGCAACTGTAGCCGCATAAGCTATACGGCTGACAGATGTGGTCGTATGAGCTTTCTTTATGCGGCTGGCGGATGTAGCCGTATGAGTTTTTTTTATGCGGCTAGCACCCTTATGCGGCTCGGATCGCATAGAGTTCCTCTTTGCCCCTGCAAGTCCAGCATCATAATGTTTTTTTCTGCCGGACTTGGGGACAACAGAGTTGTCTACGGTCTGAAGTGGGGCCGTAGGAGAGTCTTCCTCGCCGTCTTGAGCAACAGAGGGTATCTCTGCAAGAGCTTCAGCAGGAGCGAATGATCGGGGTCTCCACTCCTTGCGGGCCTTCTTCGTGCGAGCTTGCTTCTGGACCGGGCCAGCGCTCTTGTCGGAGAGCATCTCTTCAAACGCCTGTTGGTCGAGCCGGGCGACCATCTTCTGTTGCATGGAGCCAAGCTTGGCTGCATCCGACTGCGTCACCAACTCCTCAGCCGTGGAGAAGTTTGTCTCCAGCAGAGTCGCCATCTTGTTTGCCATGAAATATAAAAGAGCAGAACAGTTTTATGGGAGGACTGGACTTTTACTTCACGTTACAAACTCGCTTGTACAAAGAAAGCCTAGGGACGAAAACCTAGGTACAGCAATCTATGTACAATTATTTATTTTTGATTCTGGGGGGTGACGATAGAGGCTCGAAAAAGTGACGACAGCTCTGCCTTACTCCTTGGACGATCGAACGTAGCCTTGGCTCCTGCGACGAGACGCTTGGCGTTGACGAAGAAATGCTATTCTTGCTCTCCTCGTATTGCTCTTCTGGCTTCTCTCTCTCTGGATTAATCTCTGTGTATTTTTCTCTCTGATTATTGGAGGAGCGTCCTTTTGCAAGGGAATGGCACCTTGCTATTTATAATAGTGGGGGGGCATCATTAGGGTTTGCAATGATTGCCCATTCTCAAAGTGGCGGCGGCCTGGTAAATGATCAATCTGGGCCATTAATCTTGAGCGTGAAGGATCTGGGCCATTAATGAGGATTATGCCAAATCATGTCAGTAATTAATGTTGATTGCAATAAATCCCCATCATGATGATTTGCTGATATCCGTAAATCTAAATGAATCAATTTAATTCATTCTCTTGCCACGTGTCCCAAATTATTGGGATCTGACCCAAAATTTGATTATCTTTAGGACACGTGTCTTGTCATCGTTGTTGAGCCGCATGAGGAGCGTTCGTGTTTGCGCCGTATGAAGGTCATCATGATCGAGCCGCATGAAAGATTTTATGACCGAGCCGCATGAATAGTCTCTATACTCGAACCGCATGAAGGTTGTCATGACCGAGCCGCATGAATATGTTCATGACCGAGCCGCATGGGGGTCTTCATGACCGAGCTGTATGAGAGTCTTCATGGCCGAGCCGCATGGATTTCTTCATGGCCGAGCCGCATGGGGGACCTTCATGAT
Organism: Iris pallida; assembly: GCA_029216955.1. Classification (NCBI taxonomy): domain Eukaryota; kingdom Viridiplantae; phylum Streptophyta; class Magnoliopsida; order Asparagales; family Iridaceae; genus Iris; species Iris pallida. The sequence continues at coordinate 4,550,594 of JANAVB010010791.1, forward strand.
TGAACCGCATAGGTTTCTCTGCACTGGCCGCATGAACTCGTCTAGACTGGCCGCATAAACTAGCCTCGAAGCTGTGAAGATTTTCTCCAGTTCCCTAGGAAGATAGTGCTCTTGTGTCAGTCATCATGACTACTTTACGTCAGGGCTGTCAGCTGTCAGCTGTCAGCCGTCAGAGTATTAATTGTCAGCCGTCAGAGCATTAATTTGTGTTTGAATGACGCTGGGTACAGCCGTTCTAAAAAGACACGTGGCTTTCCTCTGCTGGCCGCATGGAGTCCACTCTGTGTTTGAGCCGCATGGGACTCTTGAGCCGCATGTGGATCCTTGGCCGCATGGATCATTTTTCTTCTCTTTTTCATGCTTCTACAGTGCTTCCATCAGAGCCCCTCCGGTAGAGTCCGCCCCGACAATGTCCGTCACCGGCAATAAAGGGACGGGACCTGTACGCCCAAAGCAACCATCAATCGACGTAACCCGAAGGATGTGATGATAGAGCAGATAGGCCTCCTCATAAGTTAAGATTCGGCTTATCTTACCAGGGGAGGAGCATGGAGGCCGCAGCTCGCTCGCAGCTGACATAGTCTCCTCACCCGCGACCTCCAAGTTGAATTCAACTGGTTTTTCTGCTCCAGCCACCCCTGAAAGGGAGCCAGCCAGTTCAGCGTCACCTCGTTGGAATTCAGCTGTCTCAGGGATAGGTGCAGTAGAGCCACCGTCCCCATGGGTTGTGGTCTCAGCAAGGTGGAACTCCTCGGCCGCCTCTGGAAGAACCCCAGCAGAAATAATAGCGGTGCACATATCATTGACCAAAGTGGTCAGGGCCGGATCGACCTCAGCGGTCGGGTCACGAAAAACTGACTCTTCTGATGCCTACAAAGAGCAAAAGAAAATGATTAGGCCATAGTTTGGAAAAAGAAGGAGAAGGTAGTTGAAATTCAAATCACCTCAAAAACAGCGTCAACATCCTCAATAAACAGCCTGCGGCGTCTTACCGCAGCGCACTTCGTGGAGTAGGTTTTGCCATCATCAGTGAACATATGCCTGCTTCGCTTATGCGAAGGACCAGGCACAGTAGGCGGCTGCCCCGCAACCATGTCATCCGGCACAATAGGTGGCTGATCCCCCACCTCTTCGTCCGAAGAATGGAACGAATCATCGGCATCCTGCTCATCATCCTCTTCACCCGCCGTCGTGGACTCCGAGTCCGGCACAGGAACCATATTCGCCTTTTTCTTTCTCTTCTTGGACCTTTCGAGCATCTCTGCCAAGCCAGTACCGACAATAAAGCTGGTACTCATGTCAAAATTAATGGGAGGCTTGCTCGTCGTAACATGATAGAGGGCCGCCATGTACAAAATCTCCCCTGACGTATTAGCATCAGGAACCGAGAAGCTAGCTCGGGTATGAACCGTATTGTAATAATGCCAAGCCCTGATACCATCAAGGACACTGCTCTCAAAGCCTAGGCAAGTACTGGGACAATCAAGGAACAGCTGGCTATACCCGAACTGACGGGAGAACCTGCTGGGCAAGTAGGGCTCCAGGTATACGTTATTGCGGTAACAATATACTAGGTGCGCCGGACGAATATTATGCAGCCAAAGGAGCATTTTCTCAGATAAAAGGAGGGAAGGTTCAATGCCATCAACATGTACAACCCTCACTTCTATAGCGATAAATTGAAGAACAGACACAAAGAAGTCGTGTCCGTCTACTCTCGCCAACGCCCTCCGACAGGCTGGCATGGTGTCGTATTTCCAAGGCTGACGATGGTATCGGAAAAGGAAAGCATCATCATCGGTAACGCCATCTTCTGCTCCGGGCCTCATAAACGACCGATAATGCATCAATAGCCACCCCATTAGATAATGGTAGGGTAGCTCTATTCGTTCAAAGTCCAGTGTCGTCTCGCGAGCAATGACTTTGGACGAAAAGATGCGAAGGCCGTGGTGTATGTTACACCCCATGGCCGGGAGAAGGGCCAGCCTGTCTCTGAAGACCAGCTTTACGGCCGGAAGGATGAAGTGCCGGCTGATCCTTTTAATGGAACCTGCCCCTCCCGAGACTACGCAGTTCCGTAGCCACACCATCAAGAATTCGGCCAGAAGTGCTTTCTCAGACATCTGCCGGGTAGCATGGTAGAAATAGCTGAAGGATTCAGTGTGACTCCCAAATTTGTCACTGGTGGACCTCGACGTCTTGGCATTCGACATCAGGTTTTTTTATCTTCTCCTGGGTTTGAGGACCTCGGGAAGAAACCCGGCCAGAGGGACTTAATTTGAAAAGATACGAGACCCAGGATGTGGTATGGGGAGCGTTCCCTTCTGAGCTATTATTCTTCTTGATAGCCGTTTGGTGACAGATACTGTGGTGGCATAACAGTTCCCGGTAAACGGCAACAAAACCCGAGAATCGTCGATCCAGATCCTCAAATTCCACGTTTGTCGGGGTGTATACTTCAAAGGCCTTGCCGCCCCCATGGCAGCTTAGAAACAGCATACATTTCATGGAGGGTAACCCATAACAGGTGCCCCGGATGGCATAATAGAGGTCGATCTCCCAAAGGAATGCCTCGTATTTCCTCAGGATCCATAAAGTCAGGTTGGCCTACGTAGGGATGGGGTTTATCCAGTTCAACAGCGACAACCTGCCAACAGGATAAGACCCCTTATGAGCGAGCTGATTCAGGAAGGTATCGGCTAGAGTAAACGTGAAGTTGGGACCAGATACGTTTATGATGGTACCCGAAATTAGCCCCATCACGCTCCGACTGACCGAGTCCCTGCTCGCATATGCTGACCTAATATTCTTATTATAATGGATGTTGCCCACGAACATCCCCCCAATTGGGTTGGAGTTAGGGAGCCCACCATCTGCCTGCTCAACGGTACCATATTGAACCACGAAAGGGGAAAATGATGTTCCATTTCGGGAATATGGATCTCCACCTCATCCACAGTAAAGTCCCAGCTCTCAGAAATGTCCAGCACTCGGGGGTTCTTTATGGATAGATCATCCCCGAAGAGAAAGGCTGGTTTCAGATACTCTCCTTCCAGCCTTTCCGAGTTCATCATAGTACAAAAAAGTAGAAAGGCTGGTTGTTGATGGCGCTCACCCTCTCCAAAGGCTCATCGGCAGAAAGCTGATCCGACACACGTCGAACCATGCTATCGAGCTGCACACCCATCGCATATTGGGCTGAGCCCATAAAAAGCTCTCCTGCTGGATTGATTGGCAGATCCACTGAAGAAAGAACAAAAGAAACAGGATTAACAGATGGTTAAAACGAAACCACTTGGAGTTTCTTAAAAAGCTCCTATGAGCCTATGCGGCTTGGTTCGACGTAGCCTTATGCGGCCCAATGCAGTTGGGTTTCATGCGGCACTGCTTCGATAGAACCTATGCGGCTCGGTTCAAAGTAGCCTTATGCAGCCCAATTCAGTTAGATTTCATGCGTCACTGATAGAGCCTATGCGGTTCGGTTTAGCTTATACGGTTTTATTCAGCAGATGAGCTTATGTGGCACGACTTAGTGAAGCTTTATGCGGTCCAGTTCATCAAGAGCTCATGCGGTCCCGTTCAACGGGACTTCATGCGGTTCAAATCCAGAAGTGCTCCTGCGGCTCAAGCCCTTCTCATGCGGCTGAAACACAGGGCATGCCCCATGCGGCTCGGATATGAGAAGGTCATACGACCCATGCAACATATGCGGCTTCATCATGTTGAACTTGGGCAGTTCAAAAAAGACGAAGGATGAAGGCTTGTGCATAAATTATACAACAGAGCCATGGTTTTTAGGGTTCAAAGCATTCAATATTCCATCCAATCCTTACCCTTAAAAGCAGGGTGGACGGCAGGGTGCACTTCAGGCGTAGTGGCCGACGAGGAAGCCGCTTTCTTGTCCTCCGTAGCCGCAGAGGCAGCCTTGGAAGACTTGGGGGCCATTATCGTCCGACGGTCGGAGAAGGAAGACAAAGAAAAAAAATTAGGGCAGCAAGAGTTGAAGACGATAGAGAGAGTAAAGAAGTCTCTCCGACTGAACACGTTCATATTTATAGGCAAAACGAGGAAGGTTCGATCCATGTGCGGCATGAAAACCGACTCTTCGGTCATCAAGACAAACTGACTAAATAAAGGCCAAACTCTTGGGATCCTGCCCCAAAAAGCGGCCTTAAGTCTGATAGCAAATCAAAGGCAATCAATACAAAATATTAGCACACATGGCATGAAGACGTGGCAAGGAGCCAATGCGGCTCAGATGGCCATACGGCTCAGATGGCCATACGGTTGGAACGACCATGCGGTTCAGATGGCCATGCGGCTGAGGTGGGGCTATGCGGCTGAGACACCCATGCGGCCAGAACATCCTATACGGCCAGAGGCGTTTATACATAGCCATGCTTCTTATTCAAAGTATTTCAATTTTGCAAATTAAAAACTTTAAAGGGGATCTTGTAGAAGCATAGAAAAGACTAAAGAAAAATTCATGCGGCCAAGGATCCCCATGCGGCTCAGAGAGCCCTTGCGGCTCAGGGATCCATGCGGCTCAAGAGTCTATGCGGCTCGAATAATTTCATACGGCCCAGAGAGGAGCCACGTGGCCTTTAACAGCTCTTTCCTTCGTCTGTTGCTGTATTTAATACCCTGACGGCTGACAGCTCTGACAAACGACGGTTCTGACAAAAAGATGCAATAATGACTAACGTAATGGCGCGTTCCTAGGGAAGAGGTAAAAATCTTCTCACAGCTGACAGAATCTATCAAATCCCGAGGCATGCGGCTGCTGTATTTATGCGGCTGCCCATCTTCATGCGGCTACATCCTTTATGCGGCCGCCCATCAGCATGCGGCTGCCCACTTCATGCGGCCGTCCATCTTCATATGGCTACATCCCTTATGCGGTCGCCCATCAGTATGCGGCTGTCCACTTCGTGCGGCTGCCCACTTCCATGCGGCTGTCCATCTTCATGTGGCTGTTCATCCCCATACGGCTGACCATCTTCATGCGGCCGTTTAGCCTCATGCGGTCCATTCATCTACGGCTCTGCCAAGATGGCCCAGTGGAGACATGTGGCACTTTTCACGATGATTGAGCCACGTGGCAGTCTTATCTTTCTGGAATTATGGGGGTTAACAAATCCTAATCAGATTTGTTGCAATAAGTGCCCAGATCAAATCAAATCGAACAAATTAGACACGTGGCAGGCCATTACAAGTCATGAATATTCATGGCAATCAACATTTATTGCCCACAGAGATTTAATACAATCACATTAATTGCTTAAATCTATTATATACAAGATGGATGGCCCAGATTAATTAACTCTCAGACCGTCGACTTTCGAGAATGGGCAATTATTACAAAACCCTAATGATGCCCCCCACTCTTATAAATAGCAAGGTGCCATTCCCTTGCAAAAGTCCCCCCTCTCGCTCGGATCCAGATAGAATCAGAGAGAGAAGATACTGAGATCGAAAGGACAGAGGAGCATACAGAGAGAACAAAGAGAGCATTTCTTCATCAACGCCAAACAGTTCTTCTCCAGAGCCAAGGCTGCACCCGATCGTCCAAGGAGTAAGGCAGAGCTGCCATCGCTTTCCCGAGCATCTATCGTCACTCCCCAGAATCTAAAATAAACAATTGTACTTAGATTGCTGTACCTATGCTTTCGTCCCTAGGCTTTTTTTGTACGAGCGAGTTTGTATTGTGAGTCTAAGTTCAGTCCTCCTATATAAATTGTTCTGTACTTTTACAATCAATGGCAAACACCTGGCGGAGGATATGAGGCAGGGCATTGACAATGCCCATCAGTTAGCCATGGTGGCAGTAGAGAAGGTCACTGCTCAACCATAAGAAAGGAAGATATAGCCGTACCAGCCGAGGACTCCGGGCATTCAGGATTTCCAGAAGATGCGGCCGCAAGACTTCAAGGGTACCGAGGGTATCCTATATGCCGATGACTGGATCGAGCATATAGAGGAGATCTTCCGTCTCGTGAAGATACCAGCTAGGCTTCAGATAGAAGCAACGGGCAGCCAGATGCAGGACCTTGCCCGCATATGGTACCAGACCGACCCCAGGGTTGGTACTCAAGGGCAGACTTGAGAGGCTTTTAAGAAGTTCTTCAAGGAGAAGTTCTTTCCCGACACAGCACTTGGCCCATTGGAGACGCAGTTCGAGAATCTGGTCCAGGGGAACCAGACAGTAGAGGAGTACGCTAGAGAGTTCTGCCGTCTGGGCAGATTTATGGAGGGCCTGAGCGAGACAGTGAAGGCTATGAGATTCATGAAGGGCTTGATTAAGGAAGTCTTGTCCTTGACCAAGAGCAACAAAAATACTACTTTCGAGAAGATTTTGTTGGGTACTATGGTAGCAGAGGACGACCTCGAACTGAAACTGAAGAGAGGTCATGATTCATATGGATCCAGCGGCAGTGGAGGCCAGGCCAAGAGGCTCCGTTATCAGCAGCGGCATCAGTAGAAGCCATTCCAGTAGCAGCAGTTCCAGAGTCATGGTTGTGCGCCTTTTTAGCAGAAGCAGATATAGCAGGCGCCTAGACAGCAGCAAGTCAGCAGTTGCACTTTCTGCAAGAAGCCAGGATATGTATGGAACGAGTGTAGGAAGAGGCTAGGAAAGTGTCTCCTTTGTGGTCAACGGAGCACTAGTTGAGGGATTTTCCCATGTCTTCGGGACGTACAGTACAGGGAGCAGAAGCCAAGGCTCCGACAGGGCAGCAGAGGGGACCATTGCCAACCCAACAGCACAAGTTTACCCAGCACCAGCAGCAGACCAGAGGAAGTCAGCAGGGGCGAGCCTTTGCCATGTCAGCTGAGGATGCAGAGGCAGTGTGAGATCAGATAGCAGGTTCTGTTCTTCTTGATTTCTTTCCTGCTTTCGCTTTATTTGATTCGGAGGCTTTCCATATTTTTGTGTCTGTATCTTTTACTGTTAGACACCAGCTTTCTTCTGAACCATTGCCTAGGACTTGCAAGATCACGACTGGGGGTGGTATCATCCTCGTCCGTGATGTTTGTAAGGATCAGAGAGTAGTTTTAGGAGGCCAAAAACTGGATATGAGTCTGCTCATAATGCCATTATCGAACTATGATATTATACTCGGTATGGATTGGTTGAGCAGACACTATGCCAGTATAGATTGTCGCGGTGGTAGAGTTCTCTTCAGAGTGCCAGGAGAGCCAAAGTTTGAGTTTACCAGACAAGAGGCGGACCAGAGCAGCGGAGTCTTCTGCGAAGTTTCAGTAGAGGAGCAGAGCGTGCCACATCCATTGATAGCTGAGTTCATGAATGTATTTTCGGAGGAGTTGCTATAGTTACCTCTGGACAGAGATGTAGAGTTCTCTATAGATTTGGTGCCCGACGTAGAGCCGATATCTCAGCACGTCTATAGAGTAAACAATATTGAGCTAGTGGAGTTGAACAAGCAGGTAAATGAGTTGCAGAACAAAGGCTTCATCCGATAGAGTTCTTCACCATGGGGTGTACTAGTACTCTTTGTGCCGAAAAAGGATAGGTCGGTACGGATGTGTATCGACTACAGGGCTCTCAACAGCCTTACGATAAAGAACAAGTACCAGCTGTCGAGGATCGATGATCTATTCGATCAGTTGAGCTGAGCGAAGGTATTCTCCAAGTTTGATCTGAGGTCAGATTGCCATCAAGTGAAGGTGAAGAAGGAGGACATTTCGAAGACAGCATTCAGGATACGGTATGGCCAGTTTGAGTTCATGGTGATGCCATTTGGGTTAACTAATGCCCCGGCGGTATTCATGAACTTGATAAACAAGGTGTTCCACCAGTACTTGGACAATTTCATGGTGGTGTTTATCGACGACGTCTTGGTATATTCGAAGACCCCGAAGGAGCACGAGGAACATCTGAGAGTGGTTCTGAAGACTCTCAGGAAGGAGCAGATTTACGATAAAGTTTTGAAGTATGAGTTCTTTTTGGAGCAAGTTGATTTTCTGGGTCACGTTGTGACCGGAGATGGAATCTCAGTAGACCCAAAGAAGATCAGAGCAGTTGAGGCGTAGACAGTACTGAGTTTAGTTGCATAGATCAGGAGCGTTCTGGGATTGGCAGGCTACTATAGAAGGTTCGTTCAGGATTTCTTCCGGATTGCAGAGCCATTGACTAGGCTGACCCGGAAGGATACGGAGTTTATCTGGTCAGAGGAATGTCAGATTGCTTTCGATGAGTTGAAGAAGCGACTGACGACTGTCCTAATTTTGACATTGCCATAAGGATCAGGCAGGTTCACTATCTACAGTGACACCTCTGGAAAGGGTCTGGGTTGTGTCTTACAGCAGCATGGGAAGGTAATTGCCTATATATCCTAACAATTACGTCCACATGAGAAGAACTACCCTACCCATGATTTGGAGTTGGCGGCAGTTATCTTTGCTCTTAAGTTGTGGAAGCACTATCTATACGGAGAGCGTGTGGAGATCATCACAAACCACAAAAGCTTAAAGTATGTGTTTACATAAAAAGAGCTCAACATAAGGCAGCACAGGTGGTTGGAGTTGATGAAGGACTTCGATATTTCATTGCAGTATCATCCAGGGAAGGCCAACGTAGTTGCCGATGCCTTGAGTAGGTATCCAGTAGCTATGTGTTTGACGATGGATCGTCACTTGTTAGCAGATTTAGAGAGCCTGGGGATTGAGATGATTATGCCAGGAGTTCAGATTCAGATGTGGGGCCTTCAGATTCAGTCGGACTTGATAGAGAGAATCAAGTCAACTCAGTTCGAAGATGTTATCCTGCAGTGTATCTGAGAGCAAGTTCGAGCAGGATCGGTGGATGGTGAGTTTATTATTGCAGAGGATGGCACTTTGAGGTACGGTTCCAGACTCTGTGTGCCTAGCGGAGAGCTTCGGGAGCAGATTATGTAGGAGGCCCATCGCTCTCAGTACACTATGCATCCAGGTGCCAACAAGATGTATAGGGATCTGAAGGAGCATGTATGGTGGTATGGGATGAAGCGGGAGGTAGCTCGCTCCGTAGCCAGATATTTAGTCTATCAGCAGGTTAAGGCAGAGATGCAGAGGCTAGGAGGACTATTACAGTCATTGCCCATTTCGGAGTGGAAGTGGGAGCACATCACGATGGACTTTGTTTCTGGATTGCCGCGTACACAGGAGAAAAAGACGCAATTTGGGTCATCGTAGACAGGATAACCAAATCAGCCCACTTTTTATCATTTAAGGTGGGTACATCTACAGAGAGGCTAGCAGAGATGTATATACGACAGAGTGTCAGGATACACGGAGTTTCGATGAGCATTGTCTCGGATCGGGATAGTCACTTTACTTTCCATTTCTGGCAGAGCCTGCAGACTAGTTTGGGCACTCAGCTCAAGTTCAGTACTTCATACCACCCTCAGACGGACGGACAGTCAGAGAGGACTATTCAGACACTCGAGGACATGCTGCAGACTTGTGTCTTGGATTTTGGAGGCTCTTTGGAGGATTATTTGTATTTAGTGGAGTTTACATACAACAACAGTTTCCATGCCAGCATTGGGATGTTACCATTCGAGGCACTGTACGGGCACAGATGTCGTACACCCTTGTCTTGGGATGACGTTGGAGAGCGAGCTTTATTGGGACCTGAGATGGTTGTTGACGCAGCCGAGAAGGTAAAGCTCATCAGAGATGGACTTCGCATGGCACATGACAGACAGCTGCATTGAGCCGATAGCCACCGAAGACCTCTACAGTTTGAGGTACAGCTTAGACTTAAGAGTAGGATTTAACTTATTTTGCGATTTTTATTTTGTTTGATCATGTGATTATTATAGTTAAGCTTGAGACCATGTTTGTGCTAGGTTAGAGATCTGGTGTTTCTAAGGATATCTCCGATGCATGGTACTATTTGCTTTGGCGGAGGTGGAAAGCTTAGTCCGTGTTTCATCGTTCCTTTCATCATTAGTGGAAGAGTCGGTGACATGTCAAATAGACTGGAATTGTCCCCCACATTAGAGGGAGTCCATAATGTATTTCACGTGTCCGGTATATGGCAGATCCCAGCCATGTACTGGACCATTCCGATATCGAGGTGGGCCCTACTCTTAGTTATCTAGATTCTGGATCGACGGGAGAAGGTGCTAAGGAACCAGACTATACCCTTGGTTCGCGTAGCTTGGATGCACCACTCTCCAGGTGATGAAATGCCCTTATCTTTTTTTGCCGTGAGGTATGACTTTTCTATCCTTCTCATATATTCAGTTTTGTCTTTAATTTCGAGGACGAAAATCTTTTAAGGAGGGTAGATTTGTCACATCTATTTTTCTATTTAAGGATATTTTGGTAATTTTGAAATTCTTTTGATTATTTTAATATATTATATTATTGGTGTAGTAATTTTTGGCCTTGTGATAGTATAGACTTGGTGCAACCTTGCCTAGTGACTCACCATGACTTAGCGCCTAGTAGCATGATTTGTTAGGGTTAGTAGTCCTATTCTAAGGTTAGAAGCTTTTAGCATATTGATTAGGGGCTAGTTAGCAACTTTCTTTTAATTAATATTTTATTTTAGCCATAGAAAGAGGCCCAAGCCTAACCATTAGGAAACTCTAGCCCATCTAGGTGTGGCCGGCCAAGCTAGGTCAGGGGGGAGCTTATTTAATATCTTATTTTGAGAATTCATCTCTCTTTTTCATTCCTTCTCTCCTGGAAAACATAAGTATCTCTCCTAATTTTTTTATTTCTTCTCCTTTTAAACCCTAATCTTTTGCATTAGGTTCTGGTCATTGTTTATGAATTGTTGATGGGGAGGAAATTTAGAATTGGAGTGCCTTGGGGTTTTGGAGACGCAAGAAGGATCTACACAATTGAAGCTTTCTATAAAAATTCATTCCAATAGGTAATTTCTCCAAAACTCTTTAATTTCATGAACTATTCTCGTAGATGCATCCATCTAGGTGTCCCCTAGCTGTAGGATGAGTTTCGTAGGAATTTGTATTGATTTGGTATCCGTATTGGACACGTATCTGTACAATTATGCATGTGTTTGTTGAAATGCCACAAAGGAATTTTTGTTCATAATTTTGAAATCTAATTGATTGGATTCGTAGATCTATACATGACTTTTGATTTTGTATTGGACTGAGCATGTTTTGAGTCGTGTTCGTGTCCAGAATCGGACACGAACCACAGCATGAGACAAGCACGTGCGTGCCCTGCTGATCGGGTGGCAGTACGTAGTGTCTGTGTCACTTGGACATGCGAAACTTGGTGTATGGCTTGGGGACATGACTGACACGTCAGCCCCCAAGTGCCATGTTATCTCGTTTCGTACCAGACTCGCAAATCGAGCCGTACTGATTTCATACAGACACGCACGCATGGTTCAGTCGTGTCTGATATGCGTCTCACGCTATACGGGGACACGTCGTGGTCGTATTTCAGGGTGACACGCCACTAGCCCTAGACACCTTCTAGGACTATGCACGAGCTCGACTCGTCTCGAGCTCTGTGTCGTGTCCACGAGCCACTGACACGTCCGCACGAGGCAGTGTCTAGACAGTCCTATTGTGCATATAAAATTGCGTTTGGACACCTCGTGTCCAGTTTTGTGGACACGAGATGAGCCCCCCTGACACGTACACATGCATGTGACACTTCTCCATGCCTGAATTGGGTTTTTATTTGATTTTTGGGTTTCGATCTTGTTTATTGATACTCGATAAAACTAAATTTGAAATGGTATTTTCAGAGTTTTGTTTTAAAATGTTTTATATTGTTAAATTATGGTTAATCGTTGATGATTATCATATATACATGTTTAGATGGATGTTACATAGCTGGGTTTCACAGTGAATGAGGACTGAGATCAAAATCTGAGTTTCAAATGGGCTGGATGTTCAAAAACCCGACTGAACATGAAGTTTAGATTTTTATATATTGCAAAACCTGAGATTGGGTTTAAGGTTATTGATTTCCTGAGATTGCTATAGTTTAGTTGATGTTCTCAGATTGTGTTGAGACAATCTCAGGTTTGAGATTTAGAATCCCAGGTTTAGTTGAAGTTTTATTCTCAAGTTTTTCTTGTTTTCATTTTCAGTTTTCTTACATTGTCTAATATGTTCTCAGGTTTTAGTAATCACAAGTTTGAGATATAGATAGCATTCTCATGTTTATTGATTGTTGCTGTCATGCTTATTTCCAGTTTTGGTTTGTGAACTTTGAATCTACTTTGAATTGATTTCAATTTCATATTTAGTCTTAGGGTTATACTTTAATTCATTCTCAGGTTTTGATGTTAGTTGAGTAACTTAATTCTCAGTTGAAGACTGAGAACCTATTTGGGTTCATCAAAGTTCAGTGAGCATGAGCTCTCATATTTGTTTTGGTATTCCTTGGCTTTAACTCAGGATTTCTACATTGAGATAATCCCCAGTTCCCTTTTCTTTCCTTTTTCTTTTATTTCCTTTTGATATCATTTATGCTTCTATATGTTAGTAGGAATATATATACTTGATTCAAATATGGATATCCTCTACTTGATTTCATATATAGGTAGTTCCTTTTTGTAGTGGAATGGTATGCTTTATATTGTGTGATACTATATATCTATATTCATACCCATATGTAATGAATGAATATAATATATAAGTACATGTTGTGATTGATATTAGATATAGTCTAAGGGTTATGAGTCAGCTTGGGTTTGACCCAATGAGCCTATATTAGCCTAGTTGATTATCAAGTCGACCAAGTTGACAAAAGTCAACTTTAAGTCAAACTTGATCCGAATCAACTCAAATGAGCTTAGAATGACTAGGTAAGTTGTGTTTGACCTAAAATTTGGTAGATAGACTAGTTGACATATGGTTGACCAGGTTTGACCAGAGTTGGCCAAGGGTTGACATTGACCTAGAAGGACCTAGAATCATTTAGAATGCATTTTAGACTATTCCTATTTCATGTTAGACAAGTTGTTGTAGGAACGAAATCGTAAAGCACAATACTCTAGAGGGGGGTGAATAGAGTAGGCAACGAAAATTTGCTAATAAAAAATGTTAGCAGCAAGATCACATAATAATAATCATAACTAAGTAAAGTAAAGGCAGAGATAAGAAAGCAAACGCAAAAACAGCGATGTATACTGGTTTTCCTCTGTTGAGGACTAATCCAGTCGGTAGAACTCTTGCTACCAGTTGAATCCACTATTGGCAAACCGCAAGTTTTCTTACGAAGTTCTTGCAACTTCTACAACGCGAGCTTTGATACGAAGAACTCGTCCAACTTCAAATATGAAGAGGTATTCTTCAATCAAGCCTTCTGATTACAATCTCTCAGAAACTTCTAGACCGTACCGCACTGACAAATCGACTAGAGGATTATAATTGGCTTGGGATCTGAAATTTAATGCTCAAGAAAAACTCTTTGGAAGACTGAAAGCTTTAGATAGAGAGAAGATTGAAAGTGAATGAGTGAGTTGAAATGATCGAAATCTTTCTCTATTTATAAGAATTCCAAAGACAGAATTCTGGCATAATTCGGGCAGAACTCGATGAGGAAATCTCGGTCAAATCCGCAACTGCAGGAGGACCAAGTTCCAGAGAATTCAAAAATCAAACGGCCACCAACCGAACTATGGCCGAACTCTGGCCGAACTCTGTCAGGGTTAGGTTAGGGTTTTAAAATCAATTTTTGGGGATTTTTGAAAACCTTTTCGAAAACTTTTTGAAGCTTTTGTTTAAAAGAATGTTTTTCAAAACAAAGGATATTTTAAAAGTATTTTGAAAATATTTTGGAATAGCCTATTTGCCAATACGACTCGGTGTACAACGTATTCCTAGACTCAATAAAATGAAAAAATACATTGCTTAAAGAAAATACAGACTTGAGGAGGCAAACATAGCTTCGGTCTTGAACTGTGTAGATAACTGTTCTTGTTCATGTCCAAGAGTCCGATACATCTTGACTTGTAACACCCAGTTTTCCCGAAGAGGGTAATTTTGAAATTTTGTAATTATAAATTATTATTTAATGATATTTATTCATATTATGATTTTTAGTAATTTTTAATTATTTTTAAACTATTTAAATCATGACTTATGATTTGGTGTTGTGCTAGTGAACAGTAGAGACTGCCTACCCTAGAGCCTAGCCATGTGATTAGGGTATTTTTGACATTTTTAGGGTTATTTGGATTTATTATAATTTATTTGAATTTATGGGAATTTTTAGAATTTATTTTGGAATTGTTTGAATGAGGGTTGACTAGGTTGACTTTGACTAGCAATGACCTTGGTAGGCTAACCTAGAAGCTAACCCTAGTTGTGTTTGGACTTGGTTAGGTCACGTAACCCGGGTTAGACTAGAGTTGACCCATGGTATGGTTATTTGACTTAAGTTAGATTTAAGTCATAAGCCATAACTTGTGATTAAACCTTAAATCAATAGCTAGCCTTAAAGCCCATAGGCCCACACCATGTACCCAAACCCTCACCCTAATCAGCCCATGGCAGCCAACCTAGGGTTTCCCACCCTATTTAATGGCTCTTCCATTTGTTCTTGCCTCTTTTAATTATTTTTCTCTCAAGCTTTGAAGAAAGAGGTATAGCCATCTTCCCCAAACCATAACTTTCCCATTTTAACTCCTTTTTGGCTCAAACCACTTGCATTAGATTCTAATTGTCTTCCTCTTGCTGTTCATGGAGAGTATTCTCAGGCTTGGGGCAATTTGGAGAGTTTGGCTAACAAGAAGAAACCCCCATTTTGGAGCTTTCTATTGGAATTTCAATATATAGGTAACTTCCTATTCCTTCCATAGATTTTCGATTTCTAATTTGCATCAATAGAAAGCCCTAAGGGTCCCCTAGCCGTAGATATTGGTTTGGTGTCGAGTGGTATCCATTTCGTGCCCGTATCGGACACGTGTCAATGTATACGTGCATGTGTTTGTTGAAATGCCACACTCATATTTATTTCTTTATTTTTAAAAAGTGTTTGAAGGGTTTTGTAGATGTTTATGACTGCTTTAATTTTTGTGAAGGAGTGATAGTGTTTTTGTGTCTGTGTCGGGTGCACGAGGGGTCGGACACGCTGCGCACTGACTTGGTTCAGTGTCCTGCATCTCGGGCACGATATTTCACTGTATGGGACACGTCGGGACACGAAAATTTGTAGGAAGGTTGGGGCTATCACTGACACTATGCTCCCAAAATTTGGGAGCATATGGTTCACTACACGCGGGGATATCACACGCGCATGGGTCACGCACTGTGTGCACACGCACGACAGCGGCTCACTGATACGCATTCATATCGGACACGAAACGTGTCATGGACACTGTGCAGGCGGTCCTAGGGGTAGCCCTACCCCTGGCGTACGTGTATGCAAGGCCACGTGTCACCACGTGGCCTGTGTCACGCGTGGGACATGCGTGCACGTGTGCACGATGATTGTTCGTGCACAGTCAGTGTCTGTGTTTGTGTTTTGATTGGGACACAATTATGTCCAATTCTTGGACACGAGGACACCCCTAGACACATGAACACATGGTTAACATACCTACATGCCTGTTTGTAAATTTCTATAGTTTAATTTTAGTTTTCAAAATATGACAGTTCACGTATCAGTGTTTTTCTAAAATCAGTTAGGTTATTGAACTGACACATGAATTATTGCATATATTATAAACTGAGATTTTCTTCTTTTAAACTGAATTGGTTTTCCTATTCAATAACCTGAGAATGTACATTGTTGAACTGTTTTTTTGGGGTTCATTGAACAGAGTTGTTTCCCTAAATTCCTGAAAATAGATAACTGAGAATTAAATTATAGGGCTGTTTTGAACTCCTTGTTTGGGTTTATGTCAATATTGTGAACTGAATTATGTATCCTTTTCAATATATTGATACCTGAGTTTGTTTGCCTATAATGTATAGTTGGATTACCAAGTAGCAGGTACCTGGCTTTAGGAATAGCAGGGAGTTCCCTGAGAATTATGAGTGTAACCCCTTAGGCTACTTACTATAGCAACTACAGATATGGTTGATTGAACTGCCCTAGGTTGTGGTAGGTTCATATGAAACCTGGTTCAGATTCTTGGTCATTTCCCATATGACAAAGGGGTCGTACTAGTAGCATACCAGGGACTGATTTACCTTGAGGAAATTGAACTAACCTGGGTTTAGAATTAATCCTTTTCTTAAGTTGACAAAGGAGACTGAGCTGCCATTGATGATGTAAGTTGAATCCATGTTTAATCTTTAAACTGAGTATACCAATGATACTAGGATCAACTATGGAGTTTGAATGGTTCTCTGTCCAGTGGAGGACTGGGACATATATTTTCAGTTATAATGTAGGTTCAATAACTGGGAACTGGTATCACAAGTAAATGATGGCAAGAACTGTTCAGGAGTGGTACTGATGAGTGGGGCTGAGATTGAATGGTATCACTCATTTGCAGTCCTACTTATGGCTGAACCTGTATCAATTCTATATTGGGGACTGAATCCAAATCTATGTACTAGTGTAGTAGGCCTATTCAGGATTTCTAATACTTAGGATTCATATCTGTGTTTAGTCTAGTTGGATTTTATATGATTATTGCCTGTAATATAAATGAGAATATAGCACATGATTTTCACATATTGTTAGACTGATTTGTCCAATATTTAAGGACTGAGCTTAGATAAGTTTTGGTTGGTGGTTCCTGGACTGAACTGCTGTTCAGAGAACCAGGAGTTGATCACACATTTGAAGACTGAACTACTCTCAGACCTGCTTAGGTTGAGGCAAGGATTTCTAGCTAGGTTCAAGTCTTTGAAACTTGATGTTGGCTAATAACAAAACACTAGAGTGAGGAAGTTATGGTCCTATATGATTTATCCTTTTATTACAAATATTGTAAAACCCTTCTTCAGCCTTATTGAACCTATTGAGGGCTGTTAACTAATTTTTCCTTGTGTTCTTATTATGTATTCACATTGGGCACTAGTTGGACTGATTTGGTTAACTGTTAAATGCAATGTGACTCTCCTATTCACTGTTAGCCATCACTTTATCACTGTTTTCATGTTTCACTCACTCTCACACATGTTACACACACACCCTCAAGTACATAGGTTCTACCACACACTCTCATCTATCAGTCACACACATACCACACACTGCCATAGCACACATGCCACTATCTTCACACATATGTGTAATGTTCCCCCATCCCTCGCTATGTTTATATATATGTATATATAATATATATATATATAATATATATAACCTAGTGTGAAATGCAATGTAATATAATATAGCCTATATATATATGTGTGTGTATGGTATGAATACACCAAAGATTGTGTGTTGGTAGTCTAGTATGACTTGTGATTGGTGTGTGATTGCTAGACTAGACTTGGTTAGGCCTAGTGAGACTTATTAGACTTGTTTGGGTCAGTCTTGACCTAGTTGACCTAGTTTGACTAGTCTAATTGACTAGAGTTGACCGAGGGTTGACTATTAGTCTAGTTTGACCTAGACAGCATGCAGATGCATTTGAACATTTTATATATCACCCTCTGTATACATCTTGACTTGTGTTGCTCTAACTAGGAGTCAGGTACCTCATCTCGGACAGTACATTTGTTTCAGACATTCAGATACGAGGCGAGTACATTCTCTGATCATTTCATATCCTGCTTAGAATTATTTCCTGCATTAAATTACTTTACTTGATACTATCACGTTGGTCACACGGATTAGTACTATATGGATCCCTTCTTGAGATGTTATCCCTTCAGGGAGCATCGGGTACTCTATGTTTTGTGCGTTTCACTTACATGGCGTATCATATGATTCTTTGGTTCTTTGATCACTTGTGACATATACCCATATGATCACAGAGTCTTCTTTGAATCCTTATCCCATTTATTGGGTCTATCAGAATCCCCATTTATGGGACTACTATGTACCACCCTTCGGGGGCTTATCACCCTTTGGGGGCATATCACCCTTCGGAGGCTTATCACCCTTTGGGGGCTTATTACCCTTTGGGGGCATATCACCCTTTGGGGGCTTACCACCCTTCGGGGGCTGTTACATAGAATCATAACATAACCTGTTTGGATCCTTGTGTATTAATTGGGGGTACGGGGGAGTATAAATAGCCATGTGAACAATTCTAAAGTAGAATAGCCATGTACGCCTCTTTAGTATAGCCATGTACAAATTAAGCCGTTCACATGTCAACTTTGTGCTCTAAATCACTAGTCACTGGTAGCTCTCTACTTATAGTAGATATTTCTGTTACAGTTCTCCCTCTGTTTACATACTGCATTTCCTTCAGTATCTATATCTTACTTTACTGCATGATTATATTTTTCTAACCTGCTATGAAGTGTTGAGATGTATTGTGCTCGCTTCCGTCCTGACTGGACCTGTTGAAAATTTTACAGAGGATGATGAGGAACCCTGCACCCCTTACTTTGTAGCTTGCCTAGATGACACTCGCGACCTGGACCCCCGGGGAGGTTCAGGCAGCTGCTGAGGATGATCCCCTTGCTTAGTGTAGATATCTTAGACTATTTCTTTCCATGTTTTAGCTGTTGTCTTATTTTCTGAGTTGTATATTTTAGATTTTGAGACTTGTAGTTTATTTCTATTGTACCTCAGTTGAGGATTCTTTTATCTATTTTATCGTGCCATATTCTATCTCTAGATTGTGATTGAGTTGTACCTCTGTATTGGCCTCCTTTTGGAGAGTATTTTCATGTTAGTTAGTTATAGTTCATGACCTAGAACAACGTTCTACCGCCGACACTGCGGCGTAGGCTGGGCGCTGTTACGTACTCGTACCCTCACGGTGGGTGCGGGTCGTGACACGTTTTTAGTGGTGGCCCATGCAGGTCGAGTTGTGTAGTGGTATTCGAACTAGAGTACCACTACAGCCTGCAGTAGGATTAGGATATTTTTGAGGTACTCAATCACATTAGGAAAAACTCTTAACTGGATTCCTGCCATCTAAATTCCTGTTGAAAATTTGTTTCCTTGGATAACTGTCCTCCCTTGAATTATCGATTCTATCTCAGTATTGATTCCTTGTTTGATCTGTCACCAGGATGGTGATTGAGACACGATCTTATTGCTCTGGCCCAGCAGACGCTGGTGAGAGGCCTACCACCCCTCGCTTGATCGTGGACGCTGGGACCACAGCACCCCCTATTTCTGCTCACATAGGAGCTTCTACAGCTTTTGGGAGTGCACATCCACCTGTCCGAAGGTCTTCCCCCGTCATTCCAGATATGTACCAGCAGCAGTTACCTTCAGGGACAGTAGATGTGGCTCAGATGTTTACCCTCTTCCAACGATTCATGGAGTTTCAGCAACAGATACAGCAGAGCCAGTCTGCTGATATCCGACAGAGCATACAAGATACTCACCAGTTGGTTAGGACGACAGTGGAGCTGGTGGCTGCTCAGCCACAGGGAGGCCAGATGCAGCCGTATCAGCCGACGACTCCAGACATCCATTCCTTCAAGAAGATGGGACCCCGAGACTTCAAGGGTACAGAGGGCATCACATACGCTGACGATTGGATAGAGCACATTGAGAAGATATTCCGATTGGCACAGATACCAGCAGGATTACAGATCGAGGCAGCCGCCAGTCAGATGCAGGACTTGGCCCGTACCTGGTACTAGACAAACCCGAGGGTTGGTACAGCCGGTCAGACTAGGGCAACGTTCAAGAAACTGTTCAAGGAGAAATTCCTTCCCGATACTGCACTTCGTGCCTTGGAGGCGCAGTTCGAGAGTTTGGTTCAGGGGAACCAGACTGTTGAGGAGTACGCTGGAGAGTTCAGCCGTTTGAGCAGATTCATCGAGGATCTTACCGAGGTCGGGAAGGCGAGGAAGCTCCGCAGGGGTTTGATCGGAGAGATCAAGTCATATACCAAGAGCGACCGCGACGCCACTTTCGAGCAGATTCTTGTAGGAGCCATGACAGCGGAGGACGATCTTGGGCTGAAGGAGAAGAGGATGCGAGACACTCAGGGAGCTAGTGGCAGTGCGGGCCCGGCCAAGAGGCCCAACCTGCAGATTCAGCAGCAGTATCCGCATCAGATGCCCCACCTGCAGATTTAGCAGCAGTATCCGCATCAGATGCCCTACCTGCAGATTCAGCAGCAGTATCCGCATCAGATGCCCCACCTGCAGATTCAGCAGAAGTATCCGCATCAGATGCCCCACCTGCAGATTCAGCCACAGTATCCACAGCAGATGCCACCCCTACAGTTTCAGCAGCAGATGCTACTTCTACAGTTTCAGCAGCAGTACCAGCAGCCGAGGGTCTACCTTCAGCAGCGGCAGTTTCAGGACGGCGTACCCTTTCAGCAGGCACAGCAGCCGCAGAGGCAGCAGCAGACCCCGGGACAGCAGCTTGTTATTATTTGCCCTTTTTGCAAGAGACCAGGACACGATTGGAGCGAATGCCGGAAGAGGCTGGGCAGATGTTTGCTTTGCGGAGGATCCGATCATCGTCTGAGAGAGTGTCCCGAGCCATCGGGACTGTCAGTTCAGGGAGCAGGAGCTAGGGCCCCGGTAGGCCAGCAGAGGGGATTACCCTTACCGACTCAGCAGCAGAGGTACATGCAGCATCAGCAGCAGGCCAGGGGAGGCCAGTAAGGGCGAGCTTTCGCCAGGACAGTCGAGGACGCTCAGGCCGTTGGAGATCTAGTTGCAGGTTCCATTTCTTGATTCTATTTCTGCAGTTGTCTCTTATAACTGCCTTAAAATTTTGACTCCCTCTGTTCCTTGTTGAGTTATCAATTTTGTCCTGTTGTTCTTTTGTTATGTTTGATTTCTTCTGAGATTAATCATATGGGCTAGGTCACCCCGTTATGGAATCTAGAATCTTCGATAGTCGTGTTAGCTAGCATAGTGAGGACATATAGTCAGATTCAGGACGTATTTCTCGGGTGTGGAAATTTAAGGTTTTCGCTGCCAAGCGTACGACAATACGAAAATTTTAAATACCATGATTCTAGAGGTATGTGCCTTAGTCGAGGACTCTGTGATTATCGTAGCCTTGCTCACTAGCATGATAAAGATTCTAAGTATCATAATTTTGGACAGACGCATATGATTATCTGACGGTATGTTTGAGACTTTGATTATGGGGTGTTTGACCTAGAAGGACTGCTACCATCTTAATTTCGAGGACAAAATTTTTATAAGGTGGGTAGGATTGTAACACCCAGTTTTCCCGAAGAAGGTAATTTTGAAATTTTGTAATTATAAATTATTATTTAATGATATTTATTCATATTATGATTTTTAGTAATTTTTAATTATTTTTAAACTATTTAAATCATGACTTATGATTTGGTGTTGTGCTAGTGAACAGTAGAGACTGCCTACCCTAGAGCCTAGCTATGTGATTAGGGTGTTTTTGACATTTTTAGGGTTATTTGGATTTATTATAATTTATTTGAATTTATGGAAATTTTTAGAATTTATTTTGGAATTGTTTGAATGAGGGTTGACTAGGTTGACTTTGACTAGCAATGACCTTGGTAGGCTAACCTAGAAGCTAACCCTAGTTGTGTTTGGACTTGGTTAGGTCATGTAACCCGGGTTAGACTAGAGTTGACCCATGGTATGGTTATTTGACTTAAGTTAGATTTAAGTCATAAGCCATGACTTGTGATTAAACCTTAAATCAATAGCTAGCCTTAAAGCCCATAGGCCCACACCATGTACCCAAACCCTCACCCTAATCAGCCCATGGCAGCCAACCTAGGGTTTCCCACCCTATTTAATGGCTCTTCCATTTGTTCTTGCCTCTTTTAATTATTTTTCTCTCAAGCTATGAAGAAAGAGGTATAGCCATCTTCCCCAAACCATAACTTTCCCATTTTAACTCCTTTTTGGCTCAAACCACTTGCATTAGATTCTAATTGTCTTCCTCTTGCAGTTTATGGAGAGTATTCTCAGGCTTGGGCAATTTGGAGAGTTTGGCTAACAAGAAGAAACCCTATTTTGGAGCTTTCTATTGGAATTTTAACATATAGGTAACTTCCTATTCCTTCCATAGATTTTCGATTTCTTTGCATCAATAGGAAGCCCTAAGGGTCCCCTAGCCATAGGTATTGGTTTGGTGTCGAGTGGTATCCATTTCGTGTCCGTATCGGACACGTGTCAATGTATACGTGCATATGTTTATTGAAATGCCACACTCATATTTATTTCTTTATTTTTAAAAAGTGTTTGAAGGGTTTTGTAGATGTTTATGAGTGCTTTAATTTTTGTGAAGGAGTGATAGTGTTTTTGTGTCTGTGTCGGGTGCAGAGGGGTCGGACACGCTGCGCACTGACTTGGTTCAGTGTCCTGCATCTCGGGCACGATATTTTACTGTATGGGACACGTCAGGACACGAAAATTTGTGGGAAGGTTGGGGCTATCACTGACACTATGCTCCCAAAATTCGGGAGCATATGGTTCACTACACGCAGAGATATCACACGCACACGGGTCACGTACTGTGTGCACGTGCACGACAGCGGCTCACTGATATGCATTCGTATCGGACACGAAACGTGTCGTGGACACTGTGCAGGCGGTCCTAGGGGTAGCCCTACCCCTGGCGCACGTGTATGCAAGGCCATGTGTCACCACGTGGCCTGTGTCACGCACAGAACATGCGTGCACGTGTGCACGATGATTGTTCATACACAGTCAGTGTCTGTGTTTGTGTTTTGATTGGGATATAATTGTGTCCAATTCTTGGACACGAGGATACCCCTAGACACATGAACACATGGTTAACATACCTACATGCCTGTTTGTAAATTTCTATAGTTTAATTTTAGTTTTTGAAATATGACAGTTCACGTATCAGTGTTTTTCTGAAATCAGTTAGGTTATTGAACTGACACATGAATTATTGCATACATTATAAACTGAGATTTTCTTCTTTTAAACTGAATTGGTTTTCCTATTCAATAACCTGAGAATGTACATTGTTGAACTATTTTTTTTTGGGGTTCATTGAACAGAGTTGTTTTCCTAAATTCCTGAAAATAGATAACTGAGAATTAAATTATAGGGCTGTTTTGAACTCCTTGTTTGGGTTTATGTCAATATTGTGAACTGAATTATGTATCCTTTTCAATATATTGATACCTGAGTTTGTTTGCCTATAATGTATAGTTGGATTACCAAGTAGCAGGTACCTGGCTTTAGGAATAGCAGGGAGTTCCCTGAGAATTATGAGTGTAACCCCTTAGGCTACTTACTATAGCAACTACAGATATGGTTGATTGAACTACCCTAGGTTGTGGTAGGTTCATATGAAGCCTGGTTCAGATTCTTGGTTATTTCCCATATGACAAAGGGGTCGTACCAGTAGCATACCGGGGACTGATTTACCTTGAGGAAATTGAACTAACCTGGGTTTAGAATTAATCCTTTTCTTAAGTTGACAGAGAAGACTGAGCTGCCATTGATGATGTAAGTTGAATCCATGTTTAATCTTTAAACTGAGTGTACCAATGATACTAGGATCAACTATGGAGTTTGAATGGTTCCCTGTCCAGTGGAGGACTGGGACATACATTTTTAGTTATAATGTAGGTTCAATAACTGGGAACTGGTATCACAAGTAAATGATGGCAAGAACTGTTCAGGAGTGGTACTGATGAGTGGGGCTGAGACTGAATGGTATCAGCCATTTGCAGTCCTACTTATGGCTGAACCTGTATCAATTCTATATTAGGGACTGATTCCAAATCTATGTACTAGTGTAGTAGGCCTATTCAGGATTTCTAATACTTAGGATTCATATCTATGTTTAGTCTAGTTGGATTTTACATGATTATTGCCTGTGATATAATTGAGAATATAGCACATGATTTTCACATATTGTTAGACTGATTTGTCCAGTATTTAAGGACTGAGCTTAGATAAGTTTTGGTTGGTGGTTCCTGGACTGAACTGCTGTTCAAAGAACCAGGAGTTGATCACACATTTGAAGACTGAAGTACTCTCAGACCTGCTTAGGTTGAGGCAAGGATTTCTAGCTAGGTTCAAGTCTTTGAAACTTGATGTTGGCTAATAACAAAACACTAGAGTAAGGAAGTTATGATCCTATATGATTTATCCTTTTATTACAAATATTGTAAAACCCTTGTTCAGCCTTATTGAACCTATTGAGGGCTGTTAACTGATTTTTTCTTGTGTTCTTATTATGTATTCACATTGGGCACTAGTTGGACTGATTTGGTTAACTGTTAAATGCAATGTGACTCTCCTATTCACTGTTAGCCATCACTTTATCACTATTTTTATGTTTCACTCACTCTCACACATGTTACACACACACCCTCATATACATAGGTTCTACCACACACTCTCATCTATCAGTCACACACATACCACACACTGCCATAGCACACATGCCACTATCTTCACACATATGTGTAATGTTCCCCCATCCCACTCTATGTTTATATATATGTATATATTATATATATAACCTAGTGTGAAATGCAATGTAATATAATATAGCCTATATATATGTGTATAGTATGAATACACCAATGATTGTGTGTTGGTAGTCTAGTATGACTTGTGATTGGTGTGTGATTGCTAGACTAGGCTTGGTTAGGCCTAGTGAGACTTATTAGACTTGTTTGGGTCAGTCTTGACCTAGTTGACCTAGTTTGACTAGTCTAGTTGACTAGAGTTGACCGAGGGTTGACTATTAGTCTAGTTTGACCTAGACAGCATGCAGATGCATTTGTACATTTCATATATCACCCTCTGTATACATCTTGACTTGTGTTGCTCTAACTAGGAGTCAGGTACCTCATCTCGGACAGTACATTTATTTCAGACATTCAGATACGAGGCGAGTACATTCTCTGATCATTTCATATCCTGCTTAGAATTATTTTCTGCATTAAATTACTTTACTTGATACTGTCACGTTGGTCATACGGATTAGTACTATATGGATCCCTTCTTGAGATGTTATCCCTTCAGGGAGCATCGGGTACTCTATGTTTTGTGCGTTTCACTTACATGGCGTATCATATGCTTCTTTGGTTCTTTGATCACTTGTGACATATACCCATATGATCACAGAGTCTTCTTTGAATTCTTATCCCATTTATTGGGTCTATCAGAATCCCCATTTATAGGATTACTATGTACCACCCTTCGGGGGCTTATCACCCTTTGGGGGCATATCACCCTTTGGGGGCTTATCACCCTTTGGGGGCTTATCACCCTTTGGGGGCATATTACCCTTTGGGGGCTTACCACCCTTCGGCGGCTGTTACATAGAATCATAACATAACCTGTTTGGATTCTTGTGTATTAATTGGGGGTACTGGGGAGTATAAATAGCCATGTGAACAATTCCAAAGTAGAATAGCCATGTACGCCTCTTTAGTATAGCCATGTACAAATCAAGCCGTTCACATGTCGACTTTGTGCTCTAAATCACTAGTCACTGGTAGCTCTCTACTTATAGTAGATATTTCTATTACAGTTCTCCCTCTGTTTACATACTGCATTTCCTTCAGTATCTATATCTTACTTTACTGCATGATTATATTTTTCTAACCTGCTGTGAACTGTTGAGATGTATTGTGCTCGCTCCCGTCCTAACTGGACCTGTTAAAATTTTTACAGAGGATGATGAGGAACCCTGTACCCCTTACTTTGTAGCTTGCCTAGATGACACTCACGACCTGGACCCCCAGGGAGGTTCAGGCAGCAGCTGAGGATGATACCCTTGCTTAGTGTAGATATCTTAGACTATTTCTTTCCATGTTTTAGCTGTTGTCTTATTTTCTCAGTTGTATATTTTAGATTTTGAGACTTGTAGTTTATTTCTGTTGTACCTCAGTTGAGGATTCTCTTATCTATTTTATCGTGCCATATTCTATCTCTAGATTGTGATTGAGTTGTACCTCTATGTTGGCCTCCTTTTGGAGAGTATTTTCATGTTAGTTAGTTATAGTTCATGACCTAGAACAGCGTTCTACCTCCGACACTGCGGCGTAGGCTGGGCGCTGTTACATACTCGTACCCTCACGGTGGGTGCGGGTCATGACACGACTAGCTTCAAATATCCAGACAGAGTTTGATTAATTATTAAAATCAGGTTGACTATATGACCAATGGGCCAACAATCTCCCCCATTTTGATAATTGACAAACTATGAATGATATAACATTTAAGCTTGAAATAAAATCAAAAAAATAGTACATGTCCTGCATTTTCTCAAACGAATGTTAGATCTTTATTTTTTTCTCCCCCGTTGTCATTTAGCAAAATAATTACAAAAGAAAAAAAACTCCCCCGCAATCAATGCATAAATAACAAACAGTGAAGTAACACAAGAAAATACATAAATAATAGTAAAGAAAATTTGAATGACATCACAGGCATGTATTTGTACTCAGGCAGTTTAGAATAAACAAAGAATTATATCACAGGCAGTTTATAGTAGAGAAGCAGATAAAGAAATGCTAAGTAAGTAAACTGATGTGAACCATAAAATATGAATTCATAAAGATAATAATAAAGATGTTCAGATGACATCAATAAAATCAAATCCAGTACAAGTCCTCAAAAATACTGATAATAAAGTCTGAAAAATAGAAAAACTTGGAATGTCGGAGCATTTCTAAGAGTACAGTAGATAATGTCTAAGTCTCATATCAACTAACATATCAAAACTCCTCCTCCTCCTCATCATCATCATCATCAGTATGATGACCAGCATGTCCAGAAGGACCAACGCCAGATGTACCCGCGCCAGAAGGGTGAGGAGGAGCGCCAGTGTAAAACTCACCAACATAATTACGAGGAGGAGCATGGTCAGAACGGTACCAATCATATGCATTACCGGGCTGGAAGTAGGCATGAACAGCCTCATCCTCACAGCGGTAACCAGAGAGAGCTGGATCTCTAGGAATGGAACCGGCTAAATGTCCAGTCTGGGCGAAACGAAGATCAGCTAATGAATTTGCAATCGCCTGATAACGGGTGACATCGCGGAACTCACGTTCGCGAGCCATGTCCGTCATCGAGACGTGCAAATCTGAAAGGTGCTGGTGTATGCCCTCAAATGTCATAGCATACTGCTGAGGAGGTGGAGGAGGTGGAGCAGTAGCAGGAGCATGAGGAGGAGCAGATGCAGTCATACTGCGACGAGATAACTTGAGAACCTTAGGCTCAGGGTCTTGAGCACAAGTAGATAAGTCGATGTCGAAACGCTGGAAGATGCGTGGGAGAATCATCGCATAAGAGAGATTTCTATCTCTTGTACGGCAACGTCCCATCATCTGAATAATGGTCTTAGGAGCAGAAAATAGAATCCCCTTAAGAATGTGATACATATCAGATAATTCAAGAGACGTGACATCATCCTTTGAAGTAGATTTTGGAAGGAGAGTAGAATAAATGATACGGTGCAATTCATAATTAAACAGGTTCAGGTTGTTTGCCTTGAACTTTCCAGAGCGAACTCTATCAGGTGCACAAAGTTCGGCTTTGAAACTTGTAAGTGTCCTGCCTTCGGGGAAATCAAACTCAGTGATGTCAACAAGCGGTTCACCTTTGTTGGGAATACCAAGGATCTCCGCTAAGAGAACATCATTGAAATTGATATCTAATCCTCCAACACGTGTGCTTACATCAAAAGTGTTTAATATGATATTGCAGTAAAACAATCTAATGGCATTAGTTGCTACGGGAAAACAGAGTTTAACAAAATGCTGTAACCCTAATGCCTCAAAGAAATGGCAAAGATCAGGAAATACAGTCCACTTGATGGGTGCGCCTGTGCATATGGATCTCATGGAGAAGTCTCCATACCACAGTAAGGCTTGGTCTAGGGTTTGAAAGTAAAACCCTTCGAACGCGCCGTCGCTAGATTGGACTGGCAAAAATAAGGAATTAGTCGGTGGATCCGAAGATGAACCTTCCTCACTTGGGTTGGTTGTCTTCTTCCTCTTAAAGGGGTTGAATCCCTTAGGTGCCATATGTGCAAATAGAAGTAAATATGCACTAATTGAAAAGTGGAGAAAGATGGAGTTATACCTCCCGAAATCAAAGTATGTCGAAGAGAACGACGAACTCCGCACGAATCCAAAGTTTGGATTGATTTCACCACTTGGATTAGAAGTAAGGGGGTGGTGAAAAGCTAGGGTTCGGGGCTCCTTCGCGGCTGCTGTTGCTGGTATGATGTAGTTTAGAAGCAATGAGGAAGAAAGGCTCTCGGGTTCTGGTATATATAACCTGACACCCTCAACCGAACTCGGGCCGAATTCGGTCCGAAGTCTGGCCGAATTCGCCTGGGTTTGGTTTGAAATACTTTCTTTTTCATTGGCTCATTTTAAATATTTAATTAAAAGATTAGTAATTTCAACCTTCAAATAACATAATTAATATCATTTTATAGATTAAATATCATTACACAGCGACTGTTTCAGATTAGCTGTAGGAGTACTGTCCCAGCTGGCGGAGGTTCACCGGGGAACTCTTAAGTACCGCTTCGCTTCAACCGTAGTTGTGGTGACAGACAGACTCTTTATTGGCTTGTCTCTAACACAGTTTTTGCATATTGAAATAAAATCATAAAATAAAATTAATTAATATTATTGACGTCCAAAATTCCTAATTCTCGACGTAAATAATTGAAATGATCTTCTGCTAGAGGTTTTGTGAAAATGTCAGCTAATTGATTCTCAGTATCTATGTATACAAGGTCAATATCTCCATTTTGATGATGATCTCTAAGAAAATGATGTCTAATCTCGATATGTTTTGTACGAGAATGACATACAGGATTCTTAGTCAAATTAATAGTGCTCGTGTTATCACAGAAAATGGGAATATGTGTATAAAATAAATCATAGTCTTCCAAGGTTTGTTTCATCCACAAAATCTGAGCACAACAACGTCCTGCGGCGATATACTCAGCCTCTGTTGTTGATAGGGCTACAGAATTTTGCTTTTTACTAAACCATGAGACTAAAGCCTTGCCTAAGAAATAACATGTGCCACTGGTACTTTTTCTATCAACTTTGCATCCGGCAAAATCTGCATCCGAATAACCAGTAAGGTCAAAGGACTTAGTTTTGGGATACCACAAGCCAACAGAAGAAGTGCCCTTAAGGTATCAAAAGATACGCTTAACTGCGCACAGATGTGATTCCTTTGGATTAGCTTGAAAACGTGCACACAGGCAAACACTAAACATAATATCTGGACGACTAGCAGTTAAATAAAGTAAACTATCGATCATACCTCGATACTTACG
Source organism: Iris pallida (assembly GCA_029216955.1). Classification (NCBI taxonomy): domain Eukaryota; kingdom Viridiplantae; phylum Streptophyta; class Magnoliopsida; order Asparagales; family Iridaceae; genus Iris; species Iris pallida. The sequence goes on from JANAVB010010791.1 coordinate 4,579,904, forward strand.
TGTGTCGACCGGCTTGCCTTGTTCATCAATATCAAGCTTTGTTGAAGTTGCCATCGGAGTGCCAATAGGTTTGACATTGTCCAGGTCAAACTTTTTTAGCAAATCTTTTGTGTATTTGGCTTGATTTATGAATGTCCTATTGTCAGTTTGTTTGATTTACAGTCCGAGAAAGAATTTCAGCTCTCCCATCATGCTCATCTCAAACTCATTCTGCATACACTTAGAAAATTCTTGACACAGAGATTCATCAGTAGATCCAAATATGATATCATCTACATAGACTTGTATTAAAAGAAGCTTACCATTAAAGAACTTAATAAAAAGTGTAGTATCAACCTTGCCTTTTGAAAATCCGTTGTCAAGTAGAAAAGAGCTTAGACGATCATACCAAGCACGAGGGACTTGTTTCAAACCATACAAAGCTTTCTTCAACTTGAAAACATGATCAGGGTTTTTAAAATCTGTGAAACCTGGAGGTTGTGCTACAAAAACTTCTTCTTTTATAAAACCATTTAAAAATGCACTCTTGACATCCATTTGAAATAATTTGAAATCATGAAAACATGCAAATGCACATAACATGCGAATGGATTCTAATCTCGCAACTGGGGCATAAGTCTCATCATAGTCGATACCTTCTTCTTGATTGTATCCTTGAGCTACGAGTCGAGCCTTATTACGAGTCACTAAACTATTCTCATTCAGTTTATTTCGGAATACCCAACGGGTGCCAATGACCGGACGATCAATAGGCTTGGGAACAAGTTCCCAAACTTGATTTCGTTCAAATTGGTTTAATTCCTCTTGCATAGCATCTATCCAAAAGCTATCACTACATGCTTCATCAATAGTTTTGGGTTCTAGCTGTGAAATAAATGCAACACTAGAAACAATATCTCTACTGGATGTACGAGTACTTACACCTTTGGTAATGTCACCAATTACCAAATCCTTTGGATGATCAGCTGTAAATTTTAATCTTTTCGACAGACTCTGAAGGTAGCTGGTTCCTGGATCTTCTCTAGGAGGATCAGCTAGTGCCGAGCTTGGTTGAGAATCAGCTGTTGTTAAGCTTGGTACAGTTGGATCTTCGTCATTTTTATCGATAGTCATTTGATTTAGTTCATCAAAAGTGATGTTGATTGACTCTTCGATGATCATGGTTTGTTTGTTGAAGACTCTGTATCCTTTGCTCTTGGCCGCATAACCTAAAAATATACCTTCATCGGCCTTTTTGTCAAACTTTCCCAAATTGTCTTTTGTATTAAGAATAAAACATTTACAACCAAATATTCTAAAATATAAAACAGATGGAATTCTATCAAACCATAACTCAAATGGAGTCTTCTTCGATTTGGGTCGAATTAGAACTCTATTGAGAACAAAGCAAGCTGTATTGACAGCTTCAGCCCAGAAATATTTGGGTAGACTAAACTGATTTAACATCACTCTGGCCATTTCGGATAGAGTTCTGTTCTTACGTTCCACAACTCCATTTTGTTGTGGAGTCCTAGGGCAGGAGAACTCGTGTACAAAGCCGTGTGTGTCACAAAATTGCTCAAACTCTGCATTTTTGAATTCGCCACCATGATCGCTTCTTATACGAGTGATCATGTAACCTTTTTCATTCTGAAATTTCTTGCAAAAGGCGACAAATTCGGATAATGCATCATTCTTGCATGTCAAGAAGTATACCCACGTGTATCTAGAGAAATCATCTACAATTACGAAAGCATAAAGATTACCTCCGAGGCTAGCAACTCTGCTAGGACCAAATAAGTCCATATAAAGCAATTGTAGAGGTCTAGTAGTACATACTGCGTTTACTGACTTGAATGTGGATCTGGTAGCTTTGTTCTTTTCACATTGGCTGCATACCGAATCCTTCTTGAATATAATGTCCGGTAAACCGCGTACTAGTTTCTTTGTGGATAATCTTGATATTGTGTCCATATTTGCGTGACCGAGTCTCAAATGCCACAGATGACTCTCATCGCTTTTAGCCATTAAGCATCTACCTGAAATGTTAGTTTCTTCCAACAAATAGAAAACATATATGTTGTCTTCCCTGATACCTTCAAAGATAGTACTACCAGTTGAGCTATCAACTATAGTACATTTGTCTTTGCCAAAGTTGATGCCATAACCGTGATCAGCCAAATGACTTACGCTGAGTAGATTATGTTTCAACTCGGTAACGAGACAGACATCTTTAATAACAGGATAGGGAGACTTACCAACATCACCGATACCAATAATATACCCTTTCAAGTTATTGCCGAAGGAAACATAGCCTTCTTCTTTTTTTTCGACAGTGTTGCAAATAGTGTAGCGTCACCGGTCATATGCCGTGAGCAACCGCTGTCGAGGATCCATTTGCTTCTAGCATGTGAAGGGTGTTCCACCTACAAAACAGTTTGCAGATGAAACTTTTGGTACCCATTTCTTGTAGGGTCCTAAAATGTTAGCCTTTGGTATCCAAGCATAAATATTTAAATCAACAAGCTTTCTGATTCTACATGTAGATGAAATATGACCAATGAGGCCACAATAATGACATTTTGCATGTCGAGTGTTGAAAGCTGAGTGGTATGCATGGTTGGTAGGTTTAGGTTTTCTAGTATAGAAGAAAGCATGCTTATAATCCTGTTTGGGCTTAACCTTTTGGGGTAAAGGTTTGATAGAGTTAGGTCTGACAGTGTTTGGCTTGGGAATGTTTCGATTTTTCGGTAAGTGACACGTGTTAGGATAGGAAGCAGCAGGCTCAGGCTGTTTTCCTAACCTAATTTCCAATCTTTTAGAAGTGTCATATAACTTAGTATAATCAGAAGTGAGTGTTTCCATTCTGATTTGTGCACTTTGAAGACTTTTTTTCTCTTTAGAAAGTTCTTCCTTGAGTTGGTCAATCACTTTGTCTTTCTCTTCAGATGACTTGGTAGTCTTGTGTAATAAGAGCTTTATTGAAGAAAGCTCACCAGACTCACTAACATTATTTCTAACCTCAGCTAGTAGGTCGGTAAGTCTACCTATTTCACCTTTGTACTCTTTGAGTACCTTCTTAGAGGTCTGATACTTGCTACGCAGTTTCCTGTAATCAGTCATCAGGTCACTGAAGGCATCTCCTAATTGCTCAAAGATGAAGTCATCATAAGTATCAACTACAGGTTCAGTAGGTACCTGATCGGATGCCATAAAGCATACGTTTGCAGCGTCTTCTGATTGTTCGTCTTCTGAGTTGCTGGCTTTACTTTCATGCCATATGCTGGTATTGGCATATCTCCTAGATGTTGATCTCTTCAGGTTCCCTTTTTCATACCTGTTGCTCTTCTTGCTTGATGATGAGTTTGTAGGACAATCCTTCTTTATGTGTCCCTTCTTCTTGCAGTCGTAGCAGACAGCATCATCTTGATACCAGTTGTTGTTGCTGTTGTTTTCTTTGGCTCTCTTCTCATATCTCATGAATCTTTTGAATTTCCTTGCTATGAGTGCTTGATCTTCAGCATCAGATTCACTGCTGTCTGAGTCACCTTCAGCAGCTTTTATGTGCTGAGTCTTGAAAGCCATCGTCTTCTCCTTTGGTGCAGGCTTTTCAAAATCTTGTAGCTCCAGTTCATGAGTGAGTAGCTTACCCATGAATACTTCGAGGGACATAGTTATGAGGTCGTTCCCTTCAATGATTGCAGTAGCCTTCGGAATCCAGTTCTTGGTAAGTGCTCGCAGGAGTTTGCGAATCTTTTCATGGTTACTGTACTCTTTGCCTAGGGAGGACAAAGGATTTACAATATCTAAGAATCTTTCGAACATTTGAGTAACTGTTTTGTTGGGCTTCATCTTTAACACCTCATACTCTTGAGTAAGTCTGCTGACTTTAGATTCTTTGACTTGAGTCGTGCCTTCATGTGTGACTTCAAGTAGCTTCCATACTTCATTAGCCGTTGTGCAGATAGACACCCTGTTAAATTCAGTTCTGTCTAAAGCACAAAATAGAACATTAATAGCATGTGCGTCAAGACTGGCCTTTTTCTTTTCCTCCTCTGTATATCTGCTATGGGGTTTTTCAACTAAAACTCCATCAACATTTATACGAGGTGGCTTTTGATAGCCATCAATAACAATAGACCATAAATCAAAGTCAAGAGATTTCAAGAAGAAACTCATCCATGTTTTCCAATAGGTATAGTTTGTACCATCAAACAGTGGAGGTCTGTTTGTGGCCTGGCCTTCACTTGTGAATTTCACAGTTGCCATGTGTTGTGTTGTAATCTATATAACAGTTAATAAAATAAATAAATAATTGCACTGTTACCTTGCTTTACCTGTAACACCCGCTCTGATACCAATTGTAGGAACGAAATTGTAAAGCACAATACTCTAGAGGGGGGGTGAATAGAGTAGGCAGCAAAAAATTGCTAATAAAAAATGTTAGCACAAGATCACAGAATAATAATCACAACTAAGTAAATTAAAGGCAGAGATAAGAAAGCAAACGCAAAGACAGCGATGTATACTGGTTTTCCTCTGTTGAGGACTAATCCAGTCGGTAGAACTCTTGCTACCAGTTGAATCCACTATTGGCAAACCGCAAGTTTTCTTACGAAGTCCTTGCAACTTCTACAACGCGAGCTTTGATACGAAGAACTCGTCCAACTTCAAATGTGAAGAGGTATTCTTCAATCAAGCCTTCTGATTACAATCTCTCATAAACTTCTAGATCGTACCGCACTGGCAAATTGACTAGAGGATTGTAATTGGCTTGGGATCTGAAATTTAAAGCTCAAGAAAAACTCTTTGGAAGACTGAAAGCTTTAGATAGAGAGAAGATTGAAAGTGAATGAGTGAGTTGAAATGATCGAAATCCTTCTCTATTTATAGGAATTCCAAAGACAGAATTCTGACAGAATTCGGGCAGAACTCGATGAGAAAATCTCGTCAAATCCGCAACTGCAGGAGGACCAAGTTCCAGAGAATTCAAAAATCAAACGGCCACCAACCGAACTCTGGCCGAGTTCTGTCAGGGTTAGGTTAGGGTTTTAAAATCAAATTTTGGGGATTTTTGAAAACCTTTTTGAAAACCTTTTTGAAGCTTTTGTTAAAAAGAATGTTTTTCAAAACAAAGGATATTTTAAAAGTATTTTGAAAACATTTTGGAATAGCCTATTTGCCAGAACGACTCGGTGTATAACGTATTCCTAGACTCAATAAAATAAAAAAATACATTGCTTAAAGGAAATACAGACTCGAGCAGGCAAACATAGCTTCGGTCTTGAACTATGTAGATAACTGTTCTTGTTCATGTCCAAGAGTCCGATACATCTTGACTAGCTTCAAATATCCAGACAGAGTTTGATCAATTATTAAAATCAGGTTGACCATATGACCAATGGGCCAACAGTTGTGACGTGTGTTGCTCTAAAATAGGACTCAGATACTCCAACTAAGACTCATATTCTCAACAGATAGGATATCAGGCGAGTACATTCTCTGACCGTTTAATACTTGTTAGGAATTATATTCTTGTCATATTTTAATTTACTTGATGCTGACACGACATTATCACATATTAGTACTATATGGATCTTACATGAGATGTTATCCCCCTCGGGTGCATCGAATACATCGTGTCATGTGCTTTTTAAGAACACCATGTATTTTGTGGACTCTTATTATTCATGTATACTCATGTGCTCTCATGTACTCTCATGATCTCATGAGCTTCATGTATAAACTATCATGTACAATAATATAAGCTGTCTAGATCCTTGTGTATTGATTAGGGCATGGGGGAGTAGAAATAGTGATTTGAACAATTCCAAAGTAGTGTAATCATGTACAAACTTTTTAGTGTAATCATGTGCAAATCAAGCCGTTCATATGTCTATCTTGTACTCTAAATCACATAGTTACTTACAGTTCTCTATCATTATATATTGATGGACTTGTTTATCAGTTTTCTCTCTTTTTTTTATGCTTATTCTTACAGCGTTTCATGTATCTTAGCCTATCGCATGCTTTATTTTTTCTGTCAAGATATGAACTATGTGAGATTTATTGTGCTCGTTCCCGTCCTGATTGGACTATTGAAAATATTACAGGTGATGAGGAGGAGTTCTGTCCTACGTATTATGGCACAGGCTTAGATATCACCGATGACTTGGACCCTCAGGAGGATCCTACAGTTGCTGAAGACTTGCCTATTGTCTAGATTAGATATCTAGACTAGTTTCTCACTAATTGTCTTATTCATGTACTTTCAGTTTCTGGATATTGATATATGTTTGTATATTCAGATATTACTCTCATTGTAGCCGGTTGGGAATTACTCTTTATCTTATATTTTCATCTATTCTATTTATTCTATCTTAGATGCTGTGATAGAGTTGTACCTTTATATTGTTCTCTTTTTGGAGTGTATATCATTAAAAATGTTTAGTTATTGGTAGATGTGGTAACCTAGGACAGCGTTCTACCGCCGACACTGCGGCGTAGGCTAGACATACCCATTTCTTGTGCCCTTAAACTAGTTACGGGTCGTGACACTAGTTGATTAAGGTCATCCACAAGAGCTGGGTGATTGGAGCTCCCAGTGCCACTACCTTCTGATGCCGGCTCTTCCTTTACTGAAACTTTGACTTTAGAAATTATTTCCTTCTTAATAGTCACCAACTTCTCTTTCACAAATAAGACAACACTTCCTCTTTGACGGCGACCTCGATTTTCGGGATCACCATTGATGCTGCAGAAAGGCAAAATAAAGAGTTAAAAGCATAAAAATGTCCTTACAAGCTAAGGCATGTCATTCGCGCGGCTTAGTATGACAAATTCTAAATTCGTGCAACAGTTTCTGTGGACAAATTGACAAAATTGTGTTTCACACGACACACATTGAGTAAACAAAGGGTGCGCGCGTTTTGCTTGTTCACCAACACTCTGAAAGAGGTGGCAAAGATTGTGAATAGTGGCACAAACCAACACTCTGAAAGAGGTGATTGACACCGGCTTTAGTTCGCGTAAACCATCAGATGGCGCCAACTCTCGAATTGTGCCAGTTGTACTGTTCGTCTTCCCCGACCAGTTTCTCACCTTCGAGAGCGGGGTTGGCATCTTTGCCTTTCGTTGACGGCAACACGTATTCAGGCACCCGCAACGATGGCACGCATGACGTAGTTCCATCTACCTTCTTCCCTTTCTCTGTTGCAGATCTCTTGGGTGCCATGGCCGACAGTAAGGAAAGCTTCGCGAGTTTGGAAGGAGAAGAAGAAGACGAAGATAGTTTGAGAAAGAAAATTTCTAAAGTAAAGAACTCTCTCTCTCGAACCCGTAGGCTATTTATAGCCTAAGCTCACGCGTAACAGCCGCGAGAATCGTGCACGAAATACGGGTCTGTTGAGATTTTGGGCGTACTAATCCGCGAGAACGCTTCTTATTCAAAGTATTTCAAATTTTAAAATTTTTAAAATTTGAAAACTTTGAAGGGGGTCATGTAGAAGCTTAAAATATATCAAAAATAGTGCATAGTGCCATTCACAAATGGCGCTGGAATTCATTCATCAAATGGTTCCTAGTGCATAATAGCGCCCAAACACCAATTCGTGCCACTTTCAGAGAGCGTGGGCTGCCACCTGGCAATCTTCCTCAAAAAGCTAAGCTGTCAGTCGTGATGACTGACAAAACGTCAGTCGATGAAAATCTCTTCGAATCTTGAGCACGCAGCGTTCGAAAAGATTTTGTCAGACTCGTCATAATAATGGCTGTTTGTTTCTCCACGCCATTCATCAATGGTGCAAAGTGATTAAACTCTTCATACTCGGTGCTTTCCACAGTTAGCGCCAATCGAAAGTTGGCACCAATCAATCAATCATTATCCAGAAGCAGGTAGATGACATGGTGTGCATGCCATTAATCTCGAAGAACGCACACACAACACAGTCCATGACCAAGCGCACTTATCTTATAGGATGCCATGCATCATATTCAATTAAGCCAACCGTTCGTACGGCTGGGTGATTGTGCGCCAACCAGTACAGAATCAACCGACGTGCCAATTCGGATAACTACTTAACAGTTATCTTAAAACTTTATAAATAGAGTTCAAAATCACTTTCCAAGCATCACTAATGATCAAAATCACCCGAGAAGTTGCTACAGCACGTTCATAAGCTTTTTCTCTCCAACATCGCATAGTCCAAGGGATAAAGTGATCATCTTCTGATCAGATTCTGATAGTTGTACTTCTCCATAAATCAATTGTACTTTTCTAGTTTTCTTAGTTTGTATTTACACTTTTGTTCTTGCAAACAACTCTGTGTGTGCAAAGAATCATCCACATGGGTGAAGATCAAATCGGGTCTCCGATACAGAACGACACACGTAAATGTCAATACATAATTCGATCGTTTCTCGATCAAAACCATACACGACCAAGCCTTGCTACTTACCATAATGATCGGTAGCAAACTGCATGCAACTTATATAGGTATCTATAAGAAATCCAAAGAAAATTCAATGTCAAAATCTCAAAACAAAACCAAATAAACACATACATTCATATATGCATAAGAAAATCCATGAATCGAGATCGAGAGCAAGTTGCACTTGCCTACGGGAGGACGATGCGACCGAGATGAACCCTAGCGTGTTGTGACAATGAGTGTCCACCTTAGGGTCAGCTCAAAAACACAAATCACGCTCCCATAACTCGTGAACTTACTTTAGGTGAAAGAGAGGAATGGGAGAGTGAGAGACAACTTTGAATAAAGAGAGAGAAAAGTGACGGAATGAGGGAATAATATATTAATGAAGGTTTATATATAATCAGAGAGATAATGGTTGTTGGATCTCGATTCAACGATCAAGGTCGATCAAAAAAACCCTTGTTGATGGTGATTTTTTTTTTCAAACAGTATGCCGATGATTTACTACGTAGGCAGAAAATAAAGGGTTTGTCCTTCCATTTGGGTATCCGATCTAATCGCGGATCCTAATATGGGTCGATGACATTCACAACAAAAATATTGTAAGTTAGCGACGAAATAGCGACTGAAAAGGTCCGTCACTACATCAAATGTTGCTGTGAAGATTCTGTCGCTATAACGACACTTAGCGATGTTTTTACGACAGAAATATAATGACGTCTTGGCGACGTAAGAAAAGAGTAGCTAAGCCAGCGACAACTTTAACGAAGGCATGTCGACTTCTTTTGGTTCTGTTTTTTGGTTTTTCTTCCAGTAGATTATCGATGAAAATGTATTACAATTCTGTCGCTAATCTATCGTTATTGTTTTCATTAGCAATGTTGTTTAGCTTCGAAATACCAACATTTTATAATACATGTTTTGGCTCATTTTTTGTACTAAACAACACGTTAGTGACAGAAAATTTTCATATTTCTGTTGCTAACCATCACCATACTAAGATTTCTCAGTTTTTCGTCGCTAGTCCGTCTTTCAGGCGTCACTATTCTATCGTAAATTTGTCGTTATGTTGATATTTTCCCCAAATTCAGTTTTTCCTTCTACCATATTACCTGAAATAATACATATATATAACAATAATGTTCACATATTCCAGTCACAGATGCATATTCAAATACATACAATAACACACACAAATGAGCATGAAATCGAACATACAAATCTAAACGGTCATTGACTGATCTCTCTTTTCGATCTGATCCAACTCTAGAAACATGCAAATCTCAAACCCGAACGCTTCTATCATCTCCAACTCAAGCTCCAAACCAAGCTCTGACCTCGGATCTGGAACATAGTAAGCTTTTTGTTCACTTCTCTGACTTCAATACCCGTCGTCGACCGCTCTGTGATCTCATTTAAGCTAACCCGGATCCTCTCCTTACCGACTCACCTCCCTCTTCTTGACTTGAGCTTTCCTCCTCCACTACCATTCAAACTCTATTCCCGCCATCACAGGGCAACCTTGAGGTCAATAAGCAACCGTCTTCTCTTTCAAAGCGGGTTAGGAACCACCTTTAGTGAAGGCTGAGTCAACAACTGATTTTCGTTCTCCTTTTCCGCCAGAAAAATTATATCCAAACGACCACAAAATACTGTAACTCCAAATACATACAATGTACGTACAAGTTTGCGAATAAAAAATAAAGCCACTATAGTTTAAACATCGAAAACATAAAAAAATCTATCAACTCAACGGCGGGGGTGGCGACGGTGGCGGTGGTGACGGCTCGTCATGTACTGTATCATGACTATGCTGATGATTTGCTATAGCTCCTCAGGAGTAATAACAACCAGAGGAGGAGCATGAGCCATTTGAGGAGCTGGAGTAGACGCATGAGCCAGTGGAGGAGCTGGAGTGTCATGCCCAGTTCCAAAATATGTAGAAACTTAGGACGAGACGATGCCAGCTAATACGATCTGGAATAAGTTCCAATTTAATGGACTTACCCAGATCTACTACGTTGTATAATTATAAGAAGTAACTCTATCTAAACAATGACACAATCCATAAATAAATTAAAAAGACAAGAATTAATGAACGTATTGTATTATAGTCGACCGCTAATAACACAATTGGTTCGATCAAGCAAGAGAAAAGATTAAGCTTGCAACACTAAACTATAACAGCAGGTAATAAGCAATAAGAAGATAATAGGGGAATAATGAATGATATAATTACCTAATAAAAAATAGGGATTTTTTGACTTCCATCCCACTTATTAATATGAATTTGTACTTACATCCCATTTTTTAATTTTATTTGACTTACATCCCACTTTTGTCACGAAAAATATTTTTTGGAACAAAACGAATATTTTTCGTGACAAAATAAATACTTTTAGTGACAAAAAGTGGGATGTAAGTCTAAAAAAATTAAAAAGTGGGATGTAAGTACAAATGCATATTAATAAGTGGGATGAAAGTCAAAAAAATCCCTAAAAAATACTTGCATACCAAGTTAATATCCATCAACCCCAGCAAATCACCATGTCAATCAACTCTGCAATCTGGCAGGAAACCAGGTCCTCAGAGGGACGTAACATGATACCAAAGTTATCCTCAAAAGCACATGCCACAATGTAAACAACGAATAAACATAATGGTGAACTAAACATCTATGTGAATGCACTTTGAGGATAACTTTGGAACATGTGTAAGACAGGCTAAAATAGTAATCTCTGGCATAGCACCTGCTAGATACCATATGTATGCTGACATATATCATCAATCAGATAGCTTATAGCTAGCGACCATCACCTGATATACCGATAACACATATAATCCCCCATAACTTTCAACAATGTTAATGGACAACTATAAACTATAATATCAAGACTCTATAGTTTCCTTTGAAGCCTGCGAAAGAACAATTTGGATGTCCTATACGCCTAATAATGATCCTCCTTGCCTAATGCTAATGGACATATCGTGACTACAAAATAAACATCTCGTAACTATATATTGTGTCATAAACACGCTAAAACTATCTATTATTATACATAACACCATCACACGTGCTACATGCCACCGATAGCTACACTACAAAAAATAAGAGTTTTGGGAACGGACGATTAGTGACGGAATTTTTCGTCGCTAACAGCGACGGAATCGTGACGGATTCCCGTCAAATTATAAAGTAAAATATTAATTATTTTTTATTGTCCAAAAGTGTTGACAAGGCGTCAATTGTCCGTCGGTAATCTAGCGATGAAAGTATTAGCCGTCGCTAAATAGTCACAAATCTGTTAGTAATTGGCGGGAAACACACGGGAAAGTGGTGCCAAAGTTTGCATCAACTTAGCGATGGACATGACCTCCGTCGCTACGTCAAGTCCGTCGCTAAGTTGTCGCAATATTGTCCAAATTTTCATGCTGCCTAGAATTTCGTGCTTCTTTGGCGACGGCTTAGCAACGAAATTAGTCCGTCGTAAAGCCGCCGCTAAAGTTCTGTACCCTTTAATTCGAATCGATGGGGGGGTTTCACTCCCCCGAACTCTCTCTCTCCAAAATCTCTCTCTCCTCAAGAGCCCCCCTCCGACATCTGAGGTGCCCACCGACGAGCCCCCCCTCTGACACTCTTTCTCTCTTTCAGGTACTACTCTCTCCTCTGGCTCTCTCTCTCTCTCTTAGGGTTAGGGTTAGGGTCTGGGGTTGGGGTTAGGGTTAAGGTTAGGGTCTGGGGTTAGGGTTAGGGTTAGTGTTAGGGTTAGGGTCTGGGGTTAGGGTTTGGTTCGGGTTTGGGTTTAGGTTAGGGTTAGGGTTCGGGTTAGGTTAGGGTTCGGTTTCGGGTTAGGGTTAGGGTCTGGGTCTGGGGTTAGGGTTTGTTGTCGGGGTCGAGTTCGGGTTGGAGTCGGGGTCGAGTTCGAATTTGGAGTCGGATCCGGGTGGGTGGATAGGGGGTCGGGGTCGTGTTCGTTAACGGAGGAGAGGGTCAGAAATCCAGTATAATGATGATTGCCTCAAAACACTTGCATAAGTAAGAGTATATAGAGTGAGTATCCTAGTAGTATATCGTAGTACCTAGATTGTATAGAGTAGGCCTCCATACTCTCATTCTTCTCATTCGGGTCATGCGGTCTCCTATTCCGCATCATATGATATCCAACTCAACCAAAGCCTAGAGAAGTATAAAAATATTAATATTAACCAAGGTTCATAGTATCGGTATCAAAATCTGTATCACCATGAATCTCATGGCTTCCTCTACCAGAGCATAATGTAAAACCAAACATGAAGCAGAGCTTCATATTTAAAACATTAGAAGTAAAAAGATTTTGATTGGTGGTAAGGTGAACTAGAATCCATTTTTTAATTTACATGATATTGGAATTTGTATATCAGTTGTCGTTCTAGTGGCCCCCTATTACGAGGCAGAGATCGTCAAGACCTACAAAAAAGCCGTCGGGAAGAATCTGTGGGACGCGAAGGATGACATCCGAAGTGGGAGAAAGGTCTGGCTCCGGGAGGACTTCTATGAGCAGATGCTTGAAAAGATGAATACGCCCGAGTTCAAGAATAAATTGTCGAAGGAGAAGGCGAATCGAAAGACAACGAGTCTGCATACGGCGGGAACGAGGCCCCACGTAGTGACAATTGGAGATCTGGTAAGATATCGGAAAAAAGTTTTTTTTAACTACTTGACATTGAAAAAAACTTTATTCTATGAATGTTTCGTACGCAGGCGACAAAGGCGGCAAAGGAGGGAAAAGATCTACACTCGGTCACCTTAGGCGATGTATTCTAGAGTACGCACAAGAGGAAGAAGGACGGTAGCTTCGTCGACAAAAGGGCCAAGCAAACTCATGTAAGTATTTAAGTTTATGAGATTTATGTTATAGAATTTAAGTAGTTTAGTTTATAATTTTTGTGACAATAGTCGAGGCCTTAGGATTTAGACTATAACTTAGGAAAACTCATAGTAAACTAAATACATTCATTGGATAGGCTAAGTATCGTGAGGCCATTAGCACGATTGAGCCCACTTCTACCGAGGGTATCGGCGAATCAACGTCCACCCAGTCGTAATCTTCCACGACCGCTCGCTTGGACGACTTGTTCGTTCAAGCCGTCGGCGGAATAGGGAAAGGCGGGCACGTCTACGGAGCCAGATCCACAGTATTGTCGCAGACGTCTTCGAGACTTCCACCGCTGCCACCTCCTGCTCCCGCGACTTAGGTCGACGAGGATGTGAGGACACAGCTTAGGACTCTAACCTTGGTTGTGACATCCATGTGGGAGGAGATGACCCGGATGGCATCGCAGTTCCCGGGTTCTTCTACTGCTCCGGGTCCTTCGGATGGTGTCGGTCCTTCTTTCGCCGGACGTGTTTCTTTTGATGTTGCTACCACTTTTCTACCGGCTTCATCTATGATTGCACTCCTTGACTAGATGTCTTCGACAGATCTACGCCGATTTCTACAGCAGATATTTGATGGTCTGCCGGCTCACATCGTTTAGGAGTATCTTCATAAAGCGCAGCAGGCACCACCAGCCGATCCAGTCGATCCTTCCTATTTTTTTGTATTTGGAATGTATCAAAATTTGGATAATTTTAATTTATTATGGATATTTTGTTCTGTTTGTGGATTGTTGTGATTATGGATAACTTGGATAATTTAAGTTATTGTGGATTGTTGTGATTATGGATATTTTTAATGTTTGTGGATTGTTGTTATTATTGATATTTTATTTTGTTTGTGGATTGTTGGATAATGGTTAATTGTATGATTTTGTTAATAATTAATTGTGTAAATAGGGTGCTATGAATTCAAGATTTTTTTGAAAAAAATTTCCAGTTAGCGATGGACTACTAACGGAATGGCGACGTTTGGTGACGGACAGGCGAAGGATTTTCCATCGCTAAGCTTTGGGAAATTTATGTATATCCAATTAGCAACGGAGAAGCGATGGAAAATCCGTCGCTGAGCTTCTGGAAATTTAGATATATCCATGTAGCGACGGATAGCGACAGCATGGCGACGGAGGGCGACGGAGATATCCGTCGCTAAAATGTCGCTACAGCGTATCAAAAAAATTTTGATACGCAAATTTCGACGGGGGTACGTCGGTAAGCCGTCGCTATGTCGTCAAATATGTTCGACGGGATTCCGTCGCTAATCTGTCGAACGTATCCATTGCTAAGTCGTCACTAAGTTGCCGCTACGCAGCCGTTGCTTTTCTACCACATTTTCGTCGACGCTTCAAATATCGAGCGACAGATTGTTTTAGCGACGAGTAGTTTACCGACGGCATCTTTTTGCCAAAAATCCATCGCTATTCCGTCGCTAAATTCATTTAGCGACGGATTTATCCGTCGCCAATTGACTATTTTTTGTAGTGCTAGTCAAGTGCGAAGCCCATGCCCTACCATGCTCTCATTCTCACTCTCAGTGTCGTAAAATTATAGTGTCAAGGTTCAAAATCTATAAAATCTACAACTTTAGGTGGGTACATAGTAATGTGACCCCATGTTTTCAGTTTTTTTTTGAATTTTCTGACTAAAGCCAAATTATATTTTTATAGAATATTTTATTCATAATTTTAGAAACACTTTGGTAATTATTTAGCATGCTCCATTTAAGGGAGTGGAGTAGTCATAAATAAATTAGATAAAGTGGCAACATTTGGTAGTTTTATTGAATTCCATAATTACGAAATTGTATTATTAGCTAAGGGGATTATTGTGTGAATCTTCTAGGTCTTCCTTAATTACTCATTCTTAGTGTTCATTATCCTAGAGAATATTCCTTGGATTATAGCATATTCCTATGAATATTCCCTAGAATATTCTAGGTATATTCCTTGGTGGTCATGTGCTTAATTGCACCTGTATACGCTCCATAATCACTGTTAGCTTTAGTCATTACAATTCTCCACAATCCTAATGATCGTGTCTTGCCGTGTCGGCATGTCCACCATATTTTATTGATTCTTCTAGCTATTACATTAGAATTCTCTATGTCCGACATAAAGCGATTCCATCTAAATCTACACAACAAATTCCTCGTGCCCCCGGGTCTGACCTGAGGACACGAACATACCCATACAATTCCACATACAAAATCCTATTTCTATCCCTGCCTGTGTCTTGGCTATGTTCGCTGCTCAAAATTCTACTATCAGTAGCGTCCACCGACCTCCATCAAGAACCACCACACATCAACCCAAGAGCCACCGTTCCTCCTCGATTGCCAAGCACCGCCTCTCTTTCTCGGTCTATACGAGCCAGCGCCATAGCGACAGCCAGATCTAGTCACCGCCTAACGTGTTCCCTAACATCGAGCAGCCCTGAGTATCTTCCAGTGATGACTACGTCGACCTGGTATGTCCGATCACTTCCTTGACGTGCCGCCACCCTGTGGCCGGCCATCAGTTCTCATTTCTCTAATGTGCCCGGTCGTGCCACCTGTAGAGAGCTAGCCTCGAGCCCGTTAGGCATCGCCAGTAAGACCCACTAATATCTGGAGGACTCAGCAGTGCCCCTATTTCTATGGCTTTCCCTCTCCTCTCTAATCGGTGAGCGCTCTTCCTCCTTGCTTCATATTTCCTCTACCTCTCCTTTTTCTTCTTCTTCTTTATTTTTTTCTATAGATCTGTTTTCTCTCTCTCCTCACAGACGAGAGATACTAAGTCCTAGGTTCCAGCTTGGAACTTCCTGTTATTTAAGGTTTCCTCTATACTATCCTACATTTTGCATATATCGGTAGGTTATCTGATACTATTTTCCAATTCCTTCTTTAGAGGCATGGTTTCCTATACCATCTATTAGTTATAGGGACATATCATATTGGTTTGGTGTGTCAGTTATCTACCAATATATTAGGCATAGGGACACATCCCCATATGAATTGACATATGAATCAACCCTATGTACTTAACATCTAAGCACAGTTTTGCTTCATAGATGTTGCTCCTAATCCAAGATATTCTAATAACACCACAACCAAACTTCATGGACATTATATATAGGAATTTTTATTAATATAATTATCTAGGGAACCACTCCTATTACCCTATGGGTACATAATATTAGGATATCCCATCTAGGTTCTCTTGGACATTACCACGACTATTTATGTGGCTATTAAACTGGATCAAAACTTTACTAATAATGAGAAATCAGGCGATTCGATTACAAAGGTAACAAATTACCTGTTGGTGAATCAAATGGTGCTACTGCCAACACCTTCTCCAAACGCAGATCTTTATGGACTTAATGTAATGCCCCGTCCCACTCAGCTCAATCGGAGGAACCGAAATGCCAACGACGTTTGGACTTAGCCATGTAACTGCTGCTCGAAGACCCGCATGGTCGAGGCGGCTCCTCGTTCAGGTAGGTAGCTTCGGTGAACTTGCCTCAGCTTGGCCTTTACACTAATAAAACGAAAATTTTCAAATGCACGAGTAGGGTTGATAATAGAAGAGACAAATCCACATAGCTAAGGGAATAATCCCAACTTGGGTTAAACTGAGTTAGAAGATGGAAAAAGGTCCCACGGTTGGCTTAGAAGTATTACACGATGGCTTTCAAAATAACACTTGGTCCTTCATTCCGTGGCTTGGGAGAAGAAAAGTTCGTCTTCGCCACAAATCTATGAATTAGCCTAAGTCATAGGCGTCACCCACATAAGTACTTGATAAAGCATGCACGATTCCAGCGTCAAAGGCTTGGCATAGCCTTTGCTCGCCCTATGGGTTAAGTTGCATCGCATGGCTTGTGGCATAAGTCTAGGCACTTAAAGAACTTGGTTTTTCAACGTTAAACGCGTGTACGATATGTTCCCATGATGCAAGGCTTGATGCAGCCTTTGCTCATCAAGTTGTTTCATGATTGAGTTAGGCAACAAGTTATGTCGGGCTAACTAAGTCATTATAGCATTGTCCTACAATTTCTGGGGTTATCATAGCCACATAGTCCTACGATCTTAAGGCTAATCATATAGAGTATGACTTGAGCGGTAGCATCGTATAGAATGCAACTTGGTTTAAGGTACGAGCCACGGTTGGTTCAGTAAAAAGTTAGCCACGGACTATGGCACCTAAAGAACACGTTTTATTCAATTTAAGTGGAAAGGCTATGCAATAGTCGTTTCCTAGATTTTAAAGAATGGAAAGTTCAAGCGATGGTTTGTCGCCAAGGCGGTCCCTCGTTTGGGAGTATTATGGTGCCGAGCACGTTTTGCTCAAATATGGTTTCAATGTACGAAATACAAAGGGTTTGAGTCATAACACAAATTATGCCATGTATTTATGTGAGTCTAGATGAAGTCTCGTAGATGTGTGGTCATGGACAAATTGTCGACAAGGGCGATGTTTCTTTGGACGGCAACCTGGGCCCAGGAGACCGATTCGGCCATAAAGGAAATACAGTATAACTGATGCTGGATAGGCAACCAAGGATTCGTTGGGCTGTCATTGGGGCTAGCTACCTGCATTGACCGACCTATCCTATTACTAACTATGTCTACGGTGGCTAGTTAATGCCAGTGACTTTTCATATAGATAAGTTGGCATGCTGAGCGGCTATTCGCATGCACGTTATCGGTCGAATCAAAGAAAGTGTAAACACGGTACAAACATAGTTAAGGAAAGGTATACACGGTTGCAACACCAGTATAAAGCCTAAGATTTGGCTATACCGAAGACACATACTTCGACACGAGATGTGGCATCGAGTATTTAGTTGTTGGCATAGAGTTGCATAAGTGAGATTTGAGTCGTTAAGAGTTAAGTCAAGAAGGACCGTAGGGCGAGTTCGAGTGAGAAATATTGGGTTGCAAGGCACTACCTCGATATGTTGAGGCACGACCACGCTGTCATGGCACAAGTATAGACAAGACTAAGTGGGGAAGCACTGCCTCAAGTATATTGAAGCATGAATAGAGTTTTTGGCATGACCAAGTTGCTGCGTTCCAAATATGGACCGATAGACAAGCTCGACTCAATAAGTTGACATTGTTTAAGTTGACGTCATTGGCACGAGAAGGGTCTAGAGGCAAGGTATAAGTAAGTCATTGGTGCAAGGCATGGTGATGGTCTAGAGACACAAAATAGGCCTATAGTCTATCCTAAAATTGATACTAAGGTAAAAGTAGAAAGACAATAAAAAGGGTTATATTACACAAAGTCAATGAACTTGTTGGTTTTGTATAGATAGGCGAGGATCTCACTCCACCATTACAGTTGAGTACTGACACCCACACAATTTCCATGTGCAGGCACAGGTAGAATCTCGTTGGCACAGAGCTCGTTTGGATGCGTCGAGGCATGGAGTTTCTTGGCATTTCTTGGCGCACGACCGCATGGAGTCTGGACTTATACGGAATAAAATGTATGGACATCGCCTATCTGAAGCATCCGTTGGCTTATCAAATTGTATTGAGAGATGAGAGAGAGAGCAGAGTGACATGTATTGTGAGAAGAGTGAGCTTGAGTGATTGTAATCTTGGCATCGTGCCCTCCTATGTAATCTTTGTTTCAATATCAATAAAGAGCTATTTGTTTGAGTTGTGTCTTGTTTCAAGTTTTCGATGGTATTAATCAATGTTTCTGCTTAGGACTTCTATGCGACGACCCCGTCGCTTAGCCTGTAATCGACCGTTATGGAACTCGCCATGCGTGAGCACAACCCAGGCTCACGTGACATCACGTCTTAGCGAGGACATTCGATTCTACGGGACCGGGGCGTGACATAATGGTATTAGAACACGGCTTTACATCCTTGGACTTTCGATTGAATTCTTTAACTCGGATGTTGTTTCCGCAAACTCTGATATTCTGCAATCGATATCGTTGGTGAACTCTCTCTCAAGTGTCCCACGTGATGTCCATACAATAATTCAACATATTTTGAAAAGTATTACAAAGAAAAATTGGTTGAACAAAGTTAACTTCAAGTAAGCCCGGTCGGCTAAGTCGGGCTGGGCATATATACCAAAAATTGGGTCGACCTTAGAAAAAGTCGTTTGCAAAACTTGAATTGTTTCAAATGTGATCAAAATTTGACTTGACTTATAGAATTGGGATGGCTAGCGATAGGGATGACATCAGACGATGTTATCGTTGGTGCGATATAGATGAGCATGCTTAGATTTTGAAGAATCGATTCGAACGAAGATTCATAGTAATCAATTGTTAATCGAATGATAGTTTTGAGGATTTGTCAAATGACTTCATCCCTAAGTGGTGTATGGGATAGCTTCGAGGATGGTGATCGATTGAGGATACGGGGTGCCAACGAGTCTATCAGCAGGCAACAATTATGCAAAGCCTTAGAATGAGTGATTCAAGTTAGTAAGAGTTTGATTCGAACGAACGAGGAAAACGACATGCATCAGATTGGGATTACGCTGAGCGTGAAATACAAAGTGATAAAAAAGGATAGATTGAATCATAGAAAAGTTAAGGTGAACGAACGGACGACTCGATCGAGAAAATCGATATGAACCATGTATGAAAAGTTAGCACGATTAGATGATCGTGTGCACGAAAATGATTGGAATATTTGAGAATGATTCTAAGGATTGGAATAGATGTTGTTTGATGATTTGAGTTAGCATAGATCGATGAGTTTTTGAGAAAATATGTTGCTCGATGACTTAAGATAGACGGGTGAATATACGTGATTTTAGATTTGAATGAATTAGATCATCTGAATAGTTTGGAGATTATTGATCGAATTTTGATCTTGTATATTGAGGAAATTAGGGAATGTATAATTCGGATGATAGCATCAGTTGCACGACTTAGAATTTGTTACAAATGAAGATCGTCAGGTTACGTATATCATCGATGGTATTTAGGTGTATCAAAGATCGATATGCGATAACTTGGGAGTACTCTGATTCAAGGAATGACGATCGTGTAAAATATTATTGTTTCGAGGGATGCTATGTTTGGGAATTTTTATTGAAATAAATGTTTGGGTAAAAAAAGTATCTTGATTGCTTCGACCATAACCATAATGTCGACGTTCTTGTCTTGTACGGGCGCAACTCTAGCCTCGCACATACGACACATCCAATTTGGAGCGATCGTTCCGTGTTAGCGCTGACAAGGTGATTCATGTCGCGGGAATGATCGAAATCGAAAAATCAGGGCGTGGCAATTTGGATTGCTTCGACTTATGGTTTGATACGAAGGTGAATTCCAGGATTGGTCGGACTTGTGATTGACGATTAATTAAATATAAGGATTGAGTAGATCCAATCTGCGTATCAAGAATAAACTAGTCTAGACTCATAGCAAGATTTATGCCACGATGAGAATGATTATCCTGCAAAAGCGTTAGCAAGGTGATTTCATGTCCACCGTGGATAATCAGACTTGCGTGAGATTGGGACATGATATATTGTTAAGCTAGATGACCTTGTGATCGATTATATGAATTGTGATAAACGACTTAGGGAATATGGAATGAGAATTATGATTTAGCAATAAATTGCATCGTATTGTGCTTGACTTAGGATGAATGGATAGGTAGATTTTATCGAACGTGTTTGAAGTGATAGATTATGTGAATTACTTCTTGGACGAGCGCTATTGATATGTCCAGGAAATGGTAGAGTGAACATACGATAGGATGGCTTTGCTAAATGACTCGGACCCTTGAACTAAGTGTTATAAGTGCGAATAGGATGATATATGCTCGAAGTTAGAAATTGGAGTGACGCGATCTTGGGTAGAAGTCCCTGTACTATCAACTTTGGTTTGACCTTAGGATTGGGGTCAGTGTTGATATTATTGTTTGGGAACTGTGATTCCAATACTGACGATTGACTTTAGCCCGGAGAGGTAGCCTAGCGGTTAGGAAGATGTCCTGGTACGAAATGATAGGAATTGTGGAGACACTACTCACGAGTTTTGGCTGAAATACAAATATTTTAGGGTCGCTTGAATATGTGCACGATCCAACTCGAGTAGTAATGGCAGATTCTCTATCACGTGGCTGGCTAAAATGTACGTATTTTGGGGACGCTTGGAATATATGCATGGTCCAACTAAGTGATACGTTAAATTCAAGTAAAACTAGAGGAACGATAAAATATTGAGGATTTTGAAATCATATTTCAAAGAAATATTGATGGCAGTACACTCATTAGATTTGAGACAAACTTGAATGTTGGTTGATCGGGTGGTTTGTGTAAAACTAAGATTGTCCGTGTGCACGACGAGTGTAAGTTACCTAAGTCGAAATATAGTTGTTCATGTCGAAAGATAACCAAAGCACGAGCGTGGCTCGTATTGCGAAAATGCATATGAGGAATGTATGCGAGAATCGTTGGATGTTGAATCAAGTTATAAGTCGATAAGTGTACTCAGTTAGTTTCGAGGATGAAACTTTTTCTGAGTGGTGTATAATTTAAGCCTCGTCCCGCTCCGCTCAATCGGAGGAATCAAAATGCTAACGACGTTTGGACTTAGTCATGCAATGGCTGCTCGAAGACCCGCACGGTCGAGGCGACTCCTCATATAGGTGGGTGGCTTCAATAAACTTTCCTCAGCTTGGCCTTCGCACTAATAAAATAAAAGTTTTCAAATGCACGAGTAGGCTTGATAATAAAAGAGACGAATCCATATAGCTAAGGGAATAATACCAACTTGGGCCAAACTGAGTTAGAACATGAAAAAAGGTCCCATGGTCGGCTTAAAAGTGTTGTATGATGGCTTTGAAAAAGAAACTTGGTCCTTCGTCCCATGGCTTGGGAGAAGGAAAGTTGGTCTTCGCCATAAAGCTATGAATTAGCCTAAGTCATAGATGTCGCCCGCATAAATGCTTGATAAAGCATGCACGGTTCCAACGTCTAAGGCTTCGCATAGCCTATGCTCGCCCCATGTGTTAAGTTGTATCACACGGCTTATGGCACAAGTCTAGGCACCCAAATAACTTGGTTGTTCAAAGTCAAACGCGTGTATGACATGTTCCCATGATGCAAGGCTTGATGCAACCTTTGCTCGTCAAGTTGTTGCACGATTGAGTTAGGCAATAAGTTATGTCGGGCTAACTAAGTCATTCTAGTACTGTCCTACGTTTTTTGCGGTTGTCATAACTACATAGTCCCATGATCTTCAGTCTCATCATATAGAGTATGAATTGAGCGGTAGCATCGTATAGAATGCAAGTTGGTTTAAGGCACGAGCCACGGTTGGTTCAGTACAAAGGTAGCCACAGTCTATGGCACCTAAAGAATATGTTTTATTCAAGTTAAACGGGAAGGCTATGCAATATCCGTTCCCTGGATTTCAAAAAATGAAAAGTTCAAGCGATGGTCTGTCATCGAGGCGGTCCCTCGTTTGTGAGTCTTATGGTTTCGAGCACGTTTTGCTCAAGTATGGTTTCAATGCACAAAATGCAAAGGGTTTGAGTCATAGCACAAATCAGGCCATGCATTTATGTGAGTCTAGATGAAGTCTCGTAGGTGCATGGTCCTGGACAACTTGTCGACGAGGGCGATGTTTCTTCGGACGGCAACCTGGGCACAGGAGATCGAACTGACCATGGAGAAAACACGGTATAGCTGATGCTGGGTAGGCAACCAGGGATTCGGTGGGTTATCATTGGGGCTAGCTACCTGCATTGACCGACCGATCCTATTCCCAGCTATTGTCACGATGGGTCGTTAATGCCAGTGACCTTTCATATAGATAAGTTGGCGTGCTGAGCGGTTATCCGTATACACGGTATCGGTCGAATCAAAAGAAGTGTAAACATGGTACAAACTGAGTCAAGAAAAGGTATGCACGGTTGCAACACCAGTATGAAGCCTAAGATTTGGTTATACCAAAGACACATGCTTTGGCAAGAAATGTGGCATCGAGTATTTAGTTGTTGGCACAGAGTTGCATACGTTGGATTTGACTCGTTAAGAGTTAAGTCAATAAGGGCCGTAAGGCGAGTTCGAGTGAGCAATATTGGGTTACGAGGCACGACCTCGATATGTTGAGGCACGGCCACGCTGTCACAGCATAAGTATAGGTAAGATTAAGTGGGGAAGCACTGCCTCAAGTATATTGAAGCATGAATAGAGTTTATGGCATGACCAAGTTGCTGCGTTCCAAATATGGGTCGATAGGCAAGCACGAGTCGATAATTTGACTTCGTTTAAGTTGACGTCATTGGCACAAGAAGGGTCAAGAGGCAAGGTAAAAGTAAGTCGTTGGTGCAAGGCCCGGTGATAGTCTAGAGATATAAAATAGGCCTAGAGTCTATGTCCTAAAACTAATACTAAGGCAAGAGTAGAAAGATAATCAAAAAGGGTTATATTACACAAAGTAAATGAACGTATTGGTTTTGTATGGGTAGGTGAGGAGCTCACTACACTAGTAAAGTTAAGTACTGACACCCACACAGTTTCTATGTGCAGGCACAGGTAGAAGCTCGTTGGCACAGAGCTCGCTTGGATGCGTCGAGGCACGGAGTTCCTTCGCATTTTGAGGCGTGCGGCCGCATGGAGTCTGGACTTATATAGGACATAATGTATCGACGTCGCCTATCTGAAGCATCTGCTGGCTTATCAAATTGTATTGAGATATGAGAGAGAGTAGAGTGACTTGTATTATGAGAAGAGTGAGCTTGAGTGATTGTAATCTTGGCCTCGTGCCCACCTATGTAATCTTTGTTTCAATATTAATAAAGAGCTATTTGCTTGACTTGTGTCTTGTTTGAAGTTTTCGTTGATAATAATCAATGTTTCTGCTTGAGACTTCTATGCGATGACCCCGTCGCTTAGCTTGTAATCGGCCGTTATGGAGCCTTCCTTGTGTGAGCGTAACCCCGGCTCACGCTATATCGTGCCTTTGAGAGGACGATCAGTCCTACGGGACCAGGGCGTGACACTTAAGGGGCACATAGGAAAGTTTAGGGTCTAGGTAGATGTGAACGAGAGCCCTGATCTCGTCCATATATATAGATCTTAATTTGAATCTCATAGAGCTAAGAAGAAGGGGGTTTAGTCAATTTAGAGTTCTTATCAGAACCGACCGTTTGAGGATTTAAAATTCTATAATTGCAAATTCCCCCTATCTCTATTTGATTTCCAAACCCTCTTCTCCCACTCTAACCTTTATATAACTCTAACTGAACTCATTTAGAAATCAAATACTATTTATATATATAAATAATAATAAAATAAAAAGGAACTTTCAGACCAAGGGCTCACACTAACTACTGCCGATAATACAGCGTAGGCTGGACGTAGCCACGCACTTATACCCCGATCATGCGGGTGCGGGGTGTGACATATTTTTATAGTGGTCCATGCAAGTCCGTCTAATGGTGCTTAGGACTAGAGTACCATCAGGAGCTTGCAAACTAGGAATGTTCAATCACAGTTTAGGCTATTCTTGTAATAATTTTATCACTATTCCTTTATTGCCTAGATTTTGACCAAAATTTTGATTAATTATATCTTTCTGCATTTTCTATTCTTATAAACTTTATTTTCTTAAAAACCTATTATTAGATTTTTGTTCCGCTAAATCTTGATTATATTTATGATTGTACCTATATCAATTTTGATTCTATTGATCATTCCTATCTTACATAAATGATTTTACATGCTTAGGTGATTCTATTCTGATTTTATCCATGATCATGCTTAAATAATTTTGATTTTGATCGTGCTTAGATGATTTTGGCCAAGTATTTGGTCGTGCCTATAAGATTTTGATTCTATTAGTCGTGACTAGATCGTGCCTAAATGATTTCGATCATATTTCGATTACATCCTTGATCGTGCCTAAAAGATTTGGATTTTATTCTTGATCATGCCTAAATGATTTCCTTGATAATCATGATTGGAATTTGATTATTCTTAGTTATTTCCAATAGTTGATCCTGCCTAGGTGTTTGATTGTGACCTTGCGTAGATATTGACTATACCATTTTTTGTGCCAAATCACATCCTTTATTAAATTTTAATTCACGATCGTGCCTAACTGATTTTTATTAATCGTGTCATAACTGTATTTTTCTAGTCATGCTATTAAAATTTTGCGGCCAAAATTTTTCTATGGTGGGTAGATATGTAACCCGCTCTTCTCGAATTTCCAGATTTTTCTGAATAAATTCAAATTCCTTTTTTCTAGAATAAGTTTTTCATATTTTTAGAAGCAATTTGGTAATTATTTAGCATCCTCCATTTAGGGGAGTAACGTAGTCATAAATAAATTAACATTGGTAATTTTATAGAATTCCATAATTTGGAAATGGCATTGCTAGCCAGGGGGATTAGTTTATGAATCTTCTAGGTCCTCCTTAATTAATCAGGCTTAGTGTTAATTAATTCTAGAGAATATACCTTAGAATCTAGCATATTCCCAAGAATATTCCCTAAAATATTCTAGGTATATTCCTTAGGGGCCATGTGCTCAATTGCACTTATAAATACCCCTAATCACCATTAGCTTTAATCATTCCAATTCAAGACCTAGTCCTAATGACCGTGTCTTGCCGTGTTGGCATGTCCACCACATTTTATTGATTCTTCTAGCTATTATATTACAATTCGTCCGATATGACACGATTCCACCCAAATCCACATAACTAATTCTTCGTATTCTCGGGTCCGTCCCCGAGGACATGGGCACACCCACACAATTCTACATATAAAATCTGAATCCCCATCCCTGGCTGTGTTTTGGCCGTGTCCGCCAACCAAGATTCTACCAGGCATCTACCGATCTCCATCAAAAACCACCCCACAACAACCCTTGAGCCGCCGCTCCTTCTCGAGTGCACCTCCATCAAGCACTACCTCTATCTCGGTCTTCACGAACCAGCACATACGGGAAAGCTAGATCTAGTCACCGTCGATTACGTTCCCCAATGTCGAGCCGCCCTGAGTCTCTTCGGATGATGCCTGCATCGATCGGGCCTGTCTGATCACTTCATTAGCGTGATGCTACCTGTGTAGCCCATCAGTTCCCATTTTTCCATCGTGCCCGGCCGCTCCAACTCTAGAAAGCCATCCCCAAGCCCATCAGGCATCGCCTGTGAGCCTCGTTTATATCTCGAGGACTCAGCAGTGCCCCTCAGTTTCGATGGATTTCCCCTCCTCTCTAGTGGGTGAGCTCTCTTCCTTCTTGCTCCCTCTTTCCTCTTCTTCTCCTCCTTCTTTTTCCTCTTCTCTTCTTCATTCTTTTTCTATAGATTTGTTTTCTCTCTCCTAATCGAGGAGAGAGTATAGCTAATCAGTGGGCCGGGTTATTATAGTTGGGTCAGGCCAAGGGCTATAGGATGGGCAGTAGGGCTTGTACTGAGCCCAAGAAAGAATAATGAAAGAATTAAAAAAAAAAGAAATAAATTATGGATTGTTTGAGTTGTGGGCTTGTATGTAAAGATTAAGTTTAATAAAATTATGATTTTATAGATTAAGAAAAATAGTATGGAATAATATTCATTTTTTATTTTGTTGAGTAATAATGATACCTAGTAACTCGACTTTGTAGAATTCTTTTTTAAAGACTTATAACTTTGGGGTCTAGTAAATAGATAGCATTTAGGGCTTTGGTTAAAGATGGATAAATCGAGTTCTTGCAAATAATGGAATCAAATACATCCATATGGTTTTCTAGGTTGGACTAGGAGCATTTACAACCATTAGACTTAAGACAAGTACACTCCTTACTTATGCTTCTTAATACATTATAAATGTATTATTTTATTGTCTAGATATGTCTCATCTTGCGATACAGTCTTGACACATGATCATATTTATTTATCCTGATCATGTTTATTAATCATGATTGGTGATCGTGATTCATGTTTATTGATCATGATCGTGTTTCTTGATGGTGACTCATGTATATTATTCATGTTCATGATCGTGACTTGTTTACTGATTGTGTATCATATATTGATCATGACTTATGTTCTATATCGTCATTGACATTGTTTGGTGTCTCATGGGAGGGGAAATGCCAAGTAGGTATGTGGTCACGCCCATATTATCGTAAATATCATAAATAGTACAAATACAACTCACGTATGACCTGCCATATTCCTATCGTTAATAGCCATCTTTGGATGTGTCGTATTATCCTAGCCTGACCACATAATGAACATGGTATTTCGATTGCACATAGTTTCTAGTCATATTTATTCTTGAACATGGTTACTCTCATAGTTTCTCGTGTTGTAGGTTGCATCGCATGACATCATTCCGTATCACATGTTCTGGTTTATTTATTTCTTGCATTTACTTTACTATTTTATTTTGTATCATGCGACATTTGTTTGGATGTACTTTGCTCCTTTCCTGACTATATTGTTGACATATTAAGACAGAGCATGAGGATGACACTAGATTGTATGACGAATTATGGAAGGTTCTAAAAGACTTATATTCTATGTGAGATATATATATAGAAGATGGTTTTTGATGAGACATATAGGGGTTGTATTATTCCTTTGTGGACATGGATTACCGAATTTGTATCCAAAAATTGGACATCTACTATGTACTCAAAGTGATAGTGGATGTTGTGATTGTGCGTGGGCTTGCTTTTGGTTTTGGTTTTACTAGTTTCATGATTGAGCAAAAGACCGATTTTTGTGACTAATTGGTGACTATCAAGGTCTAGACAGCTAACTATCGCAGATACTGTGGCGTAGGCTGGTCGTATCCACGCACTCGTATCCAATCACGCGGCCACGGGGCATGACAAGTAACTAAGTCAAGACCCATATCGACGCCTTCGTCGACTATACCCGAGACATTCTCAGACACACACATTTATACTATTTCTATTAAAAATATATAATAATATCAGTGAAGTTTAAATAGTAAATACAAGACACGGTATACTTGCCTGGATCTCCAAGATAGTAAAACTACTATCAGATTTGGTATCTAATGTCACGTTGTCCCGGAAGCCTATAAATAAGTAAAATATTAATAGCATCAGTAACTATTGTAGAATTTGCTACACATACACAATACCATTAACTATATACACGTAAAGTAGGTTATGAAATCAGGTTTTGATACCAGTAAAGGAAACTAGTTCTAGGATATAGGTTTGGTCTTCCGGTCACCTATCCACTCATTAGCCTAAATTTAACATATAATCCTAGATTAACCTTACTCCCAAACTACTCTACATGTGATACTAGTGTTATTCCTTCTAAGGTTGGTCCTAACAATGACTTATATACCAAATATACTTCATAAGGGACAACTTAAGTATGTCCCTTACTAGATTAAAGTCCCAAGTTACCAGCTAACTAACCTATGCCATAACATCATGTTTGCCCTATTTCTAAACCTTCTTAACACATGTGTGAAGGTCACAAGTAGGGTTAGCTATGATTATTCCTACAACTGGTCAAGGTTGGCTATGATGCAACTAATGAATAACAATATCTACAACTTGTCAATTTTGGCAATACCAACCCTTATGTGGACATTCCTATAGCTTCCAAACCTATTGGCATCATTCTAATGCTTTCCATGTGTTATCTAGAAGTCTGAAACAAAAATTATATCTGAAACAAAAAGTATACCATATCTAGGGTGTGGCATACGCTCTAAGGGTGAAATGATATGTTCTAACACCAACCTACATGCTGAATTTACGTGCCAAGAACACCTATTATAAAGAATAAACTTTATGACATAGAGAAAACAATCTCTTCTACTATGATAGGAAAATCGAAGATAGGATTTACAGAAGAAAGTTAGGGTAATCATCTCACTCTGCTTCGACTGCAACCAAGTTTATCTGACCATCATTTTCTAATTATACTCTTATCTTGCAAGTCCAAATATACTACTACAAAAATCATGATCTTCAATCATAAAAATAAAACCTTATATGACTACTACCAAAATCATAATCTTCCGTCATGAAGATCGAACCCTTCTATAAATACTATAGGATTGACCTTCATTCCCGAGGCACTACCCAAGAAGCATACTCTTGTTAGAACTCCGCGATCATTTTTTTTTTTGCTTTTCTTGATTTTGAATCCATTATCAACTTAGTCATCTTTAAGTCCAAATTTCTCTATCTTGTCGTTACTTAGATCTGAAACCCCTAAATTAGGGATTATAAAAATCCTTGAATATTTGTTCAAATTATACCCCTCGTATTACTCAAAGTCTAATGTCACTACTATCATATAAAAAATTATTCTCCATTATTTAGAATTAACATTCACATTTCCTTCAGGTTTTATCTTTAAATATTATCCTTCTTAGAATTTAGAAGTCTCACCAAAAGTCTCTAAATATTTTTCCTATAATTCAAAAATTTTGTGTTCTATCAGTTCTTAGTCATTCTCCTACCAATCTTTTATTCAAATTCGTATCATCACCGCATCAAGTCATAAATTCCTTTTTTATGTATTTTGGATTCCTAAATTCAATACCCTAGCCTTAATTCGATAATAAAATATCTCAAGTTTTAGTAACTAAAAATAGCATCTAAATTTTTCTCAAGATCAAATCGTTTCGTAACAATATCCTCAGTTCTAAAAATACAACTACGAAATATTACAGTTCTTACCATTAAGGTACCTTCCACTGTTCTTCCTTCTCGAAATCCTTCTACGTTCTTTCTAAAGTAATCCATCTCAGTCATATCATTCTTCCACTCTCTTGTTACTTCCTTACAATACCCTATATTTAATATCACACTGATACACCTAGCTAATATTATCACCCTCAATAACACTCACTAATACTAAACTGATACGCTACACCTATCACTGATTACTCACCAATCTGGATACATCCTGGACACTTGCATCCTCTAGGCACACTTAGTACACAGTCACTAACTCCATAACTATACTGGTCGTATGCTTGATACTCTAGGATACCTACTGGTAACTGTACTCCGACACAACCAATCTTCAAACTACTAAGCTACTACACTATCCAAGAAGCTGCCTCGAAACTAATGAAGGTAAGGCCCCATAAGGAACTGAATTAGAGGAACTAAAGATATCCTTACCCTGAGCTATTAGAGCGATGGAACAGATCTCAATGATAACAAGGTGGAATGATATGGACGATATATTAAGAACCAGTTTAAGATATGATCTGATAACTATATACGTCTATCCGAAATCATGTTACCCAGAATTCTCGCCACGCCAGTAAGCATAGCTGCAATAAACGATAGAGTCCATAACTAAGGTATATACCCTATAATCATGTTATCTAGAATTCTCACCACGCTAACCAGTATGGCTACAAGAAACTCTAAATTTTATAACAAAGATATGTATACCCTAAATCAGGCTCTATATTTTTTTTCATGCCAGCTAGTATGGTTGCGATAAACTCTAGACTACATAACCAAAGTAGATATTTATCTTTCATACTGTCCTCATCGAATATGTCATCAGAATATACCTTAATTTAGTCCATAAATTCATCTTGATAAAAATCAAAGTCAACAAAGAACACCAAGATTCAATCAACGAACGAGAGTAGACAGAAACAAGTGGAAACAGATTTCGAGATAGGGTTTAGAGTAAGATTCTCAGGGGTCATCCCAAGAATCTCTCGAGGAGTCCTAATATGTGATTGAGTACCAAACCTGCTAAAATATTCTATGACTCAAAATCCTTATCCTAGGGCAGGCTCATAGTAGTACGACTAAGCCTATGTACTACCATTACATCGTACTAGTTGTAAAGTCTGACGTGCATGGGCCACCATAAAAATGTGCAACGACCCGTACCCGGATATTCGGGCTCGAGTATGTGGGTCACGCCTAGCCTACGCCGCAGTATCGGCAGTAGAACGTTGCCAAGTATCCAATAAATATCTCAACATCTAAATTATCTATAATAACAACATGTACTCAAATCACATACAACTAAGGCAAATTGAATAAGAAAGATAGTAGTAACATTGAAATCAACTAGAGTATACAAATGTTCATACATATCAAGAATGTATCGAAAACAAAATCTAATAACGAAACACAAATCTAAATAAAGAAATAATGGCCTAGAGCTCCCGGGAGTCAACTCACGGTAAATAGAATATCGAGAATCTATCTCAGCTAGCATCGTCGTGTAGTCCAAGAATGTGAGACATAATAACTCCTAAAAGTATGATTATCCAGTCAGGATTGGAGCAAAGTACTTCTCTAATAACAGTTCCAGCAAATGATAAAGACTATGTAGCAATAAATAGAAAGAATATACAAGATAAAGTGATATGTACATGACCATAGTAAGACATAAGTAAAACTGTAAATGAGTGTAAGAGCAAGAGAATAAGGTATATCATGTACAAGAATCAAGAACAATACTATCTATGTGAGTGAGCACTAGTTTCAACATGTGATCGGCTTAGAAATTTGTACGAGAATTTATGGTCTGGTTAATCATATGTGCGGTGTATGATCAACACTCACAAGAAACAAGACTTGCAAAAGGAGGGTATGATCATATATCTACACTAATACTTTCCGCCACCAACTGGTATAGTGGATCCAACCATGGTACGTTACGACCCGGGATTCTAGGAGAAGGCAGCAAGTCTTCTCGAGAATCAGTATCTATACAAGTACAAGAACAACAATAAGGCTTGCACAAGATACACCAAGATATACAAGGAATAACATCTCATGACGGATCAAGAAAATACCAATTCTAAGCTCCATAACATCATTACCTATTCTAATTATCAGAGAATATACTCGCCTTAATTTTGTTGGAGTCAACGTGCATGACACGAATATGTCGGCATGGAATAGGTAATGATGCTATACTCCACAAAATGGTCCCAAACAACGGCAGAAGCTATTTCATTGACTCCAAAATAGTCCAAATAGCCTACTTTTGTATATAGAAACCCAGAGTCAGAGTTTGGCATAATAATCGAATTAAGAAATAGGAAACGGTTATAATAGTCATAATTTATGATTTTTAAGGGGAAAAACGTAACTAAATACGTATAATTATTTGAAATAATATTACATATAATCTTTTTTAAATTCTCAAAATCCATTTTATTAAAACATGATAGATAGTAAGTATAACATGATCAAGTTATAAATTACTTCCCAAAGTCAAAATATTATCCATTTTATTAGAGTAGTTATGTATACTTTGTTTTTTTAGAGTAGTTATGTATACATCTAGAATCATATATTTATAAAAATATATTGAAAACCACTCATGAAAATATGCCTAATTCTATGTAATAGCTCAATAAATTTAACTAGTTTTTAAGGCCCAAAACAGAAAATTGGAATTATTCATAAAGTTATTTTTATATACGTACACATATATACAATACCTATATATACATGCATATACATTTACTTACATATAATACCATATATACGAATTTACATCTATTATAACTAATATTTAAATTATGCTTAATCCTGGCCCAAGAATCATGGCCAAATCTTCAAATAGCCCAAGAATTAAAAACCTAATCCAACCCACATGTAAGCCCATATCATATACATTAACAGCATATAAGAAATTCCTAAATAATTTTCTAATGGGCTAGACCAAAACTGAACTAACCCTAACCTTGTTATTAATAACCTTATTGTTAATAGTAGTAGTAATACCATTACTGTCACTATCGACTTATAACAACGTTAGCTTCTGTTCATCCATTCATTTCTTAAAAATTCCCAAATTTACAAAGAGAGGAGGGGGGAAGTAAAAGGGACAAGGAGCTTACAGGGCTTCAGCGGGCTCGCTCGTCGGCACTGGACGTCAGGCGAAGCCAGGGGGTTCTCTCTCATCCAAGAAGAGGTAGTCGAAGGACCCTGTGCTAGGGTAGAGCGTACAGAGGTAGGTGGAGGAGAAGCAGTATGGAGCGCTGGCACGGCTCGATGGAGGTGTCAGGTCTGGGGGTGGCGCTAGGTAGAGCGGACGACGGCGCACGGAGATTGGCTTGGCCGGATCTGGTCGGGGACGGGCGGTGCGATCGGGTGAGGGTCTCTCTCCCTCTCTGTGTATGTGGTGTTTTTGTGAATATGACGGTAGTGGTTATGATGAATGTTGAGGTAGTTGGCCTGGATAGTTTTGATTTGGTTGGTGGTGGTGGTGGTGGTGATGGTGAATAGCAACTATGGATGGTGGTGTCGTAGCTCTTGTAGTGGTGGTGGTGCCGTGGCTCTTGTGGTGGTGGTAGCAGCAATGTTGGGGCTATGACGGTGGGTAGGGGCTCATGGCAGTGGGTTGGGGGTTGGTGGCTGTAGAGCCTAAAAATCAAGTTGCGCCTTCAATATATTGATCAGTGATCAAGTTGCGCCCCAAAAATCAAGTTGTACCGCTGATATGAAGCTCAGAGAACAGACTGCGCCACTGATCAGGTTGCACACGATATTAGACTGCGCCCAGTCTTTTTGTGCCAAAACCTACGTGGCATTTGACACTTAATGGTCATCATTACCTGACAATACTGACGACTGACACAACAGTGAACGAGGAAAATCACTTCGAATCCCATGAATAATGTCGCTCTAGAAAAGTTGGTAGACAACTGTCCTATACACTTCGTGAGTTGCGCCCAGGTATAATCTAAACAAAATCCTTAGTTGTGCCTTGGCGCAACCTGAACGACTTTTGCTCAGAAGCTGCCACGTGTGTAGGTGCAGCTCAAATCAAGCGCAGTTTGACTTGTTGACTGAAGCTCGTGCAACTTGATAAAGTTGAGACAATTTACATTCTAAAGTAGGATGACGTGGCGTACATGCCACTAATCTCTCAAGACGTGTCTACTATCCTGTACACGACCACGCGCATCTCAATCATATGATGCCACGCATCTAAATACAGTTAGTACACGATTGACAACTGAATAAAAAGTTGGCACAACAAGTGGTTGGCGTAATCCAGTATGGCGTAATCCAGCCTCGTGCACATCAGAATAACTACCAAAACAGTTATTTCCTGAACACTATAAATAGAGTTTCCAATCATCATCAGACAGAGATCAAAAACTCTTACAAAATTGCTGGTATGTTCTCTAGAGGCTACAGTCGTCAAGTTAACATAGTCCAAGTGATAAAGTGATCGTTTCCTGATCAGATTCCTAAAGTTGTACTTCCCTAGAATTTATTGTACTTTGTACTCTTTTACAAGTTTGGAATAAAACAAAATTTTATTTTTTGCAAACAAAATGGCGACTCTGCTGGGGACGACTTTCTCCTCCGACGAGAAAGTGACAACTTAATGTGACATTGCGTCGATCGGCAAGACGTAGAAGACTCTAGTTGTTCAAGTCAACCAGACAGCCTACGAGAATATGATCAACACCAAGAGCAACAAGCGCACGGTAGCTATTGCCAAGAACAGGATTGTGTGGACTCCTAAATCTCCCACAATCGCTATTGCCCAGGTGTAACTTGAGTGCTCAATGACCAAGGTGCAATCCGCCTCAGTGGTTCCGGTACAGCCTGTTTCTGTTGCTAGGGCGCAATCTGCTCACTCTGCTGCCCATGCACAGTCTACCACTTCCCTTATTGTCAAGGCACAGTTAGTTCAAGCTACTATCGAGGCACAGTCTAACAAAGTTGCTGCCAAGGCGCTACCAGTAGTCCATAGGACTATAGCGCAACCCAAGCAGTCTGCTACTCCGACGCAACTTAAGGGAACTAGTCTTTTGGCTATACCCTCTTCCAATTCTCAAGTTCTGAACTTGGAGAATTCATGTCCTAGTGATAACACTAGACATAACAAAGGAAAAAGTCCTATGGCATTTTCTCAATTGGCACAATCTATGCCAAAAATGATCATACAACAGAACAAAGGGAAACGCTTCTTAGTTAACCCTTTGGTCTTTCCTCAAACTTCCCCGGTCTATGACTCAGAGAAAGATGTGTCAGATTCTATTCCTGTAAATAGAGGTTCTCGAATCTCTGATACCGGAAAGAATACTGATCAGAGAGGTATCTTACCTACCCCTATGGGGTCTGGTCAAGACCTTTCTACCTTGCAAATTTCAAGATTCAAGCAAGAAAAATTGAAGGTATCATAAACAGAGACACTGGGAATGGAATTTTCAGATTTACGCGCTTATCTCAATAGGCGTCAACCAATATCAACTTTGGCAAAATGCAAGAACCCTTTGCTGAAGGCCAATCTGCACCAAAAGTCAAAGTTTGAAAAGAAAGACCCATCTACCTATGCTAATGAGTTGAGTACATCTTTGTACACTCAAGGAACTAAACACCTGAAGAATAAGAGACATGTTCCTAACATCATTAAGGAATATGTTCCTCCGACTTCTTCTCGTCCTGTGGTTGTAACTGACCTCCGGCAATGTCTTACACAAAGGCGAGAGACTACGGAAATATTTTCCTCACCTCCAAATCGCACTTCAAATCGCCACTGCCTACATGAAGTTGTCATCAACTGTTGTTGCCAATCGGCTCGATGATCTATCTTCGATCATCTGAACTATGCTTCAACTCCTGAACATATAATAGATGACGAAGATGAACTATTATATGCTTCTGTTAACATGACTTCTTAAGGCACTGGGGGTAGGAAACGTCCAAGATGTAGTGTATCCCGTAATCCTAGTCAACAATACTTAAACCGGATCCATGCATCCAATAAAGGTGTCTTTCAATACACTAGATCGAGAAATCGTCATTTGATCCAAGGTGTCTTTAATCAAGAAGATCTCCCTATCACTCATGTGGGAGAGGACTCTCTTTCGGAGTTTCATGCAGATACTGAAAGTTCTGAACAAACTATCTCATCAATAGCAGCAAGAGAAGTGACAGCATATACCATTACAGAAGATCAAGATGCCTCTACGTCAACCAGCCAAGAGCAACGAATTGTTGCATTAGAAGACAAATTAAAAACTATGGCAGAAATGGTTGCAAGCATGCACACCATAATGGTGGCTCAACATACAGTACCTCCGATTGTAAACCCTGATACAAATCCTGAGCTTATAGCATCTTCTGTACCTGTTACTCTGGGGGTACCAGCCCCTTAGGTTGCTTCTGTGCCAATTCAAGCTGATCCAAGTCAGTCTGGTGCTGGGGATGGTAATTACCATGCTGTTCCTCCTCCTAACACTTCTAACCAGCCCACCAATTCTCAAACATCAGGGGATGCAAATGAGGCTGTGAAACTTCTGCGCACTCAGTTTGAGGCTTTCAAACAGAAGGATGGACTACAAAGATTGGGCATAAAGCAACCATATCCTACAGAGTGGAAGAAAGTTCCATTTCCTCCTAAGTATAAACTTCCAACCATTACGCTGTTTGATGGTAGCACTTATCCATGTTAGTACATCAATCATTTCAAAGTAATGACTGATCAATTACAGCCAAATAATGGTCTCCTTACCAGAGTGTTTGTCGGTTGCTTAGCCGGTGCAGCATATGACTGGTATCGTAGCCTGCCTGATGGATGTATCACTATTTTTGCTGTTTCAAGCAAATATTCTTTGAACGATTTTATGAGAGAGTCAACGACATGACGATGTCTGCCCTCATTAAAATTAAATGGAGGCACAATGAATCCACAGAGAGTTTCATTAAAAGATTATGCCAAGAGGCACTCAAAATGCCTTTAGGTACTCCATCTGTTGTAACAATAGACACTTGTAAATCAGACTTGTTGCCTATTATCAGTATGTAGACGGGATCTACACAATTCCAGGATTGGCCTTCTTTTATTGTTAATGTAAAGGCGGCAGAAGTGAGTGCCGAAAAGTTGAAGCAGTTATGTGTCACGACCTGCACCCGTTTTTCGGATACGAGACGTGTCCAAGCCAGCCTACGCCGCAGAGTCGACGGTAGAACGCTGTCAAGCCCGCAAGAAACAAATACTCAAATATCACAATTGCTGCTCATTCACATTTCTAATTTATTACAATAGTTATAATATTTATATTAATGGAAAATACAAGTTTTACAATTAATGAAAATGACAACTAATTCTACTATCTAGGTCGGCCTCAGCATACCCATGTCTTCCCAGTGCTAAGAGTGATCGCGGCTAAACCTAAAAAATATTGGTTTCCAGTCAGGAATGGAACAAGTACACAAACTGATGACAATGCGAAAATATAATAGAATTAACAAGACATGAAGATAGCATATGGAATATGAAAGCTAGTAAGAAAACTGATGACATAGCACGATAGAGAAGTAAACAAGGAAAAACTAATAAAAGACATCTATCTAGGTGGTGTGAAATATCTGTTTCAACATGTGAACGGCTAGGGGGTAAATACGGCTCACTGCACGTGTCGTGTACAGCTGCTATCGTTCAAGAATAGACTCATGGGAAAGTTCTGGGTAGTTCACATGTTTACTAAGATATTTCCCCTCCCGACTACTCTGTGTGACGAGCGTGTCAACAAGCAGCAAGATATATATAAAGACATGAAATGAAAAGACTACTATGAATCGAAAAGCAATCAGAAAGTGCACTTGCCTGAGGTCCTTAGCTGGAGAAACAAATAACACTACCACTCGATGAGCCACAATCAGTCAACACATGTAGAAGTCTCCGGATGCTGAAATAAACAGTACCATTATTCTCAGAATAGTCAAATTAGCTAGGATTGCCTGTCCTTAAGTCCATTTCTGGATACAGGAGCAAAACGGTAATTTTGGACAAAAACGATGTCCGCCGTTGGACCCGCTTTGCATCGAAAAGTGTGCCACGGTCAATGGTCTCTAAAGTCGTCAAACTATATGTCTACGGATCCGGTTTTCCGATACGAACCCAATCGTATGTCCAAAGTTGGATTTCGGCGGGCCGTGCACAAAATCGCCCGTTGTGTGGGACCGTGGGGCCCACAAAACGACGTACGATTCAACTGTCTCAGAATTGGACCAAACTTGGCATACAGGACCAAAAAACGATACGGTTTTGTCGACGTAAGTTTTGTCTCGATCTAACGAGCGTGCACAAAGTAATTGGAGAATTTGCAAAGTGCACGATACGGTGAATTTTGACGGATACGTATCAAATTCGTCGCGCACACGCGACCAATTCGAATTCCGTCAAAGCCCACACGACCACGAAGCCGTTACGCAGCTTTCGATGCCTTCGGTTTGCGACCACGTCGCCCGAAATGGCGGGACGCACGTCGTATCGATGGTTTTTCAAGTTTTCTAAACTGCTTTTAAAGTGGTTTTTGCTCAACTTCGAAAACTGATTTCTTTGTGCCTACTGTATAAAATCCGTAACTACAAAAAGGGTCATAATCTCCTATAGGTTGGCTATAAGTCTGTTCAATTGGATTTTCCAATCGATCGCTGGATTGGCTGGAATCCGCCTTCCAAGTCAGGGGGTTGGGTCGGTTTTATGTCCTATTTTAGGACTGTTTTTCGTCGACTTCGTGTCGAATTTTCGACCAATCGATGGCAGTCATCTACAAACTTAAAGAACAAGTTTAAAGAGGGTTATATGAGGTTCATACCAGCGTTTACGAATCGTAAAACGATTGCTCGAACTAGCGGGAAATCTATCGCGAAGTCGGTCCTTCCGACTGCTGCCGTTGCTGTTACACCTCATGCACGTGCGCGCTGGCTGTGCGCGCGTGGCCTCCGGCTGGCCGGCGGCGGCCCAAGCAGCGCGTGCCGCGTGGGGGTGCGCCCTGCGTCGGGGCTGTGGTCGCAATGGAGGTGGCGGCGTCAGGGGTTTAGGTCGAGGATGGAAGGGTTTCTTAACTCTCGGTTATGTATACCAAATTGTTTAAGTATACTTGGAGCTCTCGGTTTGGAGAACAACAAGTGGGGGGGCTGGCTGTGCGGAAAAGCAAGTGGTTTGGGGCTGCTTTGTTGAGTTTGGAAGTTTGCATGTGGCCTGGCTCATGGGCCTGGTCTTGCTCGAATAGAGCTTGGGGCTCGGTTTCGAGCTTTGGGGGGGCTGCTTCCAATTCTTCTTGTTTTTCTTTTTCTTTTTCTTTTTCTTTTTAGTCTACTATATTTATACATATATATGTATTTTATATATATATATATATTTTTTTTTATGTATTATATATATATATATATATATATATATATATATATATATATATATATATATATATATATATATATACACTACACATATATTTATATAATGTATATATATATATTCATACCACCTATATAATTTATTTATATATATACATACAAATACACCCACATATATAAATTCTTACACAAAATGTATATACACGCATATACGTATTTATTTATATATTCCTACCCATATTTAATATACAATATTCGCTTATATATTCCTATATATTTCCTTATAACGATACATATCTATATATATGTATCTCTATATTCATATATTTACTTATACAATGTCCATAAAATCTAAATAAAAACCCGATATGTTCTAATATAGGCTTATTTATATAACTACGAATATATATATATATATATATATATATATATATATATATATATATATATATATATATATATATATATATATATATATATATATATATAACATTTATTGGACAAAATAATGTCACCTGTAATAATAATAACATTATATAATAATAATCTTGATGATAAAATAATAATAATGATAGCAGTAGAAATAATAATAATAATGAGAATAATAACGAAATTCAATAATAATAGTGTATATATATACACCATTATATGCAGTCTAAAAATCTAAGATGCGCAAAGACTCATTTTATACCAATATCATTGAATATTAATTAAATAATGATATTCATAATATTTATTTAAGAATACTTAAAATACTCATTGGATCATTAAAACGGAATATGACACCCTCATACCAAACTACATCAATACGAAGGTCATAGGACGTCCCACATGGCTACATGGGCTTGGGCTCGGTACGGGTCCAGTCCGGGCTGGTTTAGTACAACCGGGTCTCTTAAACATCAAATAATATAATTAAATAATTAATAAAACTTCGGCAAGGGTTAAGTCGCAACTTGGCCTGATTTTCCTAGTTAGAGCAATCCTATGACTCGGCCTTCCCCTACCATGGCTAAACACTAGTCAAAGCACGCTACTACGCTATCCGTGCCATGATTTCTAGTCGTCTTGTACTTCAGAACTCAGCCATGGCTAAAATCATCTATAGTAATAATAAAATAAATAATTATTTACAAAAATTCTAAATCACTATT
Source organism: Iris pallida (assembly GCA_029216955.1). NCBI lineage: Eukaryota > Viridiplantae > Streptophyta > Magnoliopsida > Asparagales > Iridaceae > Iris > Iris pallida. The sequence goes on from JANAVB010010791.1 coordinate 4,620,459, forward strand.
TAAAGAAAATAATAAAATAAAAATATTTCAAAATTTCGGGAAGGGAGGCTACAAATCTACCCACCTTAAAAATAATTTCGTCTTCGAAATTCTAATCCATAACAATGCCAAAAATTCAAACAAAAAAATAAAAGTAAAAATAAATCCCCTATTACCACAATATCCTCGAATTTTAATTTCTCAAAGTATTTATATCCTCCACCTAACCATTTCGTAACTACGAATCATCGAGGACTCCTACCCACCTTTGGTCACACTACTCCCTCAATGGTATGTCTACCAGCTTCTTGCTAAAATGGGTATCTATTGCTTTTGGCCTCTATAGTCCTCCCCTACCTATCAAATAACCCACAATCTAGTAAACAACAAATTTACACAAGTAGGTAAAATATTTGTAAATTCTAATAAGTATGACCATTCGTCACTCTACAATAGGACATAAGGTATGGAGGAATAATTGAGGCAATTATGAAGTTTCAAGGGCGGTAGAGAGTTTCCTATGGTACAGATAGAAGGGAAATTTATGGACCCTTGACTTATCTGCTAGACTGGGTTACTCTGGTCTAGTCAATTGCTAAATCAAAAAAAATCCTTCGTATTTTGGAGGGTCGCTCAATCCGTGCAATATGGAAATTCCGTTACCGAAATTCTAAACAAGGTTCTAAAATAGAACGAAATTTGAGAAATCAAGGTTGTGGTCTTAATGGGTCCTCTATTTGGACATCAGTTGTTGATTGGATGAACATTGGGTTCAATCTATATGGATTGGACAAGATCCTAATGATAAAACTCTTCCTACTAGATTAGGGTATCCTAGAATAGGTTTCTATCCAAGGGTTGAGCTAGTTGGCCGTCAGGTTGGTTAGCTAGGTTTATGAAGCCCAAAATGCACCTTCCGAGACTTTTGTGTTTAAGTAGCACATGAGGCCTCAATTGGGAGGCACACTAGTGGCATGTGCGTAGTGGCCTTCGAGTAGATCACAACCATATATTGGGTCGAAGGAAATGGGTCGAGGTTGAGTCTCTCATTGTAGTCGAAAAGTTTACCGGTTCTATGGTAAGGGTTATAGCTAGTTCTTTTAACCAAAAAGTCGTACCATAAAAATAGAGTACAAGGGGACGGGTTTGAGTGGGACATGATATACCTAGATGAAGGTGGACTCGTCTAGATCTTACATATGAAGTTTGTTGGGAGGTAACAGCTGACCTCGTGCTCTGAATACTAATGGCACGGCCGGGGACACAAAAAGATCTAAATGAAAAGTGGGAGTCCAAGGGCACTAATTATCAACCTAATGGAAAATTATCCTAATCAATCGGTAATCTTCGTATATCCCAAAATTTTAGAAGGCTTACAGTCTACCCACCTTAGAGGCTAGGATATGGTGGCAAGGTTCCTGTCACAGGGCTGGCCGATGGTAGCTACACTTGCATATACAGCTATCATAGCCATGAGAATACTCTGTGTCTATCCATCAATTACGAGCTTTCGTCTTTCCAATCAGTGAAGGCAAAAACAATAAAGAGTTCAAGAGAGATGTTACTGGAGAGTTCAAGAGAGATGTTTACTGAACGCAATTACATGATTCAAGAGCGAATGTTTAATTCAAGAGGAATTATTAAGCAGTCGCGGATGAGATCCTAGGGCATCTACATCTCAATCCACGTAGGGTAATTAGAAGAAAAGCGAACCAAATGTATCATGGTTGATCAGACCGTAACACAATGATTCTGATTAGACAATATGTTAGCGGGCGTCCCCAATAAACATGTGTCTTGAATCAAGCTCGATAAAAGAGTAAGCTTGCAAAAACTAGGCTGTAATAGCAGCATTGGTCAAGAGAGTCAAAATATAAGTAGGCGAGATTTTTAGAAAGAGGTACAAGTGGTTCGAGTTTTGAGAGAATCAAACCTTACCGGGTGCTCTTGCTTATATAGTCAACCTATTATCTTCTTATCCATAAGGCTTTGGTCGATTAATGGGTTAGGGAACACTAAATTCTATATTCTAGGTAAATCCTTGGTTCCGTGATTCAGATGTGATATGCTATAAGGTACTCTATTCTATATTGGCATAAGGGTATCTAAGATCTAAAGAGGTCAACGAGAACATGGTTTTAGAAATGTTCCATAGGCTGTGATTCTTCGGGATGATTTCAATTATATGGGCTGTGCCTCGTTAGTGCGCTGCTGGCTGCAGTGAACCCATATCTCCACTCTCAGATAATTGACGACAGTGCGCTGCTGTCTAACCATTCCTTTAACTATATCCGTAAAATTTAGGGGCTTCTAGAGATCCAAACAGGTTGACTAAAAATGAAGTGTAGGTACTTGTCCTATCAGTCATAATACTTAAAATAAAACATGAAGAAAATATCTAAGGACGAAAGCAATACAAACATTCTAGTATCTATCTCACATACATTTTAACGGTTGTGGGAAAATCTTGAATCAATCTACCTTAAGATTCGCGTATGAATAACAGATTCAGAAATTATAATCTAACTTCTTACAACAAAAGAGAATTCAAAATAGACAATTCTATATGATTTATATTTAATAAAGCAACAGAAAAAATTAAACAGTTTATCAAAATTAACGCCAAAATTTTTGGCAAGTCTAACATACCAAGCGAATAGTATATCCACCTTAGATCACATTATTGTATCCAAAAGTAATAGTGTACCTATAGGGATCTAGCAAGCTATCTAAATTACATGGCCTATCTAATAACCTTAACTACCCCACGGTCAATTTAATAAGGGACCCTTATCCTAGTCATTCTCTTAAATGATTTTAATCCTAGTTTGTGAATAAGCATTTCCTGGTCGCAGGCTCGCAATAGTATGACTAGCGTACCATCACGAGTTTGCAATCTTTTGCGAAGACTGACCTGCATGGGCCACCACAAAAACTTGTCACGACTCGCACCCGTTTTTCGGATACGAGACGTGTCCAAGCCAGCCTACGCCGCAGAGTCGGCGGTAGAATGCTGTCAAGCCCGCAAGAAACAAATACTCAAATATCACAATTGCTGCTCATTCACATTTCTAATTTATTACAACAGTTACAACATTTATATTAATAGAAAATACAAGTTTTACAATTAATGAAAATGACAACTAATTCCACTATCTAGGTCGGCCTCAGCATACCCATATCTTCCCAGTGCTAAGAGTGATCGCGGCTAAACCTAATGTTGGTTTCCAGTCAGGAATGGAACAAGTACACAAACCGACGACAATGCAAAAATATAATAGAATTAACAAGACATGTAGATAGCATATGGAATATGAAAGCTAGTAAGAAAACTGATGACATAGCACGATAGAGAAGTAAACAAAAAAAACTAATAAAAGACATCTATTTAGGTTGTGTGAAATATCTGTTTCAACATGTGAACGGCTAGGGGGTAAATACGACTCACTGCACGTGTCGTGTGCAGCTGCTATCGTTCAAGAATAGACACATGGGAAAGTTCTGGGTAGTTCACATGTTTACTAAGATATTTCCCCTCCCGACTACTCCGTGTGACGAGCGTGTCAACAAGCAGCAAGATATATGTAAAGACATGAAATGAAAAGACTACTATGAATCGGAAAGCAATCAGAAAGTGCACTTGCCTGAGGTCCTTAGGTGGAGAAACCAATAACACTACCACTCAATGAGCCACAATCAGTCAACACATGTAGAAGTCTCCGGATGCTAAAATAAATAGTACCATTATTCTCAGAATAGTCAAATTAGCTAGGATTGCCTGTCCTTAAGTCCAATTCTGGACACAGGGGCAAAACGGTAATTTTAGACAAAAACGATGTCCGCCGTTGGACCCGCTTTCCACCGAAAAGCGTGCCAGGGTCAATGGTCTCTAAAGTCGTCAAACTACATGTCTACGGATCCGGTTTTCTGATACGAACCCAACCGTATGTCCAAAGTTGGATTCCGGCGGACCGTGCACAAAATCGCCCGTTGTGTGGGACCGTGGGGCCCACAAAACGACGTACGATTCAACTGTCTCAGAATTGGACCAAACTTGGCATACAGGACCAGAAAAATGATACAGTTCTGTTGGCGTAAGTTTTGTCTCGATCTGTCGAGCGTGCACAAAGTAATTGGAGAATTTGCAAAGTGCACGATACGGTGAATTTCGACGGATACGCATCAAATTCGTCGTGCACACGCGACCAATTCGAATTCCGTCAAAGCCCACACGACCACGAAGCCGTTATGCAGCTTTCGATGCATTCGGTTCGCAACCACGTCGCCCGGAATGGCGGGACGCACGTCGTATCGATGGTTTTTCAAGTTTTCTAAACTGCTTTCAAAGTGGTTTTTGCTCAACTTCGAAAACTGATTTCTTTGTGCCTACTGTATAAAATCTGAAACTACAAAAAGGGTCATGATCTCCTATAGGTTGGCTATAAGTCTGTTCAATTGGATTTTTCAATCGACCGCTGGATTGGCTGGAATCCGCCTTTCAAGTCAGGGGGTTGGGTCGGTTTTATGTCCTGTTTTAGGACTGTTTTTTGTCGACTTCGTGTCGAATTTTCGACCAATCGATGACAGTCATCTACAAACTAAAAGAACAAGTTTAAAGAGGGTTATATAAGGTTCATACCAGCATTTACAAATCGTAAAACGATTGCTCGAACTAGCGGGAAATCTGTCGCGAAGTCGGTCCTTCCGACTGCTGCCGTTGCTGTTACACCTCACGCACGTGCGCGCTGGCTGTGCACGCGTGGCCTCTGGCCGGCCGGCGGCGGCCCAGGCGGCGTGCACCGCGGGGGGGTGCGCCCAGCGTCGGGGCTGTGGTCGCAATGGAGGTGGCGGCATCAGGGGTTTAGGTCGAGGATGGAAGGGTTTCTTAACTCTCGGTTATGTATACCTAATTGTTTAAGTATACTTGGAGCACTCAGTTTGGAGAACAACAAGTGGGGGGGCTGGCTGTGCGGAAAAGCAAGTGGTTTGGGGCTGCTTTGTTGAGTTTGGAAGTTTGCATGTGGCCTGGCTCATGGGCCTGGTCTTGCTCGAATAGAGCTTGGGGCTCGGTTCCGAGCTTTGGGGGGGCTGCTTCCAATTCTTCTTGTTTTTCTTTTTCTTTTTCTTTTTAGTCTACTATATTTATACATATATATATATATATATATATATATATATATATATATATATATATATATATATATATATATATATATATATACATATATATATATACACTACACATATATTATATAATGTATATATATAAATATATTCATACCATTACACCTATATAATTTATTTATATATATACATGCAAATACACCCACATATATAAATTCTTACACAAAATGTATATACACGCATATACGTATTTATTTATATATTCCTACCCATATTTAATATACAATATTCGCTTATATATTCCTATATATTTTCTTATAACGATACATATCTATATATATGTATCTCTATATTCATATATTTACTTATACAATGTCCATAAAATTGAAATAAAAACCCGATATGTTCTAATATAGGCTTATTTATATAACTACGAATATATATATATATATATATATATATATATATATATATATATATATATATATATATATATATATATATATATATATAACATTTATTGGAAAAAATAATGTCACCAATAATAATAATAACATTATATAATAATAATCTTGATGATAAAATAATAATAATGATAGCAGTAGAAATAATAATAATAATGAGAATAATAACGAAATTCAATAATAATAGTGTATATATATACACCATTATATGCAGTCTAAAAATCCAAGATGCGCAAAGACTCATTTTATACCAATATCATTGAATATTAATTAAATAATGATATTCATAATATTTATTTAAGAATACTTAAAATACTCATTGGATCATTAAAACGGAATATGACACCCTCATACCAACTACATCAATACGAAGGTCATAGGACGTCCCACATGGCTACATGGGCTTGGGCTCGGTACGGGTCCAGTCCGGACTGGTTTGGTACAACCGGGTCTCTTAAACATCAAATAAAATAATTAAATAATAAATAAAACTTTGGCAAGGGTTAAGTCGCAACTTGGCCTGATTTTCCTAGTTAGAGCAATCCTATGACTCGACCTTCCCCTACCATGGCTAAACACTAGTCAAAGCACGCTACTGCACTATCCGTGCCATGATTTCTAGTCGTCTTGTACTTCAGAACTCAGCCATGACTAAAATCATCTATAGTAATAATAAACTAAATAATTATTTACAAAAATTCTAAATCACTATTTAAAGAAAACAAAAAAAATAAAAATATTTCAAAATTCCGGGAAGGGAGGCTATATTAGGAGTCCAGATGACTCACCCTAACCAAGATGAACATTCTACACCTGGGGGTAGTAATCGCCAAAATAATCGCAAGAATAAAGAAACATTGGTCATCAATCTTAAAGGCAAAGAGTCTTTGGCTGCCAATGTCACTCAGACGGCATCCACCCCATCAACACCACTGCAAAAGTCAACTTGTCCAAAGAAGAGTATTCTTTCAACGAAGATGATACTTTAAGCATCTTCGATTGCTTGATCAAAGCAAAAAAGCTTCAGCTTCCAGAGGCAAAGCGACCAGAAGAAGTCGGTAAAACTGATCACCCTAATACTGTGTTTATCACAAATTCATAGGGCATCCAACCAGAGCATGTTATGTGCTCAAGGGCAAAATCCAGGAGTTGGTCAACTCCGGAGCAATTACTCTACAGCAGGACGAGAAAACAGTGATTGCTAATGTGGTTTCTCTCCAATTCAGTAATTTTCCACCACAACTCGTACAAGATGGTGATGTCCCCATTCCAAGGACTACTCTGGAAATTATGAATATCCCGTCTCCTTTAAATGAAGGCCTTGTTCCAATGTCAACTGACAGAGGAGAGATTATGTAGATTCATCCAGATCTGGTTGCAGAATTTGGAACGCCTTCCTCTTCTAAGCAAAAGAAGAATTCTAAGTCTAAATCCAAGAACTGTAATATGATATCCTTTGAACCATTAACAAGAGAAGAAATCCTAATGGGCACTAGATCTGGGAAACCCTATCTTCGGGAGTATTCCAAAACTCAAGAGAATCCTGCTCCATCCCCGGATGCTCTTTCTCCATCATCTTCTTCTGCTGAAGATACACCATCTACATCCTTGCCAGTGGTTGAACCATCTCCTCATAAACCAACATCAGCAGACAAGGGAAAGCAACATGTTCACTTTGATGAAGCGTTGAGGAAGTCATCATCTCTTGGACTTGAAAAGCCTTACAATTTTGACATATTGGCTCAATTGGCCAATACTCTAGCAAGATTGTCAATCTTTGAACTTTTACGTCTCTCAAAAAAACTCGTGAGACGTTAAGTGAAGCCTTGATGCAGGCTGACACTTGTTTGACTCTTCTCAAGAAGCCTGAAAAGGAGCCAGTCAGCTGTGCACATTGTCATAGTGTATTTGAATTATGCCCAATATCACTTTTACACAAGATGACATGTTATTAGAAGACAATCGTCATGATCGTCCTCTCTATTTCCGGGATATGTGGACACCATGAAAGTCGACCGTATTCTGATTCCCGGGTCTGCACTTAGCATCATGCCAAAGTCCTTATGGACGCTTTGAAAATCCCAGTACATAATCTTTCTACAACTATCACTACCATCCTGGGATTCAATCAAGGAAGAAGTGAACCTTTGGGAAATACGCCTAAAACTTCAATTGGCAATCTTCGTACAAAGTAACTTTCTATGTTATTGACAATCATGGCTCATACAATGCTTTGTTGGAAGGCCATTCCTCCATGAACACAATATTGTACCCTCTACACTCCACCAATGTTTCAAATATGTGGATGGTAATGGAGAAGTCCAAAAAGAGGTTGCAGATCTGAATCCTTTCAAAGGAGTTGAAGCGTATTGCAACGATTCTCGTATGTACAAAGAGGAATTCATGAAGGTGGTACTAGCAATGGACACAGATGAAGAACAGAAGAGTATACCTAATGATACTCTGGTGATTCCAGTCAAAGGACGTACCTCCTCCTCAGTCTTCCCAACCACTGACTATCTATCTACCTTCCCATGAGAAGAGACCTAAAGGTGATAGTCAGGAACAAAAGCTCACCTCTTCTGAGCCGCTTAATCGATCTTCGTCGCAAGAAGCTCCTCCTCCTTCTCGTTCTTCTCTCCCCCTCTTGTCATCAATCTGACTAAGCCTGCTAAGGCTAAAGTCCCTGTTGTAAATGATGGTGTAAAATCAATAAAGCATCTCCTTTGCAGTATATGATGTCTTTTACTATACTCAGTGTTATCTGGATATGCTAGATAGCTTTAAGCCACTTACAATAGAAGTCGTATCATCTCGACGAAACATGGTATCACTGGATTCAATACAGAGTCGTACTTCTTAGTACCGTCTCGAAAGAAAGATAAAAGCCTATATTCTTCAACAAAAGAGAAGAACCAAAAATCATGCTCTATAATGATAATAGAGATGATACAGGAAGGCTACAATTACGACGCTATAGTCCACAATCTAAAGCCATCATCCGTAAAATGGGCTATGATTTCAGAACAGGTCTCAACAATGGTAAAGGAAGGCGAACCCCTCTTCGTATTGTGTTCCAAAAGAAAATCACAACAATACCACAGTAAAAATAAACGAGGACTAGGTTATATGTCACCACTTCCAACTCCGAACCTTCTGAATCTGATGAAGGAACGTTCAAACTCTTCTGATTCTATCTCATGGGACTCTGATACCAGCATCGGTCATATTCATAAGGCGATAGTATCTTCTAACATGGTGTCCGCCGAATTCTCAGAAGATGATGAAAGTGACATTGAAGAAGCTACTGAAATGGACCCTTGGGTACAAAGGATGGACAATCAGTGGGAACTTCGTTTTGAACAACGAGAACCACCTACTGAAGATCAACTGGTCCAAATCGATATTGGAGAGAAAGGTGTATACATGACCAATCTTCATCAGCAAGAATCTCTCAGAAGATGATAAACAAGAATTAATTCACCTTATTCGTGAATACATTGATGTCTTCGCCTGGAGTTAGAAGATATGCCGGATTAGATCCTCAAATTGTAACTCACAAGCTTAACATCTTGCCGAATGTCAAACGGTCAAACAACAACAACGACAAGCCTGAAATGATGGATGCAATTGATGATGAAGTCAAAAAGCTTATAGCTTTGGCTTTATCAGAGAAGAACAACATCCTGACTGGGTGGCCAATGTCGTCCCTGTCCTGAAGAAGACCGGAAAGGTTCGAGTTTGCATAGACTTTCGGGATCTCAATGATGCTTGCCCAAAGCAATTCCTCTCCCAATTACTGATGTTATGATCGACAATACATGTGGATTCGAACGAATTTCTTTCATGGATGGGTTTTCTGGATATAATCAAATCCGGATGGATCCTGAAGATGAAAACATACTTCGTTTCGTACTCCTCGGGTGTGTACTGTTATACGGTCATGCCGTTTGGTCTTAAGAACGCAGGTGCAACTTACCAGCGGGCTATGACTATCTTTCGAGATCATTTACGAAAGACTGTCGAATGCTATGTTGACGATATTGCTGTCAAAAGTCGTCTCAAAAAGATCACATTCAAGATTTAAGCCGCATCTTTCTTTGAAAATTAAAGTGACCATCAGTTCATTCACTTTCTTTGACTTATCATTCATTGGACATTTATTGTCTCTTGTTTAAATAATTTGAATTCACGTCCTTTACACCTCTGAATTTCATTATTGTATCAGCAACTTGTCATGTCCTTATTACCTCTGATAAAGTTGTCCATTGAAATAACAGTATTGCTAAATTTTATATTCTGCCACGTCCACATTACCTCTGAGCAGATATAATGAATATTATTATTTTCCAAAATCTGAAATATATCACGTCCAGTACCTCTGAATATATTTTCTATTCTATTACATATCTATAACAAGATATGCAACAAGTAATGGAACCACATAAAAGTTTTTACTATTTCTTTTCTAAAAGAAGAAAAAAGAGTACATTAAAAAAAAAACAACAGCATTTGCCCATTTTTTATCTGAAGGATAGATGATAAGTTCTGCAATTTGTTTCTTCAGAACTTGAATTCTTCCATCACGAGAATCTAGCACTCTCTGCCTAGCTTCAATTCGTCCTGATTCAGGATCGAAAGGTTGTAGAGCAGCAGTTCGGCGTTTTAGTTCTTCATTTGAAGACGTTCGAATTCCTTCTTTCGATCCTTCAAAATATCCACCTGATCAACAGCAGATTGATACAATTGATTTTTTTTCTATGTTCTGCTGTATTTTGGAGTTCTGCCTGAAGTCGAGCAATTTTGGCTTTTAGACCAAGCCTTTTTCTCTTCTTCATAGCCTTAGTCTTGTGACTCTCAGCAACAACAGTTACGTCAGAGATTTGAACATCTAGCTCAGAGGACTGTCTAGTAAAGTCAGCAGGAATGTCTCAAAATCAGCTTTACTAATCTCTGCTTCTTGAACCATGGTTTCATCCGCGTTTACTAGCGGCTCGATATCTCCTCCTTTCAGCTCCTTGTAAGCCTTAATTGAACTCTCTAGTTCATCCAAAATATGTTCCAAAAATGAAGCTTGAGCTTCGTCTCCTTGACTGGATGCCTTCAATCAAGAATGTGGTGGGAGTTCTAACGGTACTGAAAGGGACATCTTCTCTCTCCATAACTCTATGAACTAGAGGCTCCAGAGACGTAAAGAAGACTCTTGTGAAAGAGGTCACTAAATTTAGCCCCAGGGCTCCTGGAGTGGCTACTATGTTTGAAGAAGTCTTCACAGCTTTAGCAGGAGGGGTATTTCATCCGGAGCACTAATATGAGAAGAGCTTCCTTCCCGGCTACAGTCCTCGTGGGTGCTGCTACAAATACATATGTTATGACTCATAATGCTGAAGATGCAATAACAAATCATTCATAGTGGGAAACTTACTTGGGCTGAGTACATCATGAGGAGTCTCAATCATCTTAGCTGTCTCGACTGAAGTTTAGACAGAGTCTCTGTAGACATGGCGGCCTGACTACTCCCTGCTCCTGATTCAGTCGAAGGTGGTAGAGTTACTGGAGTTTCATTTATTTCAGTTGCCACCTTAGGCACTTCAGGTGGCTCAGTGGTTGCGGATTCCTTAACTCCAGGAAGATTGACAGGTTCCACATCCTCCTCGTCTTCAATAGGCGAAGGATTTTTATCAATTGGGATTTCTTGCGATGGTGATACATTCGCTAAAGTTTGTTTTTCTTTAGCAATGTTGTCCCAATCTTCATCATAAGTTTCATCATCAAAATCACAACCATTCAATGCATCAATCACTGCTTCTCCTGAATGAGTAGATATTTGAGCTTGAGAAGTATCTTGTGGAGGTAGATCTTGTTTCAGAGAGGGACTCATAGGAGTTGGAGAGGGAACCGTTATCCCTGCTGCAGCAAGTACATTGGCCGAACATTTACTGTCACAATGGCAGGAGAAGGACGGACATCTATTTAAGCAATCAAGGAAAAGCAATTTAGATATATATATATTGGTAAAAGTTAATATAGGAAGATATTTCACAGCTTTGATATTACCTTCTTGAGATGGTTCCTCTTCAGCAATGTCCAACCTTCTTCTAACTTCTTTGAGTATCGGTGCGCTTAGCCCTGCAACAGCCCCGGTATGAGTACCTTCTGGATCAATCAAGGAAGCAGAAGTTCCTCCTTCAGTAATCTTCCTTGTTTCTGAATAGAAGAAGGAGTAATGTCCTTCTCTCCAGATGAAGAACTGAGAAGCAGTGTTTTGATTGAGAACGAGTTGTTCTCGTGGTCACTGGTTCATTGATAACCAGTGATGTTCTTTTCTTCTTCTCCGGAGCCCTTGGATAATTAGGAAGATTATCCCGTTGAGGAGAGACTGTCGTCCTTAGTCTTTCTCTTCTTCAGACCTTTGACAGGGGATTTGTCTTTCCGATCTTTAGAGATATATAAAGGATCTTGAACCGGGTCAGCAAAGTTCATTAAAATTGATGCTTCCAGGGGTACATCAGCAGGGTCCCTGTCTTCTATATCTCGAAAGACTGAAGAGTATTTTCCTTGTTTTCTCTTTTCAGTTGCAAAGCTATGTGAGGGATGGAAGTTTTCAGCAAATGTGTTTGCTGAAGTGTAGAAGTTTGCATATGAATATAACATACGCGACCTTGGAAGTTTGTAAGGCATAGAAAAAATAGCCTTTGTGCCCCGAGCATTGTAATAATTCCAAGCTCTAGCCCCATCAATGAGATAGCCTGTAGCTTGGAGGCAAGTGGTCGCATTTCCTACATGAAGTTGATCATACCCGAATTGTCGTGCAAATCGACTCGGCAAATACGGCTCCAAATAGCATTCTTCCTCAAATCTATAAACCAAGTGGGACGGTCGGATTATTTTAAGCCAGGAAAAGATGTTTGGACTTAAACGGGTTTTCTTCGGGTAAATCCATCATCTGTGGAGGCATGGCATCATACCCTGTAGGAGGCCCAACACATGAAAGAACCATCTTGATCCACGGTTCAGAGCAAGTCGGCATTCCGTAAGAGCAGTATTTCCAGTGGGCATTAGCAAAATGCCCAATGAAATCTCCATCAGGAGGTCCCATATCCGGGTCCATCAAGCAGGGATGGTAGTAGTAACCATCCAAACAAATAAGTGAATGGCATTTCTGTACGAGGAAAATCCGACCGATTATCATTTTCTTTCAGCATAGTGTCCACAAAAGAACGCAATCCTGCGTTCAGGCGACAGGTCATGGCTGAAAGCAGATCCATCTTGTATCCAAATACAAGACGTTCGCAGCGAACAGGACACCTCTCGATGAAACCTGTCAACTGCACTAGCCCCGAACTACAAAGCGTCGTAGCCATAAAGATAAAAGCCTGCCAACTGGGCTTCTGGAGACATAGGTCTGTAACCCTGTCGAAGATAACTTTGAAGAACGTCGCCAGCCTTGAACTGACCCGAGTCTTCAGTCAGAGTGACATCCCCATGATTATGCTTCTCCATCAATAATTGTATATCACTTCTATCAAAGGGTTCAAAGAAACGAGGCGTACAGGCTTGACTGTCCAGTGGCTTGTCCTCCACACATGACCCAGAACAGATATGGCATCCATTTTGTGATATAGCAAGTACCCGCAGAAGCACTTTCGTAGTAGAGTGAGCAGATTTTATAGCACAGCAGCTCTTCGAAAATGTGATCATCTGGGGATTCTCCTTTGCTAGAGCATCTAATTCATCATTTGTGGGTACATATTCTTCATATGGGTTGTCACCCATCGGCAGATGAGAGATATATTCCATCTCGTTAAGAGCAAACCCCATTTCTCCATGAGGTGTCATGAAAGTCCCAGTGCTTTTGTTATATCTCTCTACCAAAGCCAAGAACATGTGAGGATTTGGATGAATGCCATATACCGTAGTGCAGATGGGATTGTAGAGGCCAGATCAATGAGCCTGTCTTTGAATTCCTCCAAAATCCATATGGACAAGCTACTCCAACGTTTCATTCCAGGGTTTACCAGGCCTGTCATTCGCATAGCACGGTCTGGATATCTTCCTTCAGCTTTTGCAAATGTATTTGCAAAAATGGGTACTCTGACAGGAAGGAGCAGCGAGGAGTCCTCGGAGGAATACAGCTCGGTCTTAAACCTCTCAAGTGTGTGCTATATTTCTCAGAAGTACTATAAAAAAGGTCTTTGTTCTGTGGACCCACTTTATAACAGATTCGGCCGACTCTTGCTTGTTGGAGAGGAGTCAGATCCCATGACATCCTCCTAGGATAACTAGCAAAAGCATATTGAGATAATGCCATGGACCTGGATATTTCTGTTAGATGAATGGCGTTGTTTCCCTTTAAGAAATATCTCGTCTCTTTTCTTGCCTTAGGTTGGAAGTCTTCTTGATTGCATCTCCAAATAAAAAGAGGTTTCTTGTGGACTGTAGTATCCAAGCTCTGCAGAGGTTCACCGTTCATTAAGTTCAAAAGGGTTTGATTGTCCTGATCTATGAGCAGACTTCTTCGTGCTTCAGGACCATCGTAATGAGGAAAAGTGACATGAGACAAATTCTTCTGTATTCTGGGACATTAAATGTTGAAGCAAACTTCTCTGCATCCGGGTCTTCCCTGAGATTAACTGCAGAGAGATGCATAAAAAATTAGAAACAAAAATGAAGATGTATGATTTCTTGAATCACACAGATTTTCTGAGTTGCGCCACGAGATGTATTGCGCGACTTAAGTTACGCGATATATTGAGTTGCACGACAACCCAAGTTGCGCCACACGCTATGTTGCACGAAACTCAAGTTGCGCAACACCTCAGGTTGCGCCAATTTTTACTGTGCAACAGTATTCGTAAAAACGAACACCATTCAAAGAGAGCGATCACACCCTAAGAAGGGTGCAAGGTTTATGATGCACCACATCTAAAAAGAGGGGACAAATCAATTATTGATGAAATCACAAATCAAATCGTTCGCCTAATCACCTTCCATGCTGGATTAGCTATCTCTCGACGAGATAAGACGGCACATATTGTGGTACATGGGTAGGCGGAACACGAGTTGAAGAAGTGGCGATGGCTTTCCTTGTCAGCAGCAGTCCTTTTTGGGGCCATGTCGTCAAGAAGATGATCGGAGAAGAGGGTTGCAAAAGTTTTCTCAGAAGATTAAAAGTGAAAGTAAAGAATCACAGTGGAGTAAACGGGGATTATTTATAGCCAGAAAATCAGAATCCTAACAGTCATTCCGAATCGTGCATAAAGATTGCATGAGACCGGCGCAACCTGACTTAGTCAAACTTTTATAAATTAAAGTATTCAAAACTTTGCAATTTTTTAAGTTTTGAAAACTTGAAGGGGTCTTGTAGAGCCTAAAAATCAAGTTGTGCCTTCAATATACTGATCAGTGATAAGTTGTGCCCCAAAAATCAAGTTGCGCCACTGATATGAAGCTCAGAGAACAGACTGCGCCACTGATCAGGTTGTGCCGATATCAGACTGCGCCCTGTCTTTTTGTGCCAAAACCTACGTGGCATCTGACACTTAATGGTCATCATTACCTGACAATACTGATGGCTGACACAACAGTAACGAGGAAAATCTCTTCGAATCCGTGAATTATGCCGCTCAGAGAAGTTGGTGGACAGCTGTCCTATACACTCGTGAGTTGCGCCAGGCGCAATCTAAACAAAATCCTTAGTTGCGCCTGGGCAACCTGAACGACTTTTGCTCAGAAGCTGCCACGTGTATAGGCGCAGCTCAAATCAAGCGCAGTTTGACTTATTGACTGAAGCTCGCGCAACCTGATAAAGTTGAGACAACTTACATTCTAAAGCAGGATGACGTGGCGCACATGCCACTAATCTCTCAAGACGTATCTATATCCTGTACACGACCACGCACATCTCAATCATATGATGCCACGCGTCTAAATACAGTTAGTACACGATTGACAACTGAATGAAAGTTGGTACAACAGGAGGTTGGCGCAATCCAGTATGGCGCAATCCAGCCTCAACATCAAATAACTGCTAAAATAGTTATTTCCTGAACTCTATAAATAAGTTTCCAATCATCATCAGACAGAGATCAAGAACTCTTGCAAAATTACTGTTGCGTTCTCTAGAGGCTACGTCTTCAAGTTCACATAGTCCAAGGATAAAGTGATCGTCTCCTGATCAGATTCCTAAAGTTGTACTTCCCCAGAATTTATTGTACTTTGTACTCTTTTACAAGTTTGGAATAAAACATTTTTTGTTTTTTGCAAACAGTGGCGACGGAAAGGTGGTTGCCACTGGCTAGGCACGATTGTGGCTGTGGAAGATGCACTACAAGAAAATAGGCCTTTTCCAACATTTTTTTCTCCCAACATTTATGCAAACGTCGGCTTAGGCATGATACACCGACGTTCTACAATAAACGTTGAAAAATACCAATGTTTGTTCTTAAACGTCAAGGATTACTGACATTTTTTTTTGACATTTATGTTAAAGTTGGCTTAGGCAAGCAAATACCGATTTTTTGTATTAAATGTTGGAAAATATGACTCCTTAACATTTTTTTGCAACGTGTGTCTTAAACGTCGAAAAATTTATCGACGTTTTGTCGAAAACATTGATTATTGTGAAAAGAAACCATTGTATTATTTTTCTTTCCCTCTATATTTTGTCTTTCCCTCTTAAAATCCTCTGATTCCTTCACTTGATTCTGCTGCTCTCTTCAGGAAAAAACCCTAGCCCCTGTCCCTATCCTACTTTATTTAAATTCATCTTTCTCTCTCCATCCCCCTCTCTCTCTCCTATCCGAGCTTCCTCTCCCTCTTCCTCAAATCAGCCAAAATCCTAAACTCATCCCAAATCCTCCACTCCACCTGCTCTTCCTCTTCCTTTTTCTGGGAAAAAGAGAAGCAAAGGTGGCTCTACGAAAAGAAGCGGTGGCTCCATGAAGAGAAGCGGTGGCTCCATGAAGAGTAGCAGTGGCTGCGCGAGGAGTCCCGGAGGAGATCGGAGAAAGAGAGATAGAGTCGCTACTAAGCCAAATCGCCACCTCCTCTCGCTCTATACATCCCGAGCTATCCCTCACTCTTTTCATTCCTGAGTTCTACCCTCTCCTCTCGGCCTTAGTGGATTCCGAACAGGTACCTAACAATCCTTCCCCAAATCTAGGTTATTTCCCCTTATCCGACCCTCTTCGATCTTTTCGTCCAGATCTAGGGTTTTCTTCTCCGGTAAGGAAGAGATAATATAGTAGTTTGGAGCTTCTATTG
>JANAVB010010791.1:4637303-4742303 GCA_029216955.1 Iris pallida
GTATTTTGAAATATTTGGAATAGCCTATTTGCCAATACGACTCGGTGTACAACGTATTCCTAGACTCAAAAAATGAAAAAATACATTGCTTAAGAAATACAGACTTGAGGAGGCAAACATAGCTTCGGTCTTGAACTGTGTAGAAGTCTGTTCATGTCCAAGAGTCCGATACATCTTGACTTGTAACACCCAGTTTCCCGAAGAGGGTAATTTTGAAATTTTGTAATTATAAATTATTATTTAATGATATTTATTCATATTATGATTTTTTTTGTAATTATTTTTTAAACTATTTAAATCATGACTTATGATTTGGTGTTGTGCTAGTGAACAGTAGAGACTGCCTACCCTAGAGCCTAGCCATGTGATTAGGGTATTTTTGACATTTTTAGGGTTATTTGGATTTATTATAATTTATTTGAATTATGGGAATTTTTAGAATTTATTTTGGAATTGTTTGAATGAGGGTTGACTAGGTTGACTTTGACTAGCAATGACCTTGGTAGGCTAACCTAGAACAACCCTAGTTGTGTTTGGACTTGGTTAGGTCACGTAACCGGGTTAGACTAGAGTTGACCCATGTATGGTTATTTGACTTAAGTTAGATTTAAGTCATAAGCCATAACTTGTGATTAAACCTTAAATCAATAGAGCCTTAAAGCCCATAGGCCCACACCATGCCCAAACCCTCACCCTAATCAGCCCATGGCAGCCAACCTAGGGTTTCCCACCCTATTTAATGGCTCTTCCATTTGTTCTTGCCTCTTTTAATTATTTTCTCTCAAGCTTTGAAGAAAGAGGTATAGCCATCTTCCCCAAACCATAACTTTCCCATTTTAAACTCCTTTTTGGCTCAAACCACTTGCATTAGATTCTAATTGTCTTCCTCTTGCTGTTCATGGAGAGTATTCTCAGGCTTGGGGCAATTTGGAGAGTTTGGCTAACAAGAGAAACCCCCATTTTGGAGCTTTCTATTGGAATTTCAATATATAGGTAACTTCCTATTCCTTCCATAGATTTTCGATTTCTAATTTGCATCAATAGAAAGCCCTAAGGGTCCCCTAGCCGTAGATTTATTGGTTTGGTGTCGAGTGGTATCCATTTCGTGCCCGTATCGGACACGTGTCAATGTATACGTGCATGTGTTTGTTGAAATGCCACACTCATATTTATTTCTTTATTTTTAAAAAGTGTTTGAAGGGTTTTGTAGATGTTTATGACTGCTTTAATTTTTGTGAAGGAGTGATAGTTTTTTGTGTCGTGTCGGGTGCACGAGGGGTCGGACACGCTGCGCACTGACTTGGTTCAGTGTCCTGCATCTCGGGCACGATATTTCACTGTATGGGACACGTCGGGACACGAAAATTTGTAGGAAGGTTGGGGCTATCACTGACACTATGCTCCCAAAATTTGGGAGCATATGGTTCACTACACGCGGGGATATCACACGCGCATGGGTCACGCACTGTGTGCACACGCACGACAGCGGCTCACTGATACGCATTCATATCGGACACGAAACGTGTCATGGACACTGTGCAGGCGGTCCTAGGGGTAGCCCTACCCCTGGCGTACGTGTATGCAAGGCCACGTGTCACCACGTGGCCTGTGTCACGCGCGGGACATGCGTGCACGTGTGCACGATGATTGTTCGTGCACAGTCAGTGTCTGTGTTTGTGTTTTGATTGGGACACAATTATGTCCAATTCTTGGACACGAGGACACCCCTAGACACATGAACACATGGTTAACATACCTACATGCCTGTTTGTAAATTTCTATAGTTTAATTTTAGTTTTCAAAATATGACAGTTCACGTATCAGTGTTTTTCTAAAATCAGTTAGGTTATTGAACTGACACATGAATTATTGCATATATTATAAACTGAGATTTTCTTCTTTTAAACTGAATTGGTTTTCCTATTCAATAACCTGAGAATGTACATTGTTGAACTTTTTTTGGGGTTCATTGAACAGAGTTGTTTCCCTAAATTCCTGAAAATAGATAACTGAGAATTAAATTATAGGGCTGTTTTGAACTCCTTGTTTGGGTTTATGTCAATATTGTGAACTGAATTATGTATCCTTTTCAATATATTGATACCTGAGTTTGTTTGCCTATAATGTATAGTTGGATTACCAAGTAGCAGGTACCTGGCTTTAGGAATAGCAGGGAGTTCCCTGAGAATTATGAGTGTAACCCCTTAGGCTACTTACTATAGCAACTACAGATATGGTTGATTGAACTGCCCTAGGTTGTGGTAGGTTCATATGAAACCTGGTTCAGATTCTTGGTCATTTCCCATATGACAAAGGGGTCGTACTAGTAGCATACCAGGGACTGATTTACCTTGAGGAAATTGAACTAACCTGGGTTTAGAATTAATCCTTTTCTTAAGTTGACAAAGGAGACTGAGCTGCCATTGATGATGTAAGTTGAATCCATGTTTAATCTTTAAACTGAGTATACCAATGATACTAGGATCAACTATGGAGTTTGAATGGTTCTCTGTCCAGTGGAGGACTGGGACATATATTTTCAGTTATAATGTAGGTTCAATAACTGGGAACTGGTATCACAAGTAAATGATGGCAAGAACTGTTCAGGAGTGGTACTGATGAGTGGGGCTGAGATTGAATGGTATCACTCATTTGCAGTCCTACTTATGGCTGAACCTGTATCAATTCTATATTGGGGACTGAATCCAAATCTATGTACTAGTGTAGTAGGCCTATTCAGGATTTCTAATACTTAGGATTCATATCTGTGTTTAGTCTAGTTGGATTTTATATGATTATTGCCTGTAATATAAATGAGAATATAGCACATGATTTTCACATATTGTTAGACTGATTTGTCCTATTTAGGACTGAGCTTAGATAAGTTTTGGTTGGTGGTTCCTGGACTGAACTGCTGTTCAGAGAACCAGGAGTTGATCACACATTTGAAGACTGAACTACTCTCAGACCTGCTTAGGTTGAGGCAAGGATTTCTAGCTAGGTTCAAGTCTTTGAAACTTGATGTTGGCTAATAACAAAACACTAGAGTGAGGAAGTTATGGTCCTATATGATTTATCCTTTTATTACAAATATTGTAAAACCCTTCTTCAGCCTTATTGAACCTATTGAGGGCTGTTAACTAATTTTTCCTTGTGTTCTTATTATGTATTCACATTGGGCACTAGTTGGACTGATTTGGTTAACTGTTAAATGCAATGTGACTCTCCTATTCACTGTTAGCCATCACTTTATCACTGTTTTCATGTTTCACTCACTCTCACACATGTTACACACACACCCTCAAGTACATAGGTTCTACCACACACTCTCATCTATCAGTCACACACATACCACACATGCCATAGCACACATGCCACTATCTTCACACATATGTGTAATGTTCCCCCATCCCTCTCTATGTTTATATATATGTATATATAATATATATATATATATATATAACCTAGTGTGAAATGCAATGTAATATAATATAGCCTATATATATATGTGTGTGTATGGTATGAATACACCAAGATTGTGTGTTGGTAGTCTAGTATGACTTGTGATTGGTGTGTGATTGCTAGACTAGACTTGGTTAGGCCTAGTGAGACTTATTAGACTTGTTTGGGTCAGTCTTGACCTAGTTGACCTAGTTTGACTAGTCTAATTGACTAGAGTTGACCGAGGGTTGACTATTATCTAGTTTGACCTAGACAGCATGCAGATGCATTTGAACATTTATATATCACCTCTGTATACATCTTGACTTGTGTTGCTCTAACTAGGAGTCAGGTACCTCATCTCGGACAGTACATTTGTTTCAGACATTCAGATACGAGGCGAGTACATTCTCTGATCATTTCATATCCTGCTTAGAATTATTTCCTGCATTAAATTACTTTACTTGATACTATCACGTTGGTCACACGGATTAGTACTATATGGATCCCTTCTTGAGATGTTATCCCTTCAGGGAGCATCGGGTACTCTATGTTTTGTGCGTTTCACTTACATGGCGTATCATATGATTCTTTGGTTCTTTGATCACTTGTGACATATACCCATATGATCACAGAGTCTTCTTTGAATCCTTATCCCATTTATTGGGTCTATCAGAATCCCCATTTATGGGACTACTATGTACCACCCTTCGGGGGCTTATCACCCTTTGGGGGCATATCACCCTTCGGAGGCTTATCACCCTTTGGGGGCTTATTACCCTTTGGGGGCATATCACCCTTTGGGGGCTTACCACCCTTCGGGGGCTGTTACATAGAATCATAACATAACCTGTTTGGATCCTTGTGTATTAATTGGGGGTACGGGGGAGTATAAATAGCCATGTGAACAATTCTAAAGTAGAATAGCCATGTACGCCTCTTTAGTATAGCCATGTACAAATTAAGCCGTTCACATGTCAACTTTGTGCTCTAAATCACTAGTCACTGGTAGCTCTCTACTTATAGTAGATATTTCTGTTACAGTTCTCCCTCTGTTTACATACTGCATTTCAGTATCTATATCTTACTTTACTGCATGATTATATTTTTCTAACCTGCTATGAAGTGTTGAGATGTATTGTGCTCGCTTCCGTCCTGACTGGACCTGTTGAAAATTTTACAGAGGATGATGAGGAACCCTGCACCCCTTACTTTGTAGCTTGCCTAGATGACACTCGCGACCTGGACCCCCGGGGAGGTTCAGGCAGCTGCTGAGGATGATCCCCTTGCTTAGTGTAGATATCTTAGACTATTTCTTTCCATGTTTTAGCTGTTGTCTTATTTTCTGAGTTGTATATTTTAGATTTTGAGACTTGTAGTTTATTTCTATTGTACCTCAGTTGAGGATTCTTATCTATTTTATCGTGCCATATTCTATCTCTAGATTGTGATTGAGTTGTACCTCTGTATTGGCCTCCTTTTGGAGAGTATTTTCATGTTAGTTAGTTATAGTTCATGACCTAGAACAACGTTCTACCGCCGACACTGCGGCGTAGGCTGGGCGCTGTTACGTACTCGTACCCTCACGGTGGGTGCGGGTCGTGACACGTTTTTAGTGGTGGCCCATGCAGGTCGAGTTGTGTAGTGGTATTCGAACTAGAGTACCACTACAGCCTGCAGTAGGATTAGGATATTTTTGAGGTACTCAATCACATTAGGAAAAACTCTT
The DNA here is from genome assembly GCA_029216955.1 of Iris pallida. Lineage (NCBI taxonomy): Eukaryota > Viridiplantae > Streptophyta > Magnoliopsida > Asparagales > Iridaceae > Iris > Iris pallida. The sequence continues at coordinate 4,642,474 of JANAVB010010791.1, forward strand.
AACTGGATTCCTGCCATCTAAATTCCTGTTGAAAATTTGTTTCCTTGGATAACTGTCCTCCCTTGAATTATCGATTCTATCTCAGTATTGATTCCTTGTTTGATCTGTCACCAGGATGGTGATTGAGACACGATCTTATGCTCTGGCCCAGCAGACGCTGGTGAGAGGCCTACCACCCCTCGCTTGATCGTGGACGCTGGGACCACAGCACCCCCTATTTCTGCTCACATAGGAGCTTCTACAGCTTTTGGGAGTGCACATCCACCTGTCCGAAGGTCTTCCCCCGTCATTCCAGATATGTACCAGCAGCAGTTACCTTCAGGGACAGTAGATGTGGCTCAGATGTTTACCCTCTTCCAACGATTCATGGAGTTTCAGCAACAGATACAGCAGAGCCAGTCTGCTGATATCCGACAGAGCATACAAGATACTCACCAGTTGGTTAGGACGACAGTGGAGCTGGTGGCTGCTCAGCCACAGGGAGGCCAGATGCAGCCGTATCAGCCGACGACTCCAGACATCCATTCCTTCAAGAAGATGGGACCCCGAGACTTCAAGGGTACAGAGGGCATCACATACGCTGACGATTGGATAGAGCACATTGAGAAGATATTCCGATTGGCACAGATACCAGCAGGATTACAGATCGAGGCAGCCGCCAGTCAGATGCAGGACTTGGCCCGTACCTGGTACTAGACAAACCCGAGGGTTGGTACAGCCGGTCAGACTAGGGCAACGTTCAAGAAACTGTTCAAGGAGAAATTTTCCGATACTGCACTTCGTGCCTTGGAGGCGCAGTTCGAGAGTTTGGTTCAGGGGAACCAGACTGTTGAGGAGTACGCTGGAGAGTTCAGCCGTTTGAGCAGATTCATCGAGGATCTTACCGAGGTCGGGAAGGCGAGGAAGCTCCGCAGGGGTTTGATCGGAGAGATCAAGTCATATACCAAGAGCGACCGCGACGCCACTTTCGAGCAGATTCTTGTAGGAGCCATGACAGCGGAGGACGATCTTGGGCTGAAGGAGAAGAGGATGTGAGACACTCAGGGAGCTAGGGCAGGCGGGCCCGGCCAAGAGGCCCACCTGCAGATTCAGCAGCAGTATCCGCATCAGATGCCCCCCTGCAGATTCAGCAGCAGTATCCGCATCAGATGCCCTACCTGCAGATTCAGCAGCAGTATCCCATCAGATGCCCCACCTGCAGATTCAGCAGAAGTATCCGCATCAGATGCCCCACCTGCAGATTCAGCCACAGTATCCACAGCAGATGCCACCCCTACAGTTTCAGCAGCAGCTACTTCTACAGTTTCAGCAGCAGTACCAGCAGCCGAGGGTCTACCTTCAGCAGCGGCAGTTTCAGGACGGCGTACCCTTTCAGCAGGCACAGCCGCAGAGGCAGCAGCAGACCCCGGGACAGCAGCTTGTTATTATTTGCCCTTTTTGCAAGAGACCAGGACACGATTGGAGCGAATGCCGGAAGAGGCTGGGCAGATGTTTGCTTTGCGGAGGATCCGATCATCGTCTGAGAGAGTGTCCCGAGCCATCGGGACTGTCAGTTCAGGGAGCAGGAGCTAGGGCCCCGGTAGGCCAGCAGAGGGGATTACCCTTACCGACTCAGCAGCAGAGGTACATGCAGCATCAGCAGCAGGCCAGGGGAGGCCAGTAAGGGCGAGCTTTCGCCAGGACAGTCGAGGACGCTCAGGCCGTTGGAGATCTAGTTGCAGGTTCCATTCTTGATTCTATTTCTGCAGTTGTCTCTTATAACTGCCTTAAAATTTTGACTCCCTCTGTTCCTTGTTGAGTTATCAATTTTGTCCTGTTGTTCTTTTGTTATGTTTGATTTCTTCTGAGATTAATCATATGGGCTAGGTCACCCCGTTATGGAATCTAGAATCTTCGATAGTCGTGTTAGCTAGCATAGTGAGGACATTAGTCAGATTCAGGACGTATTTCTCGGGTGTGGAAATTTAAGGTTTTCGCTGCCAAGCGTGACAATACGAAAATTTTAAATACCATGATTCTAGAGGTATGTGCCTTAGTCGAGGACTCTGTGATTATCGTAGCCTTGCTCACTAGCATGATAAAGATTCTAAGTATCATAATTTTGGACAGACGCATATGATTGACGGTATGTTTGAGACTTTGATTATGGGGTGTTTGACCTAGAAGGACTGCTACCATCTTAATTTCGAGGACAAAATTTTTATAAGGTGGGTAGGATTGTAACACCCAGTTTTCCCGAAGAAGGTAATTTTGAAATTTTGTAATTATAAATTATTATTTAATGATATTATTCATATTATGATTTTAGTAATTTTTAATTATTTTTAAACTATTTAAATCATGACTTATGATTTGGTGTTGTGCTAGTGAACAGTAGAGACTGCCTACCCTAGAGCCTAGCTATGTGATTAGGGTGTTTTTGACATTTTAGGGTTATTTGGATTTATTATAATTATTATTGAATTTATGGAAATTTTTAGAATTTATTTTGGAATTGTTTGAATGAGGGTTGACTAGGTTGACTTTGACTAGCAATGACCTTGGTAGGCTAACCTAGAAGCTAACCCTAGTTGTGTTTGGACTTGGTTAGGTCATGTAACCCGGGTTAGACTAGAGTTGACCCATGGTATGGTTATTTGACTTAAGTTAGATTTAAGTCATAAGCCATGACTTGTGATTAAACCTTAAATCAATAGCTAGCCTTAAAGCCCATAGGCCCACACCATGTACCCAAACCCTCACCCTAATCAGCCCATGGCAGCCAACCTAGGGTTTCCCACCCTATTTAATGGCTCTTCCATTTGTTCTTGCCTCTTTTAATTATTTTTCTCTCAAGCTATGAAGAAAGAGGTATAGCCATCTTCCCCAAACCATAACTTTCCCATTTTAACTCCTTTTTGGCTCAAACCACTTGCATTAGATTCTAATTGTCTTCCTCTTGCAGTTTATGGAGAGTATTCTCAGGCTTGGGCAATTTGGAGAGTTTGGCTAACAAGAAGAAACCCTATTTTGGAGCTTTCTATTGGAATTTTAACATATAGGTAACTTCCTATTCCTTCCATAGATTTTCGATTTCTTTGCATCAATAGGAAGCCCTAAGGGTCCCCTAGCCTAGGTATTGGTTTGGTGTCGAGTGGTATCCATTTCGTGTCCGTATCGGACACGTGTCAATGTATACGTGCATATTGTTGAAATGCCACACTCATATTTATTTCTTTATTTTTAAAAAGTGTTTGAAGGGTTTTGTAGATGTTTATGAGTGCTTTAATTTTTGTGAAGGAGTGATAGTGTTTTTGTGTCTGTGTCGGGTGCAGAGGGGTCGGACACGCTGCGCACTGACTTGGTTCAGTGTCCTGCATCTCGGGCACGATATTTTACTGTATGGGACACGTCAGGACACGAAAATTTGTGGGAAGGTTGGGGCTATCACTGACACTATGCTCCCAAAATTCGGGAGCATATGGTTCACTACACGCAGAGATATCACACGCACACGGGTCACGTACTGTGTGCACGTGCACGACAGCGGCTCACTGATATGCATTCGTATCGGACACGAAACGTGTCGTGGACACTGTGCAGGCGGTCCTAGGGGTAGCCCTACCCCTGGCGCACGTGTATGCAAGGCCATGTGTCACCACGTGGCCTGTGTCACGCCACATGCGTGCACGTGTGCACGATGATTGTTCATACACAGTCAGTGTCTGTGTTTGTGTTTTGATTGGGATATAATTGTGTCCAATTCTTGGACACGAGGATACCCCTAGACACATGAACACATGGTTAACATACCTACATGCCTGTTTGTAAATTTCTATAGTTTAATTTTAGTTTTTGAAATATGACAGTTCACGTATCAGTGTTTTTCTGAAATCAGTTAGGTTATTGAACTGACACATGAATTATTGCATACATTATAAACTGAGATTTTCTTCTTTTAAACTGAATTGGTTTTCCTATTCAATAACCTGAGAATGTACATTGTTGAACTATTTTTTTTGGGGTTCATTGAACAGAGTTGTTTTCCTAAATTCCTGAAAATAGATAACTGAGAATTAAATTATAGGGCTGTTTTGAACTCCTTGTTTGGGTTTATGTCAATATTGTGAACTGAATTATGTATCCTTTTCAATATATTGATACCTGAGTTTGTTTGCCTATAATGTATAGTTGGATTACCAAGTAGCAGGTACCTGGCTTTAGGAATAGCAGGGAGTTCCCTGAGAATTATGAGTGTAACCCCTTAGGCTACTTACTATAGCAACTACAGATATGGTTGATTGAACTACCCTAGGTTGTAGGTTCATATGAAGCCTGGTTCAGATTCTTGGTTATTTCCCATATGACAAAGGGGTCGTACCAGTAGCATACCGGGGACTGATTTACCTTGAGGAAATTGAACTAACCTGGGTTTAGAATTAATCCTTTTCTTAAGTTGACAGAGAAGACTGAGCTGCCATTGATGATGTAAGTTGAATCCATGTTTAATCTTTAAACTGAGTGTACCAATGATACTAGGATCAACTATGGAGTTTGAATGGTTCCCTGTCCAGTGGAGGACTGGGACATACATTTTTAGTTATAATGTAGGTTCAATAACTGGGAACTGGTATCACAAGTAAATGGCAAGAACTGTTCAGGAGTGGTACTGATGTGGGGCTGAGACTGAATGGTATCAGCCATTTGCAGTCCTACTTATGGCTGAACCTGTATCAATTCTATATTAGGGACTGATTCCAAATCTATGTACTAGTGTAGTAGGCCTATTCAGGATTTCTAATACTTAGGATTCATATCTATGTTTAGTCTAGTTGGATTTTACATGATTATTGCCTGTGATATAATTGAGAATATAGCACATGATTTTCACATATTGTTAGACTGATTTGTCCAGTATTTAAGGACTGAGCTTAGATAAGTTTTGGTTGGTGGTTCCTGGACTGAACTGCTGTTCAAAGAACCAGGAGTTGATCACACATTTGAAGACTGAAGTACTCTCAGACCTGCTTAGGTTGAGGCAAGGATTTCTAGCTAGGTTCAAGTCTTTGAAACTTGATGTTGGCTAATAACAAAACACTAGAGTAAGGAAGTTATGATCCTATATGATTTATCCTTTTATTACAAATATTGTAAAACCCTTGTTCAGCCTTATTGAACCTATTGAGGGCTGTTAACTGATTTTTTCTTGTGTTCTTATTATGTATTCACATTGGGCACTAGTTGGACTGATTTGGTTAACTGTTAAATGCAATGTGACTCTCCTATTCACTGTTAGCCATCACTTTATCACTATTTTTATGTTTCACTCACTCTCACACATGTTACACACACCCTCATATACATAGGTTCTACCACACACTCTCATCTATCAGTCACACAACCACACACTGCCATAGCACACATGCCACTATCTTCACACATATGTGTAATGTTCCCCCATCCCACTCTATGTTTATATATATGTATATATTATATATAACCTAGTGTGAAATGCAATGTAATATAATATAGCCTATATATATGTGTATAGTATGAATACACCAATGATTGTGTGTTGGTAGTCTAGTATGACTTGTGATTGGTGTGTGATTGCTAGACTAGGCTTGGTTAGGCCTAGTGAGACTTATTAGACTTGTTTGGGTCAGTCTTGACCTAGTTGACCTAGTTTGACTAGTCTAGTTGACTAGAGTTGACCGAGGGTTGACTATTAGTCTAGTTTGACCTAGACAGCATGCAGATGCATTTGTACATTTCATATATCACCCTCTGTATACATCTTGACTTGTGTTGCTCTAACTAGGAGTCAGGTACCTCATCTCGGACAGTACATTTATTTCAGACATTCAGATACGAGGCGAGTACATTCTCTGATCATTTCATATCCTGCTTAGAATTATTTTCTGCATTAAATTACTTTACTTGATACTGTCACGTTGGTCATACGGATTAGTACTATATGGATCCCTTCTTGAGATGTTATCCCTTCAGGGAGCATCGGGTACTCTATGTTTTGTGCGTTTCACTTACATGGCGTATCATATGCTTCTTTGGTTCTTTGATCACTTGTGACATATACCCATATGATCACAGAGTCTTCTTTGAATTCTTATCCCATTTATTGGGTCTATCAGAATCCCCATTTATGGATTACTATGTACCACCCTTCGGGGGCTTATCACCCTTTGGGGGCATATCACCCTTTGGGGGCTTATCACCCTTTGGGGGCTTATCACCCTTTGGGGGCATATCCCTTTGGGGGCTTACCACCCTTCGGCGGCTGTTACATAGAATCATAACATAACCTGTTTGGATTCTTGTGTATTAATTGGGGGTACTGGGGAGTATAAATAGCCATGTGAACAATTCCAAGTAGAATAGCCATGTACGCCTCTTTAGTATAGCCATGTACAAATCAAGCCGTTCACATGTCGACTTTGTGCTCTAAATCACTAGTCACTGGTAGCTCTCTACTTATAGTAGATATTTCTATTACAGTTCTCCTCTGTTTACATACTGCATTTCCTTCAGTATCTATATCTTACTTTACTGCATGATTATATTTTTCTAACCTGCTGAACTGTTGAGATGTATTGTGCTCGCTCCCGTCCTAACTGGACCTGTTAAAATTTTACAGAGGATGATGAGGAACCCTGTACCCCTTACTTTGTAGCTTGCCTAGATGACACTCACGACCTGGACCCCCAGGGAGGTTCAGGCAGCAGCTGAGGATGATACCCTTGCTTAGTGTAGATATCTTAGACTATTTCTTTCCATGTTTTAGCTGTTGTCTTATTTTCTCAGTTGTATATTTAGATTTTGAGACTTGTAGTTTATTTCTGTTGTACCTCAGTTGAGGATTCTCTTATCTATTTTATCGTGCCATATTCTATCTCTAGATTGTGATTGAGTTGTACCTCTATGTTGGCCTCCTTTTGGAGAGTATTTTCATGTTAGTTAGTTATAGTTCATGACCTAGAACAGCGTTCTACCTCCGACACTGCGGCGTAGGCTGGGCGCTGTTACATACTCGTACCCTCACGGTGGGTGCGGGTCATGACACGACTAGCTTCAAATATCCAGACAGAGTTTGATTAATTATTAAAATCAGGTTGACTATATGACCAATGGGCCAACAATCTCCCCCATTTTGATAATTGACAAACTATGAATGATATAACATTTAAGCTTGAAATAAAATCAAAAAAATAGTACATGTCCTGCATTTTCTCAAACGAATGTTAGATCTTTATTTTTTCTCCCCCGTTGTCATTTAGCAAAATAATTACAAAAGAAAAAAAACTCCCCGCAATCAATGCATAAATAACAAACAGTGAAGTAACACAAGAAAATACATAATAATAGTAAAGAAAATTTGAATGACATCACAGGCATGTATTTGTACTCAGGCAGTTTAGAATAAACAAAGAATTATATCACAGGCAGTTTATAGTAGAGAAGCAGATAAAGAAATGCTAAGTAAGTAAACTGATGTGAACCATAAAATATGAATTCATAAAGATAATATAAAGATGTTCAGATGACATCAATAAAATCAAATCCAGTACAAGTCCTCAAAAATACTGATAATAAAGTCTGAAAAATAGAAAAACTTGGAATGTCGGAGCATTTCTAAGAGTACAGTAGATAATGTCTAAGTCTCATATCAACTAACATATCAAAACTCCTCCTCCTCCTCATCATCATCATCATCAGTATGATGACCAGCATGTCCAGAAGGACCAACGCCAGATGTACCCGCGCCAGAAGGGTGAGGAGGAGCGCCAGTGTAAAACTCACCAACATAATTACGAGGAGGAGCATGGTCAGAACGGTACCAATCATATGCATTACGGGCTGGAAGTAGGCATGAACAGCCTCATCCTCACAGCGGTAAGAGAGAGCTGGATCTCTAGGAATGGAACCGCTAAATGTCCAGTCTGGGCAAAACGATCAGCTAATGAATTTGCAATCGCCTGATAACGGGTGACATCGCGGAACTCACGTTCGCGAGCCATGTCCGTCATCGAGACGTGCAAATCTGAAAGGTGCTGGTGTATGCCTCAAATGTCATAGCATACTGCTGAGGAGGTGGAGGAGGTGGAGCAGTAGCAGGAGCATGAGGAGGAGCAGATGCAGTCATACTGCGACGAGATAACTTGAGAACCTTAGGCTCAGGGTCTTGAGCACAAGTAGATAAGTCGATGTCGAAACGCTGGAAGATGCGTGGGAGAATCATCGCATAAGAGAGATTTCTATCTCTTGTACGGCAACGTCCCATCATCTGAATAATGGTCTTAGGAGCAGAAAATAGAATCCCCTTAAGAATGTGATACATATCAGATAATTCAAGAGACGTGACATCATCCTTTGAAGTAGATTTTGGAAGGAGAGTAGAATAAATGATACGGTGCAATTCATAATTAAACAGGTTCAGGTTGTTTGCCTTGAACTTTCCAGAGCGAACTCTATCAGGTGCACAAAGTTCGGCTTTGAAACTTGTAAGTGTCCTGCCTTCGGGGAAATCAAACTCAGTGATGTCAACAAGCGGTTCACCTTTGTTGGGAATACCAAGGATCTCCGCTAAGAGAACATCATTGAAATTGATATCTAATCCTCCAACACGTGTGCTTACATCAAAAGTGTTTAATATGATATTGCAGTAAAACAATCTAATGGCATTAGTTGCTACGGGAAAACAGAGTTTAACAAAATGCTGTAACCCTAATGCCTCAAAGAAATGGCAAAGATCAGGAAATACAGTCCACTTGATGGGTGCGCCTGTGCATATGGATCTCATGGAGAAGTCTCCATACCACAGTAAGGCTTGGTCTAGGGTTTGAAAGTAAAACCCTTCGAACGCGCCGTCGCTAGATTGGACTGGCAAAAATAAGGAATTAGTCGGTGGATCCGAAGATGAACCTTCCTCACTTGGGTTGGTTGTCTTCTTCCTCTTAAAGGGGTTGAATCCCTTAGGTGCCATATGTGCAAATAGAAGTAAATATGCACTAATTGAAAAGTGGAGAAAGATGGAGTTATACCTCCCGAAATCAAAGTATGTCGAAGAGAACGACGAACTCCGCACGAATCCAAAGTTTGGATTGATTTCACCACTTGGATTAGAAGTAAGGGGGTGGTGAAAAGCTAGGGTTCGGGGCTCCTTCGCGGCTGCTGTTGCTGGTATGATGTAGTTTAGAAGCAATGAGGAAGAAAGGCTCTCGGGTTCTGGTATATATAACCTGACACCCTCAACCGAACTCGGGCCGAATTCGGTCCGAAGTCTGGCCGAATTCGCCTGGGTTTGGTTTGAAATACTTTCTTTTTCATTGGCTCATTTTAAATATTTAATTAAAAGATTAGTAATTTCAACCTTCAAATAACATAATTAATATCATTTTATAGATTAAATATCATTACACAGCGACTGTTTCAGATTAGCTGTAGGAGTACTGTCCCAGCTGGCGGAGGTTCACCGGGGAACTCTTAAGTACCGCTTCGCTTCAACCGTAGTTGTGGTGACAGACAGACTCTTTATTGGCTTGTCTCTAACACAGTTTTTGCATATTGAAATAAAATCATAAAATAAAATTAATTAATATTATTGACGTCCAAAATTCCTAATTCTCGACGTAAATAATTGAAATGATCTTCTGCTAGAGGTTTTGTGAAAATGTCAGCTAATTGATTCTCAGTATCTATGTATACAAGGTCAATATCTCCATTTTGATGATGATCTCTAAGAAAATGATGTCTAATCTCGATATGTTTTGTACGAGAATGACATACAGGATTCTTAGTCAAATTAATAGTGCTCGTGTTATCACAGAAAATGGGAATATGTGTATAAATAAATCATAGTCTTCCAAGGTTTGTTTCATCCACAAAATCTGAGCACAACAACGTCCTGCGGCGATATACTCAGCCTCTGTTGTTGATAGGGCTACAGAATTTTGCTTTTTACTAAACCATGAGACTAAAGCCTTGCCTAAGAAATACATGTGCCACTGGTACTTTTTCTATCAACTTTGCATCCGGCAAAATCTGCATCCGAATAACCAGTAAGGTCAAAGGACTTAGTTTTGGGATACCACAAGCCAACAGAAGAAGTGCCCTTAAGGTATCAAAAGATACGCTTAACTGCGCACAGATGTGATTCCTTTGGATTAGCTTGAAAACGTGCACACAGGCAAACACTAAACATAATATCTGGACGACTAGCAGTTAAATAAAGTAAACTACGATCATACCTCGATACTTACGTGTGTCGACCGGCTTGCCTTGTTCATCAATATCGGAGTGCCAATAGGTTTGACATTGTCCAGGTCAAACTTTTTTAGCAAATCTTTTGTGTATTTGGCTTGATTTATGAATGTCCTATTGTCAGTTTGTTTGATTTACAGTCCGAGAAAGAATTTCAGCTCTCCCATCATGCTCATCTCAAACTCATTCTGCATACACTTAGAAAATTCTTGACACAGAGATTCATCAGTAGATCCAAATATGATATCATCTACATAGACTTGTATTAAAAGAAGCTTACCATTAAAGAACTTAATAAAAAGTGTAGTATCAACCTTGCCTTTTGAAAATCCGTTGTCAAGTAGAAAAGAGCTTAGACGATCATACCAAGCACGAGGGACTTGTTTCAAACCATACAAAGCTTTCTTCAACTTGAAAACGATCAGGGTTTTTAAAATCTGTGAAACCTGGAGGTTGTGCTACTTTTCTTTTATAAAACCATTTAAAAATGCACTCTTGACATCCATTTGAAATAATTTGAAATCATGAAAACATGCAAATGCACATAACATGCGAATGGATTCTAATCTCGCAACTGGGGCATAAGTCTCATCATAGTTACCTTCTTCTTGATTGTATCCTTGAGCTACGAGTCGAGCCTTATTACAGTCACTAAACTATTCTCATTCAGTTTATTTCGGAATACCCAACGGGTGCCAATGACCGGACGATCAATAGGCTTGGGAACAAGTTCCCAAACTTGATTTCGTTCAAATTGGTTTAATTCCTCTTGCATAGCATCTATCCAAAAGCTATCACTACATGCTTCATCAATAGTTTTGGGTTCTAGCTGTGAAATAAATGCAACACTAGAAACAATATCTCTACTGGATGTACGAGTACTTACACCTTTGGTAATGTCACCAATTACCAAATCCTTTGGATGATCAGCTGTAAATTTTAATCTTTTCGACAGACTCTGAAGGTAGCTGGTTCCTGGATCTTCTCTAGGAGGATCAGCTAGTGCCGAGCTTGGTTGAGAATCAGCTGTTGTTAAGCTTGGTACAGTTGGATCTTCGTCATTTTATCGATAGTCATTTGATTTAGTTCATCAAAAGTGATGTTGATTGACTCTTCGATGATCATGGTTTGTTTGTTGAAGACTCTGTATCCTTTGCTCTTGGCCGCATAACCTAAAAATATACCTTCATCGGCCTTTTTGTCAAACTTTCCCAAATTGTCTTTTGTATTAAGAATAAAACATTTACAACCAAATATTCTAAAATATAAAACAGATGGAATTCTATCAAACCATAACTCAAATGGAGTCTTCTTCGATTTGGGTCGAATTAGAACTCTATTGAGAACAAAGCAAGCTGTATTGACAGCTTCAGCCCAGAAATATTTGGGTAGACTAAACTGATTTAACATCACTCTGGCCATTTCGGATAGAGTTCTGTTCTTACGTTCCACAACTCCATTTTGTTGTGGAGTCCTAGGGCAGGAGAACTCGTGTACAAAGCCGTGTGTGTCACAAAATTGCTCAAACTCTGCATTTTGAATTCGCCACCATGATCGCTTCTTATACGAGTGATCATGTAACCTTTTTCATTCTGAAATTTCTTGCAAAAGGCGACAAATTCGGATAATGCATCATTCTTGCATGTCAAGAAGTATACCCACGTGTATCTAGAGAAATCATCTACAATTACGAAAGCATAAAGATTACCTCCGAGGCTAGCAACTCTGCTAGGACCAAATAAGTCCATATAAAGCAATTGTAGAGGTCTAGTAGTACATACTGCGTTTACTGACTTGAATGTGGATCTGGTAGCTTTGTTCTTTTCACATTGGCTGCATACCGAATCCTTCTTGAATATAATGTCCGGTAAACCGCGTACTAGTTTTTTTGGATAATCTTGATATTGTGTCCATATTTGCGTGACCGAGTCTCAAATGCCACAGATGACTCTCATCGCTTTTAGCCATTAAGCATCTACCTGAAATGTTAGTTTCTTCCAACAAATAGAAAACATTATGTTGTCTTCCCTGATACCTTCAAAGATAGTACTACCAGTTGAGCTATCAACTATAGTACATTTGTCTTTGCCAAAGTTGATGCCATAACCGTGATCAGCCAAATGACTTACGCTGAGTAGATTATGTTTCAACTCGGTAACGAGACAGACATCTTTAATAACAGGATAGGGAGACTTACCAACATCACCGATACCAATAATATACCCTTTCAAGTTATTGCCGAAGGAAACATAGCCTTCTTCTTTTTTTTCGACAGTGTTGCAAATAGTGTAGCGTCACCGGTCATATGCCGTGAGCAACCGCTGTCGAGGATCCATTTGCTTCTAGCATGTGAAGGGTGTTCCACCTACAAAACAGTTTGCAGATGAAACTTTTGGTACCCATTTCTTGTAGGGTCCTAAAATGTTAGCCTTTGGTATCCAAGCATAAATATTTAAATCAACAAGCTTTCTGATTCTACATGTAGATGAAATATGACCAATGAGGCCACAATAATGACATTTTGCATGTCGAGTGTTGAAAGCTGAGTGGTATGCATGGTTGGTAGGTTTAGGTTTTCTAGTATAGAAGAAAGCATGCTTATAATCCTGTTTGGGCTTAACCTTTTGGGGTAAAGGTTTGATAGAGTTAGGTCTGACAGTGTTTGGCTTGGGAATGTTTCGATTTTTCGGTAAGTGACACGTGTTAGGATAGGAAGCAGCAGGCTCAGGCTGTTTTCCTAACCTAATTTCCAATCTTTTAGAAGTGTCATATAACTTAGTATAATCAGAAGTGAGTGTTTCCATTCTGATTTGTGCACTTTGAAGACTTTTTTTCTCTTTAGAAAGTTCTTCCTTGAGTTGGTCAATCACTTTGTCTTTCTCTTCAGATGACTTGGTAGTCTTGTGTAATAAGAGCTTTATTGAAGAAAGCTCACCAGACTCACTAACATTATTTCTAACCTCAGCTAGTAGGTCGGTAAGTCTACCTATTTCACCTTTGTACTCTTTGAGTACCTTCTTAGAGGTCTGATACTTGCTACGCAGTTTCCTGTAATCAGTCATCAGGTCACTGAAGGCATCTCCTAATTGCTCAAAGATGAAGTCATCATAAGTATCAACTACAGGTTCAGTAGGTACCTGATCGGATGCCATAAAGCATACGTTTGCAGCGTCTTCTGATTGTTCGTCTTCTGAGTTGCTGGCTTTACTTTCATGCCATATGCTGGTATTGGCATATCTCCTAGATGTTGATCTCTTCAGGTTCCCTTTTTCATACCTGTTGCTCTTCTTGCTTGATGATGAGTTTGTAGGACAATCCTTCTTATGTGTCCCTTCTTCTTGCAGTCGTAGCAGACAGCATCATCTTGATACCAGTTGTTGTTGCTGTTGTTTTCTTTGGCTCTCTTCTCATATCTCATGAATCTTTGAATTTCCTTGCTAGAGTGCTTGATCTTCAGCATCAGATTCACTGCTGTCTGAGTCACCTTCAGCAGCTTTTCTGCTGTTGAAAGCCATCGTCTTCTCCTTTGGTGCAGGCTTTTCAAAATCTTGTAGCTCCAGTTCATGAGTGAGTAGCTTACCCATGAATACTTCGAGGGACATAGTTATGAGGTCGTTCCCTTCAATGATTGCAGTAGCCTTCGGAATCCAGTTCTTGGTAAGTGCTCGCAGGAGTTTGCGAATCTTTTCATGGTTACTGTACTCTTTGCCTAGGGAGGACAAAGGATTTACAATATCTAAGAATCTTTCGAACATTTGAGTAACTGTTTTGTTGGGCTTCATCTTTAACACCTCATACTCTTGAGTAAGTCTGCTGACTTTAGATTCTTTGACTTGAGTCGTGCCTTCATGTGTGACTTCAAGTAGCTTCCATACTTCATTAGCCGTTGTGCAGATAGACACCCTGTTAAATTCAGTTCTGTCTAAAGCACAAATAGAACATTAATAGCATGTGCGTCAAGACTGGCCTTTTTCTTTTCCTCCTCTGTATATCTGCTATGGGGTTTTTCAACTAAAACTCCATCAACATTTATACGAGGTGGCTTTTGATAGCCATCAATAACAATAGACCATAAATCAAAGTCAAGAGATTTCAAGAAGAAACTCATCCATGTTTTCCAATAGGTATAGTTTGTACCATCAAACAGTGGAGGTCTGTTTGTGGCCTGGCCTTCACTTGTGAATTTCACAGTTGCCATGTGTTGTGTTGTAATCTATATAACAGTTAATAAAATAAATAAATAATTGCACTGTTACCTTGCTTTACCTGTAACACCCGCTCTGATACCAATTGTAGGAACGAAATTGTAAAGCACAATACTCTAGAGGGGGGGTGAATAGAGTAGGCAGCAAAAAATTGCTAATAAAAAATGTTAGCACAAGATCACAGAATAATAATCACAACTAAGTAAATTAAAGGCAGAGATAAGAAAGCAAACGCAAAGACAGCGATGTATACTGGTTTTCCTCTGTTGAGGACTAATCCAGTCGGTAGAACTCTTGCTACCAGTTGAATCCACTATTGGCAAACCGCAAGTTTTCTTACGAAGTCCTTGCAACTTCTACAACGCGAGCTTTGATACGAAGAACTCGTCCAACTTCAAATGTGAAGAGGTATTCTTCAATCAAGCCTTCTGATTACAATCTCTCATAAACTTCTAGATCGTACCGCACTGGCAAATTGACTAGAGGATTGTAATTGGCTTGGGATCTGAAATTTAAAGCTCAAGAAAAACTCTTTGGAAGACTGAAAGCTTTAGATAGAGAGAAGATTGAAAGTGAATGAGTGAGTTGAAATGATCGAAATCCTTCTCTATTTATAGGAATTCCAAAGACAGAATTCTGACAGAATTCGGGCAGAACTCGATGAGAAAATCTCGTCAAATCCGCAACTGCAGGAGGACCAAGTTCCAGAGAATTCAAAAATCAAACGGCCACCAACCGAACTCTGGCCGAGTTCTGTCAGGGTTAGGTTAGGGTTTTAAAATCAAATTTTGGGGATTTTTGAAAACCTTTTTGAAAACCTTTTTGAAGCTTTTGTTAAAAAGAATGTTTTTCAAAACAAAGGATATTTTAAAAGTATTTTGAAAACATTTTGGAATAGCCTATTTGCCAGAACGACTCGGTATAACGTATTCCTAGACTCAATAAAATAAAAAATACATTGCTTAAAGGAAATACAGACTCGAGCAGGCAAACATAGCTTCGGTCTTGAACTGTAGATAACTGTTCTTGTTCATGTCCAAGAGTCCGATACATCTTGACTAGCTTCAAATATCCAGACAGAGTTTGATCAATTATTAAAATCAGGTTGACCATATGACCAATGGGCCAACAGTTGTGACGTGTGTTGCTCTAAAATAGGACTCAGATACTCCAACTAAGACTCATATCTCAACAGATAGGATATCAGGCGAGTACATTCTCTGACCGTTTAATACTTGTTAGGAATTATATTCTTGTCATATTTTAATTTACTTGATGCTGACACGACATTACATATTAGTACTATATGGATCTTACATGAGATGTTATCCCCCTCGGGTGCATCGAATACATCGTGTCATGTGCTTTTTAAGAACACCATGTATTTTGTGGACTCTTATTATTCATGTATACTCATGTGCTCTCATGTACTCTCATGATCTCATGAGCTTCATGTATAAACTATCATGTACAATAATATAAGCTGTCTAGATCCTTGTGTATTGATTAGGGCATGGGGGAGTAGAAATAGTGATTTGAACAATTCCAAAGTAGTGTAATCATGTACAAACTTTTAGTGTAATCATGTGCAAATCAAGCCGTTCATATGTCTATCTTGTACTCTAAATCACATAGTTACTTACAGTTCTCTATCATTATATATTGATGGACTTGTTTATCAGTTTTCTCTCTTTTTTTTATGCTTATTCTTACAGCGTTTCATGTATCTTAGCCTATCGCATGCTTTATTTTTCTGTCAAGATATGAACTATGTGAGATTTATTGTGCTCGTTCCCGTCCTGATTGGACTATTGAAAATATTACAGGTGATGAGGAGGAGTTCTGTCCTACGTATTATGGCACAGGCTTAGATATCACCGATGACTTGGACCCTCAGGAGGATCCTACAGTTGCTGAAGACTTGCCTATTGTCTAGATTAGATATCTAGACTAGTTTCTCACTAATTGTCTTATTCATGTACTTTCAGTTTCTGGATATTGATATATGTTTGTATATTCAGATATTACTCTCATTGTAGCCGGTTGGGAATTACTCTTTATCTTATATTTTCATCTATTCTATTTATTCTATCTTAGATGCTGTGATAGAGTTGTACCTTTATATTGTTCTCTTTTTGGAGTGTATATCATTAAAAATGTTTAGTTATTGGTAGATGTGGTAACCTAGGACAGCGTTCTACCGCCGACACTGCGGCGTAGGCTAGACATACCCATTTCTTGTGCCCTTAAACTAGTTACGGGTCGTGACACTAGTTGATTAAGGTCATCCACAAGAGCTGGGTGATTGGAGCTCCCAGTGCCACTACCTTCTGATGCCGGCTCTTCCTTTACTGAAACTTTGACTTTAGAAATTATTTCCTTCTTAATAGTCACCAACTTCTCTTTCACATAAGACAACACTTCCTCTTTGACGGCGACCTCGATTTTCGGGATCACCATTGATGCTGCAGAAAGGCAAAATAAAGAGTTAAAAGCATAAAAATGTCCTTACAAGCTAAGGCATGTCATTCGCGCGGCTTAGTATGACAAATTCTAAATTCGTGCAACAGTTTCTGTGGACAAATTGACAAAATTGTGTTTCACACGACACACATTGAGTAAACAAAGGGTGCGCGCGTTTTGCTTGTTCACCAACACTCTGAAAGAGGTGGCAAAGATTGTGAATAGTGGCACAAACCAACACTCTGAAAGAGGTGATTGACACCGGCTTTAGTTCGCGTAAACCATCAGATGGCGCCAACTCTCGAATTGTGCCAGTTGTACTGTTCGTCTTCCCCGACCAGTTTCTCACCTTCGAGAGCGGGGTTGGCATCTTTGCCTTTCGTTGACGGCAACACGTATTCAGGCACCCGCAACGATGGCACGCATGACGTAGTTCCATCTACCTTCTTCCCTTTCTCTGTTGCAGATCTCTTGGGTGCCATGGCCGACAGTAAGGAAAGCTTCGCGAGTTTGGAAGGAGAAGAAGAACGAAGATAGTTTGAGAAAGAAAATTTCTAAAGTAAAGAACTCTCTCTCTCGAACCCGTAGGCTATTTATAGCCTAAGCTCACGCGTAACAGCCGCGAGAATCGTGCACGAAATACGGGTCTGTTGATTTTGGGCGTACTAATCCGCGAGAACGCTTCTTATTCAAAGTATTTCAAATTTTAAAATTTTTAAAATTTGAAAACTTTGAAGGGGGTCATGTAGAAGCTTAAAATATATCAAAAATAGTGCATAGTGCCATTCACAAATGGCGCTGGAATTCATTCATCAAATGGTTCCTAGTGCATAATAGCGCCCAAACACCAATTCGTGCCACTTTCAGAGAGCGTGGGCTGCCACCTGGCAATCTTCCTCAAAAAGCTAAGCTGTCAGTCGTGATGACTGACAAAACGTCAGTCGATGAAAATCTCTTCGAATCTTGAGCACGCAGCGTTCGAAAAGATTTTGTCAGACTCGTCATAATAATGGCTGTTTGTTTCTCCACGCCATTCATCAATGGTGCAAAGTGATTAAACTCTTCATACTCGGTGCTTTCCACAGTTAGCGCCAATCGAAAGTTGGCACCAATCAATCAATCATTATCCAGAAGCAGGTAGATGACATGGTGTGCATGCCATTAATCTCGAAGAACGCACACAACACAGTCCATGACCAAGCGCACTTATCTTATAGGATGCCATGCATCATATTCAATTAAGCCAACCGTTCGTACGGCTGGGTGATTGTGCGCCAACCAGTACAGAATCAACCGACGTGCCAATTCGGATAACTACTTAACAGTTATCTTAAAACTTTATAAATAGAGTTCAAAATCACTTTCCAAGCATCACTAATGATCAAAATCACCCGAGAAGTTGCTACAGCACGTTCATAAGCTTTTTCTCTCCAACATCGCATAGTCCAAGGGATAAAGTGATCATCTTCTGATCAGATTCTGATAGTTGTACTTCTCCATAAATCAATTGTACTTTTCTAGTTTTCTTAGTTTGTATTTACACTTTTGTTCTTGCAAACAACTCTGTGTGCAAAGAATCATCCACATGGGTGAAGATCAAATCGGGTCTCCGATACAGAACGACACACGTAAATGTCAATACATAATTCGATCGTTTCTCGATCAAAACCATACACGACCAAGCCTTGCTACTTACCATAATGATCGGTAGCAAACTGCATGCAACTTATATAGGTATCTATAAGAAATCCAAAGAAAATTCAATGTCAAAATCTCAAAACAAAACCAAATAAACACATACATTCATATATGCATAAGAAAATCCATGAATCGAGATCGAGAGCAAGTTGCACTTGCCTACGGGAGGACGATGCGACCGAGATGAACCCTAGCGTGTTGTGACAATGAGTGTCCACCTTAGGGTCAGCTCAAAAACACAAATCACGCTCCCATAACTCGTGAACTTACTTTAGGTGAAAGAGAGGAATGGGAGAGTGAGAGACAACTTTGAATAAAGAGAGAAAAAGTGACGGAATGAGGGAATAATATATTAATGAAGGTTTATATATAATCAGAGAGATAATGGTTGTTGGATCTCGATTCAACGATCAAGGTCGATCAAAAAAACCCTTGTTGATGGTGATTTTTTTTTTCAAACAGTATGCCGATGATTTACGTAGGCAGAAAATAAAGGGTTTGTCCTTCCATTTGGGTATCCGATCTAATCGCGGATCCTAATATGGGTCGATGACATTCACAACAAAAATATTGTAAGTTAGCGACGAAATAGCGACTGAAAAGGTCCGTCACTAGATCAAATGTTGCTGTGAAGATTCTGTCGCTATAACGACACTTAGCGATGTTTTTACGACAGAAATATAATGACGTCTTGGCGACGTAAGAAAAGAGTAGCTAAGCCAGCGACAACTTTAACGAAGGCATGTCGACTTCTTTTGGTTCTATTTTTTGGTTTTTCTTCCAGTAGATTATCGACGAAAATGTATTACAATTCTGTCGCTAATCTATCGTTAGTGTTTTCATTAGCAATGTTGTTTAGCTTCGAAATACCAACATTTTATAATACATGTTTTGGCTCATTTTTTGTACTAAACAACACGTTAGTGACAGAAAATTTTCATATTTCTGTTGCTAACCATCACCATACTAAGATTTCTCAGTTTTTCGTCGCTAGTCCGTCTTTCAGGCGTCACTATTCTATCGTAAATTTGTCGTTATGTTGATATTTTCCCCAAATTCAGTTTTTCCTTCTACCATATTACCTGAAATAATACATATATATAACAATAATGTTCACATATTCCAGTCACAGATGCATATTCAAATACATACAATAACACACACAAATGAGCATGAAATCGAACATACAAATCTGAACGGTCATTGACTGACCTCTCTTTTCGATCTGATCCAACTCTAGAAACATGCAAATCTCAAACCCGAACGCTTCTATCATCTCCAACTCAAGCTCCAAACCAAGCTCTGACCTCGGATCTGGAACATAGTAAGCTTTTTGTTCACTTCTCTGACTTCAATACCCGTCGTCGACCGCTCTGTGATCTCATTTAAGCTATCCCGGATCCTCTCCTTACCGACTCACCTCCCTCTTCTTGACTTGAGCTTTCCTCCTCCACTACCATTCAAACTCTATTCCCGCCATCACAGGGCAACCTTGAGGTCAATAAGCAACCGTCTTCTCTTTCAAAGCGGGTTAGGAACCACCTTTAGTGAAGGCTGAGTCAACAACTGATTTTCGTTCTCCTTTTCCGCCAGAAAAATTATATCCAAACGACCACAAAATACTGTAACTCCAAATACATACAATGTACGTACAAGTTTGCGAATAAAAAATAAAGCCACTATAGTTTAAACATCGAAAACATAAAAAAATCTATCAACTCAACGGCGGGGGTGGCGACGGTGGCGGTGGTGACGGCTCGTCATGTACTGTATCATGACTATGCTGATGATTTGCTATAGCTCCTCAGGAGTAATAACAACCAGAGGAGGAGCATGAGCCATTTGAGGAGCTGGAGTAGACGCATGAGCCAGTGGAGGAGCTGGAGTGTCATGCCCAGTTCCAAAATATGTAGAACTTAGGACGAGACGATGCCAGCTAATATGATCTGGAATAAGTTCCAATTTAATGGACTTACCCAGATCTACTACGTTGTATAATTATAAGAAGTAACTCTATCTAAACAATGACACAATCCATAAATAAATTAAAAAGACAAGAATTAATGAACGTATTGTATTATAGTCGACCGCTAATAACACAATTGGTTCGATCAAGCAAGAGAAAAGATTAAGCTTGCAACACTAAACTATAACAGCAGGTAATAAGCAATAAGAAGATAATAGGGGAATAATGAATGATATAATTACCTAATAAAAAATAGGGATTTTTTGACTTCCATCCCACTTATTAATATGAATTTGTACTTACATCCCATTTTTTAATTTTATTTGACTTACATCCCACTTTTGTCACGAAAAATATTTTTTGGAACAAAACGAATATTTTTCGTGACAAAATAAATACTTTTAGTGACAAAAAGTGGGATGTAAGTCTAAAAAAATTAAAAAGTGGGATGTAAGTACAAATGCATATTAATAAGTGGGATGAAAGTCAAAAAAATCCCTAAAAAATACTTGCATACCAAGTTAATATCCATCAACCCCAGCAAATTACCATGTCAATCAACTCTGCAATCTGGCAGGAAACCAGGTCCTCAGAGGGACGTAACATGATACCAAAGTTATCCTCAAAAGCACATGCCACAATGTAAACAACGAATAAACATAATGGTGAACTAAACATCTATGTGAATGCACTTTGAGGATAACTTTGGAACATGTGTAAGACAGGCTAAAATAGTAATCTCTGGCATAGCACCTGCTAGATACCATATGTATGCTGACATATATCATCAATCAGATAGCTTATAGCTAGCGACCATCACCTGATATACCGATAACACATATAATCCCCCATAACTTTCAACAACGTTAATGGACAACTATAAACTATAATATCAAGACTCTATAGTTTCCTTTGAAGCCTGCGAAAGAACAATTTGGATGTCCTATACGCCTAATAATGATCCTCCTTGCCTAATGCTAATGGACATATCGTGACTACAAAATAAACATCTCGTAACTATATATTGTGTCATAAACACGCTAAAACTATCTATTATTATACATAACACCATCACACGTGCTACATGCCACCGATAGCTACACTACAAAAAATAAGACTTTTGGGAACGGACGATTAGTGACGGAATTTTTCGTCGCTAACAGCGACGGAATCGTGACGGATTCCCGTCAAATTATAAAGTAAAATATCAATTATTTTTTATTGTCCAAAAGTGTTGACAAGGCGTCAATTGTCCGTCGTTAATCTAGCGATGAAAGTATTAGCCGTCGCTAAATAGTCACAAATCTGTTAGTAATTGGCGGGAAACACACAGGAAAGTGGTGCCAAAGTTTGCATCAACTTAGCGATGGACATGACCTCCGTCGCTACGTCAAGTCCGTCGCTAAGTTGTCGCAATATTGTCCAAATTTTCATGTTGCCTAGAATTTCGTGCTTCTTTGGCGACGGCTTAGCAACGAAATTAGTCCGTCGTAAAGCCGCCGCTAAAGTTCTGTACCCTTTAATTCGAATCGATGGGGGGGTTTCACTCCCCCGAACTCTCTCTCTCCAAAATCTCTCTCTCCTCAAGAGCCCCCCTCCGACATCTGAGGTGCCCACCGACGAGCCCCCCCTCTGACACTCTTCTCTCTTTCAGGTACTACTCTCTCCTCTGGCTCTCTCTCTCTCTCTTAGGGTTAGGGTTAGGGTCTGGGGTTGCGGTTAGGGTTAAGGTTAGGGTCTGGGGTTAGGGTTAGGGTTAGTGTTAGGGTTAGGGTCTGGGGTTAGGGTTTGGTTCGGGTTTGGGTTTAGGTTAGGGTTAGGGTTCGGGTTAGGTTAGGGTTCGGTTTCGGGTTAGGGTTAGGGTTAGGGTCTGGGGTTAGGGTTTGTTGTCGGGGTCGAGTTCGGGTTGGAGTCGGGGTCGAGTTCGAATTTGGAGTCGGATCCGGGTGGGTGGATAGGGGGTCGGGGTCGTGTTCGTTAACGGAGGAGAGGGTCAGAAATCCAGTATAATGATGATTGCCTCAAAACACTTGCATAAGTAAGAGTATATAGAGTGAGTATCCTAGTAGTATATCGTAGTACCTAGATTGTATAGAGTAGGCCTCCATACTCTCATTCTTCTCATTCGGGTCATGCGGTCTCCTATTCCGTATCATATGATATCCAACTCAACCAAAGCCTAGAGAAGTATAAAAATATTAATATTAACCAAGGTTCATAGTATCGGTATCAAAATCTGTATCACCATGAATCTCATGGCTTCCTCTACCAGAGCATAATGTAAAACCAAACATGAAGCAGAGCTTCATATTTAAAACATTAGAAGTAAAAGATTTTGATTGGTGGTAAGGTGAACTAGAATCCATTTTTTAATTTACATGATATTGGAATTTGTATATCAGTTGTCGTTCTAGTGGCCCCCTATTACGAGGCAGAGATCGTCAAGACCTACAAAAAAGCCGTCGGGAAGAATCTGTGGGACGCGAAGGATGACATCCGAAGTGGGAGAAAGGTCTGGCTCCGGGAGGACTTCTATGAGCAGATGCTTGAAAAGATGAATACGCCCGAGTTCAAGAATAAATTGTCGAAGGAGAAGGCGAATCGAAAGACAACGAGTCTGCATACGGCGGGAACGAGGCCCCACGCAGTGACAATTGGAGATCTGGTAAGATATCGGAAAAAAGTTTTTTTTAACTACTTGACATTGAAAAAAACTTTATTCTATGAATGTTTCGTACGCAGACGACAAAGGCAGCAAAGGAGGGAAAAGATCTACACTCGGTCACCTTAGGCGATGTATTCTAGAGTACGCACAAGAGGAAGAAGGACGGTAGCTTCGTCGACAAAAGGGCCGAGCAAACTCATGTAAGTATTTAAGTTTATGAGATTTATGTTATAGAATTTAAGTAGTTTAGTTTATAATTTTTGTGACAATAGTCGAGGCCTTAGGATTTAGACTATAACTTAGGAAAACTCAAAGTAAACTAAATACATTCATTGGATAGGCTAAGTATCGTGAGGCCATTAGCACGATTGAGCCCACTTCTACCGAGGGTATCGGCGAATCAACGTCCACCCAGTCGTAATCTTCCACGACCGCTCGCTTGGACGACTTGTTCGTTCAAGCCGTCGGCGGAATAGGGAAAGGCGGGCACGTCTACGGAGCCAGATCCACAGTATTGTCGCAGACGTCTTCGAGACTTCCACCGCTGCCGCCTCCTGCTCCCGCGACTTAGGTCGACGAGGATGTGAGGACACAGCTTAGGACTCTAACCTTGGTTGTGACATCCATGTGGGAGGAGATGACCCGGATGGCATCGCAGTTCCCGGGTTCTTCTACTGCTCCGGGTCCTTCGGATGGTGTCGATCCTTCTTTCGCCGGACGTGTTTCTTTTGATGTTGCTACCACTTTTCTACCGGCTTCATCTATGATTGCACTCCTTGACTAGATGTCTTCGACAGATCTACGCCGATTTCTACAGCAGATATTTGATGGTCTGTCGGCTCACATCGTTTAGGAGTATCTTCATAAAGCGCAGCAGGCACCACCAGCCGATCCAGTCGATCCTTCCTATTTTTTTGTATTTGGAATGTATCAAAATTTGGATAATTTTAATTTATTATGGATATTTTGTTCTATTTGTGGATTGTTGTGATTATGGATAACTTGGATAATTTAAGTTATTGTGGATTGTTGTGATTATGGATATTTTTAATGTTTGTGGATTGTTGTTATTATTGATATTTTATTTTGTTTGTGGATTGTTGGATAATGGTTAATTGTATGATTTTGTTAATAATTAATTGTGTAAATAGGGTGCTATGAATTCAAGATTTTTTTGAAAAAAATTTCCAGTTAGCGACGGACTACTAACGGAATGGCGACGTTTGGTGACGGACAGGCGAAGGATTTTCCATCGCTAAGCTTTGGGAAATTTACATATATCCAATTAGCAACGGAGAAGCGATGGAAAATCCGTCGCTGAGCTTCTGGAAATTTAGATATATCCATGTAGCGACGGATAGCGACAGCATGGCGACGGAGGGCGACGGAGATATCCGTCGCTAAAATGTCGCTACAGCGTATCAAAAAAATTTTGATAGCAAATTTCGACGGGGGTACGTCGGTAAGTCGTCGCTATGTCGTCAAATATGTTCGACGGGATTCCGTCGCTAATCTGTCGAACGTATCCATTGCTAAGTCGTCACTAAGTTGCCGCTACGCAGCCGTTGCTTTTCTACCACATTTTCGTCGACGCTTCAAATATCGAGCGACAGATTGTTTTAGCGACGAGTAGTTTACCGACGGCATCTTTTTGCCAAAAATCCGTCGCTATTCCGTCGCTAAATTCATTTAGCGACGGATTTATCCGTCGCCAATTGACTATTTTTTGTAGTGCTAGTCAAGTGCGAAGCCCATGCCCTACCATGCTCTCATTCTCACTCTCAGTGTCGTAAAATTATAGTTTCAAGGTTCAAAATCTATAAAATCTACAACTTTAGGTGGGTACATAGTAATATGACCCCATGTTTTCAGTTTTTTTTGAATTTTCTGACTAAAGCCAAATTACATTTTTATAGAATATTTTATTCATAATTTTAGAAACACTTTGGTAATTATTTAGCATGCTCCATTTAAGGGAGTGGAGTAGTCATAAATAAATTAGATAAAGTGGCAACATTTGGTAGTTTCATTGAATTCCATAATTACGAAATTGTATCATTAGCTAAGGGGATTATTGTGTGAATCTTCTAGGTCTTCCTTAATTACTCATTCTTAGTGTTCATTATCCTAGAGAATATTCCTTGGATTATAGCATATTCCTATGAATATTCCCTAGAATATTCTAGGTATATTCCTTGGGGGTCATGTGCTTAATTGCACCTATATACGCTCCATAATCACTGTTAGCTTTAGTCATTACAATTATCCACAATCCTAATGATCGTGTCTTGCCGTGTCGGCATGTCCACCATATTTTATTGATTCTTCTAGCTATTACATTAGAATTCTCTATGTCCGACATAAAGCGATTCCATCTAAATCTACACAACAAATTCCTCGTGCCTCCGGGTCTGACCTGAGGACACGAACATACCCATACAATTCTACATACAAAATCCTATTTCTATCCCTGCCTGTGTCTTGGCTATGTTCGCTGCTCAAAATTCTACTATCAGTAGCGTCCACCGACCTCCATCAAGAACCACCACACATCAACCCAAGAGCCACCGTTCCTCCTCGATTGCCAAGCACCGCCTCTCTTTCTCGGTCTATACGAGCCAGCGCCATAGCGACAGCCAGATCTAGTCACCGCCTAACGTGTTCCCTAACATCGAGCAGCCCTGAGTATCTTTCAATGATGACTACGTCCACCTGGTATGTCCGATCACTTCCTTGACGTACCGCCACCCTGTGGCCGGCCATCAGTTCTCATTTCTCTAATGTGCCCGGCCGTGCCACCTGTAGAGAGCTAGCCTCGAGCCCGTTAGGCATCGCCAGTAAGACCCACTAATATCTCGAGGACTCAGCAGTGCCCCTATTTCTATGGCTTTCCCTCTCCTCTCTAATCGGTGAGCGCTCTTCCTCCTTGCTTCATATTTCCTCTACCTCTCCTTTTTCTTCTTCTTCTTTATTTTTTTCTATAGATCTGTTTTCTCTCTCTCCTCACAGACGAGAGATACTAAGTCCTAGGTTCCAGCTTGGAACTTCCTGTTATTTAAGGTTTCCTCTATACTATCCTACATTTTGCACATATCGGTAGGTTATCTGATACTATTTTCCAATTCCTTCTTTAGAGGCATGGTTTCCTATACCATCTATTAGTTATAGGGACGTATCATATTGGTTTGGTGTGTCAGTTATCTACCAATATATTAGGCATAGGGACACATCCCCATATGAATTGACATATGAATCAACCCTATGTACTTAACATCTAAGCACAGTTTTGCTTCATAGATGTTGCTCCTAATCCAAGATATTCTAATAACACCACAACCAAACTTCATGGACATTATATATAGGAATTTTTATTAATATAATTATCTAGGGAACCACTCCTATTACCCTATGGGTACATAATATTAGGATATCCCATCTAGGTTCTCTTGGACATTACCACGACTATTTATGTGGCTATTAAACTGGATCAAAACTTTACTAATAATGAGAAATCAGGCGATTCGATTACAAAGGTAACAAATTACCTGTTGGTGAATCAAATGGTGCTACTGCCAACACCTTCTCCAAACGCAGATCTTTATGGACTTAATGTAATGCCCCGTCCCACTCAGCTCAATCGGAGGAACCGAAATGCCAACGACGTTTGGACTTAGCCATGTAACTGCTGCTCGAAGACCCGCATGGTCGAGGCGGCTCCTCGTTCAGGTAGGTAGCTTCGGTGAACTTGCCTCAGCTTGGCCTTTACACTAATAAAACAAAAATTTTCAAATGCACGAGCAGGGTTGATAATAGAAGAGACAAATCCACATAGCTAAGGGAATAATCCCAACTTGGGTCAAACTGAGTTAGAACATGGAAAAAGGTCCCACGGTTGGCTTAGAAGTATTGCACGATGGCTTTCAAAATAACACTTGGTCCTTCATTCCATGGCTTGGGAGAAGAAAAGTTCGTCTTCGCCACAAATCTATGAATTAGCCTAAGTCATAGGCGTCACCCACATAAGTACTTGATAAAGCATGCACGATTCCAGCGTCAAAGGCTTGGCATAGCCTTTGCTCGCCCTATGGGTTAAGTTGCATCGCATGGCTTGTGGCATAAGTCTAGGCACTTAAAGAACTTGGTTTTTCAACGTCAAACGCGTGTACGATATGTTCCCATGATGCAAGGCTTGATGCAGCCTTTGCTCATCAAGTTGTTTCATGATTGAGTTAGGCAACAAGTTATGTCGGGCTAACTAAGTCATTATAGCATTGTCCTACAATTTCTGGGGTTATCATAGCCACATAGTCCTACGATCTTAAGGCTAATCATATAGAGTATGACTTGAGCGGTAGCATCGTATAGAATGCAACTTGGTTTAAGGCACGAGCCACGGTTGGTTCAGTAAAAAGTTAGCCACGGACTATGGCACCTAAAGAACACGTTTTATTCAATTTAAGTGGAAAGGCTATGCAATAGTCGTTTCCTAGATTTTAAAGAATAGAAAGTTCAAGCGATGGTTTGTCGCCAAGGCGGTCCCTCGTTTGGGAGTATTATGGTGCCGAGCACGTTTTGCTCAAATATGGTTTCAATGTACGAAATACAAAGGGTTTGAGTCATAACACAAATTATGCCATGTATTTATGTGAGTCTAGATGAAGTCTCGTAGATGTGTGGTCATGGACAAATTGTCGACAAGGGCGATGTTTCTTTGGACGGCAACCTGGGCCCAGGAGACCGATTCGGCCATAAAGGAAATACAGTATAACTGATGCTGGATAGGCAACCAAGGATTCGTTGGGCTGTCATTGGGGCTAGCTACCTGCATTGACCGACCTATCCTATTACTAACTATGTCTACGGCGGCTAGTTAATGCCAGTGACTTTTCATATAGATAAGTTGGCATGCTGAGCGGCTATTCGCATGCACGTTATCGGTCGAATCAAAGGAAGTGTAAACACGGTACAAACATAGTTAAGGAAAGGTATACACGGTTGCAACACCAGTATGAAGCCTAAGATTTGGCTATACCGAAGACACATACTTCGACACGAGATGTGGCATCGAGTATTTAGTTGTTGGCATAGAGTTGCATAAGTGAGATTTGAGTCGTTAAGAGTTAAGTCAAGAAGGACCGTAGGGCGAGTTCGAGTGAGAAATATTGGGTTGCAAGGCACTACCTCGATATGTTGAGGCACGACCACGCTGTCATGGCACAAGTATAGACAAGACTAAGTGGGGAAGCACTGCCTCAAGTATATTGAAGCATGAATAGAGTTTTTGGCATGACCAAGTTGCTGCATTCCAAATATGGACCGATAGACAAGCTCGACTCAATAAGTTGACATTGTTTAAGTTGACGTCGTTGGCACGAGAAGGGTCTAGAGGCAAGGTATAAGTAAGTCATTGGTGCAAGGCATGGTGATGGTCTAGAGACACAAAATAGGCCTATAGTCTATCCTAAAATTGATACTAAGGTAAAAGTAGAAAGACAATAAAAAGGGTTATATTACACAAAGTCAATGAACTTGTTGGTTTTGTATAGATAGGCGAGGATCTCACTCCACCATTACAGTTGAGTACTGACACCCACACAATTTCCATGTGCAGGCACAGGTAGAATCTCGTTGGCACAGAGCTCGTTTGGATGCGTCGAGGCATGGAGTTTCTTGGCATTTCTTGGCGCACGACCGCATGGAGTCTGGACTTATATGGAATAAAATGTATGGACATCGCCTATCTGAAGCATCCGTTGGCTTATCAAATTGTATTGAGAGATGAGAGAGAGAGCAGAGTGACATGTATTGTGAGAAGAGTGAGCTTGAGTGATTGTAATCTTGGCATCGTGCCCTCCTATGTAATCTTTGTTTCAATATCAATAAAGAGCTATTTGTTTGAGTTGTGTCTTGTTTCAAGTTTTCGATGGTATTAATCAATGTTTCTGCTTAGGACTTCTATGCGACGACCCCGTCGCTTAGCCTGTAATCGACTTTATGGAACTCGCCTTGCGTGAGCACAACCCAGGCTCACGTGACATCACGTCTTAGCGAGGACATTCGGTTCTACGGGACCGGGGCATGACATAATGGTATTAGAACACGGCTTTACATCCTTGGACTTTCGATTGAATTCTTTAACTCGGATGTTGTTTCCGCAAACTCTGATATTCTGCAATCGATATCGTTGGTGAACTCTCTCTCAAGTGTCCCACGTGATGTCCATACAATAATTCAACATATTTTGAAAAGTATTACAAAGAAAAATTGGTTGAACAAAGTTAACTTCAAGTAAGCCCGGTCGGCTAAGTCAGGCTGGGCATATATACCAAAAATTGGGTCGACCTTAGAAAAAGTCGTTTGCAAAACTTGAATTGTTTCAAATGTGATCAAAATTTGACTTGACTTATAGAATTGGGATGGCTAGCGATAGGGATGACATCAGACGATGTTATCGTTGGTGCGATATAGATGAGCATGCTTAGATTTTGAAGAATCGATTCGAACGAAGATTCATAGTAATCAATTGTTAATCGAATGATAGTTTTGAGGATTTGTCAAATGACTTCATCCCTAAGTGGTGTATGGGATAGCTTCGAGGATGGTGATCGATTGAGGATACGGGGTGCCAACGAGTCTATCAGCAGGCAACAATTATGCAAAGCCTTAGAATGAGTGATTCAAGTTAGTAAGAGTTTGATTCGAACGAACGAGGAAAACGACATGCATCAGATTGGGATTACGCTAAGCGTGAAATACAAAGTGATAAAAAAGGATAGATTGAATCATAGAAAAGTTAAGGTGAACGAACGGACGACTCGATCGAGAAAATCGATATGAACCATGTATGAAAAGTTAGCACGATTAGATGATCGTGTGCACAAAAATGATTGGAATATTTGAGAATGATTCTAAGGATTGGAATAGATGTTGTTTGATGATTTGAGTTAGCATAGATCGATGAGTTTTTGAGAAAATATGTTGCTCGATGACTTAAGATAGACGGGTGAATATACGTGATTTTAGATTTGAATGAATTAGATCATCTGAATAGTTTGGGGATTATTGATCGAATTTTGATCTTGTATATTGAGGAAATTAGGGAATGTACAATTCGGATGATAGCATCAGTTGCACGACTTAGAATTTGTTACAAATGAAGATCGTCAGGTTACGTATATCATCGATGGTATTTAGGTGTATCAAAGATCGATATGCGATAACTTGGGAGTACTCTGATTCAAGGAATGACGATCGTGTAAAATATTATTGTTTCGAGGGATGCTATGTTTGGGAATTTTTATTGAAATAAATGTTTGGGTAAAAAAAGTATCTTGATTGCTTCGACAATAACCATAATGTCGACGTTCTTGTCTTGTACGGGCGCAACTCTAGCCTCGCACATACGACACATCCAATTTGGAGCGATCGTTCCGTGTTAGCGCTGACAAGGTGATTTATGTCGCGGGAATGATCGAAATCGAAAAATCAGGGCGTGGCAATTTGGATTGCTTCGACTTATGGTTTGATACGAAGGTGAATTCCAGGATTGGTCGGACTTGTGATTGACGATTAATTAAATATAAGGATTGAGTAGATCCAATCTGCGTATCAAGAATAAACTAGTCTAGACTCATAGCAAGATTTATGCCACGATGAGAATGATTATCCTGCAAAAGCGTTAGCAAGGTGATTTCATGTCCACCGTGGATAATCAGACTTGCGTGAGATTGGGACATGATATATTGTTAAGCTAGATGACCTTGTGATCGATTACATGAATTGTGATAAACGACTTAGGGAATATGGAATGAGAATTATGATTTAGCAATAAATTGCATCGTATTGTGCTTGACTTAGGATGAATGGATAGGTAGATTTTATCGAACGTGTTTGAAGTGATAGATTATGTGAATTACTTCTTGGACGAGCGCTATTGATATGTCCAGGAAATGGTAGAGTGAACATACGATAGGATGGCTTTGCTAAATGACTCGGACCCTTGAACTAAGTGTTATAAGTGCGAATAGGATGATATATGCTCGAAGTTAGAAATTGGAGTGACGCGATCTTGGGTAGAAGTCCCTGTACTATCAACTTTGGTTTGACCTTAGGATTGGGGTCAGTGTTGATATTATTGTTTGGGAACTGTGATTCCAATACTGACGATTGACTTTAGCCCGGAGAGGTAGCCTAGCGGTTAGGAAGATGTCCTGGTACGAAATGATAGGAATTGTGGAGACATTACTCACGAGTTTTGGCTGAAATACAAATATTTCAGGGTCGCTTGAATATGTGCACGATCCAACTCGAGTAGTAATGGCAGATTCTCTATCACGTAGCTGGCTAAAATGTACGTATTTTGGGGACGCTTGGAATATGTGCATGGTCCAACTAAGTGATACGTTAAATTCAAGTAAAACTAGAGGAACGATAAAATATTGAGGATTTTGAAATCATATTTCAAAGAAATATTGATGGCAGTACACTCATTAGATTTGAGACAAACTTGAATGTTGGTTGATCGGGTGGTTTGTGTAAAACTAAGATTGTCCGTGTGCACGACGAGTGTAAGTTACCTAAGTCGAAATATAGTTGTTCATGTCGAAAGATAACCAAAGCACGAGCGTGGCTCGTATTGCGAAAATGCATATGAGGAATGTGTGCGAGAATCGTTGGATGTTGAATCAAGTTATAAGTCGATAATTGTACTCAGTTAGTTTCGAGGATGAAACTTTTTCTGAGTGGTGTATAATTTAAGCCTCGTCCCGCTCCGCTCAATCGGAGGAATCAAAATGCTAACGACGTTTGGACTTAGTCATGCAATGGCTGCTCGAAGACCCGCACGGTCGAGGCGACTCCTCATATAGGTGGGTGGCTTCAATAAACTTTCCTCAGCTTGGCCTTCGCACTAATAAAATAAAAGTTTTCAAATGCACGAGTAGGCTTGATAATAAAAGAGACGAATCCATATAGCTAAGGAAATAATACCAACTTGGGCCAAACTGAGTTAGAACATGAAAAAAGGTCCCATGGTCGGCTTAAAAGTGTTGTATGATGGCTTTGAAAAAGAAACTTGGTCCTTCGTCCCATGGCTTGGGAGAAGAAAAGTTGGTCTTCGCCATAAAGCTATGAATTAGCCTAAGTCATAGATGTCGCCCGCATAAATGCTTGATAAAGCATGCACGGTTCCAACGTCTAAGGCTTCGCATAGCCTATGCTCGCCCCATGTGTTAAGTTGTATCACACGGCTTATGGCACAAGTCTAGGCACTCAAATAACTTGGTTGTTCAAAGTCAAACGCGTGTACGACATGTTCCCATGATGCAAGGCTTGATGCAACCTTTGCTCGTCAAGTTGTTGCACGATTGAGTTAGGCAATAAGTTATGTCGGGCTAACTAAGTCATTCTAGTACTGTCCTACGTTTTTTGCGGTTGTCATAACTACATAGTCCCATGATCTTCAGTCTCATCATATAGAGTATGAATTGAGCGGTAGCATCGTATAGAATGCAAGTTGGTTTAAGGCACGAGCCACGGTTGGTTCAGTACAAAGGTAGCCACAGTCTATGGCACCTAAAGAATATGTTTTATTCAAGTTAAACGGGAAGGCTATGCAATATCCGTTCCCTGGATTTCAAAAAATGAAAAGTTCAAGCGATGGTCTGTCATCGAGGCGGTCCCTCGTTTGTGAGTCTCATGGTTTCGAGCACGTTTTGCTCAAGTATGGTTTCAATGCACAAAATACAAAGGGTTTGAGTCATAGCACAAATCAGGCCATGCATTTATGTGAGTCTAGATGAAGTCTCGTAGGTGCATGGTACTGGACAACTTGTCGACGAGGGCGATGTTTCTTCGGACGGCAACCTGGGCACAGGAGATCGAACTGACCATGGAGAAAACACGGTATAGCTGATGCTGGGTAGGCAACCAGGGATTCGGTGGGTTATCATTGGGGCTAGCTACCTGCATTGACCGACCGATCCTATTCCCAGCTATTGTCACGATGGGTCGTTAATGCCAGTGACCTTTCATATAGATAAGTTGGCGTGCTGAGCGGTTATCCGTATACACGGTATCGGTCGAATCAAAAGAAGTGTAAACATGGTACAAACTGAGTCAAGAAAAGGTATGCACGGTTGCAACACCAGTATGAAGCCTAAGATTTGGTTATACCAAAGACACATACTTTGGCAAGAAATGTGGCATCGAGTATTTAGTTGTTGGCACAGAGTTGCATACGTTGGATTTGACTCGTTAAGAGTTAAGTCAATAAGGGCCGTAAGGCGAGTTCGAGTGAGCAATATTGGGTTACGAGGCACGACCTCGATATGTTGAGGCACGGCCACGCTGTCACAGCATAAGTATAGGTAAGATTAAGTGGGGAAGCACTGCCTCAAGTATATTGAAGCATGAATAGAGTTTATGGCATGACCAAGTTGCTGCGTTCCAAATATGGGTCGATAGGCAAGCACGAGTCGATAATTTGACTTCGTTTAAGTTGACTTCATTGGCACAAGAAGGGTCAAGAGGCAAGGTAAAAGTAAGTCGTTGGTGCAAGGCCCGGTGATAGTCTAGAGATATAAAATAGGCCTAGAGTCTATGTCCTAAAACTAATACTAAGGCAAGAGTAGAAAGATAATCAAAAAGGGTTATATTACACAAAGTAAATGAACGTATTGGTTTTGTATGGGTAGGTGAGGAGCTCACTACACTAGTAAAGTTAAGTACTGACACCCACACAGTTTCTATGTGCAGGCACAGGTAGAAGCTCGTTGGCACAGAGCTCGCTTGGATGCGTCGAGGCACGGAGTTCCTTCGCATTTCGAGGCGTGCAGCCGCATGGAGTCTGGACTTATATAGGACATAATGTATCGACATCGCCTATCTGAAGCATCTGCTGGCTTATCAAATTGTATTGAGATATGATAGAGAGTAGAGTGACTTGTATTATGAGAAGAGTGAGCTTGAGTGATTGTAATCTTGGCCTCGTGCCCACCTATGTAATCTTTGTTTCAATATTAATAAAGAGCTATTTGCTTGACTTGTGTCTTGTTTGAAGTTTTCATTGATAATAATCAATGTTTCTGCTTGAGACTTCTATGCGATGACCCCGTCGCTTAGCTTGTAATCGGCCGTTATGGAGCCTTCCTTGTGTGAGCGTAACCCCGGCTCACGCTATATCGTGCCTTTGAGAGGACGATCAGTCCTACGGGACCAGGGCGTGACACTTAAGGGGCACATAGGAAAGTTTAGGGTCTAGGTAGATGTGAACGAGAGCCCTGATCTCGTCCATATATATAGATCTTAATTTGAATCTCATAGAGCTAAGGAGAAGGGGGTTTAGTCAATTTAGAGTTCTTATCAGAACCGACCGTTTGAGGATTTAAAATTCTATAATTGCAAATTCCCCCTATCTCTATTTGATTTCCAAACCCTCTTCTCCCACTCTAACCTTTATATAACTCTAACTGAACTCATT
Organism: Iris pallida; assembly: GCA_029216955.1. Classification (NCBI taxonomy): domain Eukaryota; kingdom Viridiplantae; phylum Streptophyta; class Magnoliopsida; order Asparagales; family Iridaceae; genus Iris; species Iris pallida. Next base: position 4,677,207 of record JANAVB010010791.1, read on the forward strand.
TAGAAATCAAATACTATTTATATATATAAATAATAATAAAATAAAAAGGAACTTTTAGACCAAGGGCTCACACTAACTACTGCCGATAATACAGCGTAGGCTGGACGTAGCCACGCACTTATACCCCGATCATGCGGGTGCGGGGTGTGACATATTTTTATAGTGGTCCATGCAAGTCCGTCTAATGGTGCTTAGGACTAGAGTACCATCAGGAGCTTGCAAACTAGGAATGTTCAATCACAGTTTAGGCTATTCTTGTAATAATTTTATCACTATTCCTTTATTGCCTAGATTTTGACCAAAATTTTGATTAATTATATCTTTCTGCATTTTCTATTCTTATAAACTTTATTTTCTTAAAAACCTATTATTAGATTTTTGTTCCGCTAAATCTTGATTATATTTATGATTGTACCTATATCAATTTTGATTCTATTGATCATTCCTATCTTACATAAATGATTTTACATGCTTAGGTGATTCTATTCTGATTTTATCCATGATCATGCTTAAATAATTTTGATTTTGATCGTGCTTAGATGATTTTGGCCAAGTATTTGGTCGTGCCTATAAGATTTTGATTCTATTAGTCGTGACTAGATCGTGCCTAAATGATTTCGATCATATTTCGATTACATCCTTGATCGTGCCTAAAAGATTTGGATTTTATTCTTGATCATGCCTAAATGATTTCCTTGATAATCATGATTGGAATTTGATTATTCTTAGTTATTTCCAATAGTTGATCCTGCCTAGGTGTTTGATTGTGACCTTGCGTAGATATTGACTATACCATTTTTTGTGCCAAATCACATCCTTTATTAAATTTTAATTCACGATCGTGCCTAACTGATTTTTATTAATCGTGTCATAACTGTATTTTTCTAGTCATGCTATTAAAATTTTGCGGCCAAAATTTTTCTATGGTGGGTAGATATGTAACCCGCTCTTCTCGAATTTCCAGATTTTTCTGAATAAAGTCAAATTCCTTTTTTCTAGAATAAGTTTTTCATATTTTTAGAAGCAATTTGGTAATTATTTAGCATCCTCCATTTAGGGGAGTAACGTAGTCATAAATAAATTAACATTGGTAATTTTATAGAATTCCATAATTTGGAAATGGCATTGCTAGCCAGGGGGATTAGTTTATGAATCTTCTAGGTCCTCCTTAATTAATCAGGCTTAGTGTTAATTAATTCTAGAGAATATACCTTAGAATCTAGCATATTCCCAAGAATATTCCCTAAAATATTCTAGGTATATTCCTTAGGGGCCATGTGCTCAATTGCACTTATAAATACCCCTAATCACCATTAGCTTTAATCATTCCAATTCAAGACCTAGTCCTAATGACCGTGTCTTGCCGTGTTGGCATGTCCACCACATTTTATTGATTCTTCTAGCTATTATATTACAATTCGTCCAATATGACACGATTCCACCCAAATCCACACAACTAATTCTTCGTATTCTCGGGTCCGTCCCCGAGGACATGGGCACACCCACACAATTCTACATATAAAATCCGAATCCCCATCCCTGGCTGTGTTTTGGCCGTGTCCGCCAACCAAGATTCTACCAGGCATCTACCGATCTCCATCAAAAACCACCCCACAACAACCCTTGAGCCGCCGCTCCTTCTCGAGTGCACCTCCATCGAGCACTACCTCTATCTCGGTCTTCACGAACCAGCACATACGGGAAAGCTAGATCTAGTCACCGCCGATTACGTTCCCCAATGTCGAGCCGCCCTGAGTCTCTTTGGATGATGCCTGCATCGATCGGGCCTGTCTGATCACTTCCTTAGCGTGATGCTACCTGTGTAGCCCATCGGTTCCCATTTTTCCATCGTGCCCGGCCGCTCCAACTCTAGAAAGCCATCCCCAAGCCCATCAGGCATCGCCTGTGAGCCTCGTTTATATCTCGAGGACTCAGCAGTGCCCCTCAGTTTCGATGGATTTCCCCTCCTCTCTAGTGGGTGAGCTCTCTTCCTTCTTGCTCCCTCTTTCCTCTTCTTCTCCTCCTTCTTTTTCCTCTTCTCTTCTTCATTCTTTTTCTATAGATTTGTTTTCTCTCTCCTAATCGAGGAGAGAGTATAGCTAATCAGTGGGCCGGGTTATTATAGTTGGGTCAGGCCAAGGGCTATAGGATGGGCAGTAGGGCTTGTACTGAGCCCAAGAAAGAATAATGAAAGAATTAAAAAAAAAGAAATAAATTATGGATTGTTTGAGTTGTGGGCTTGTATGTAAAGATTAAGTTTAATGAAATTATGATTTTATAGATTAAGAAAAATAGTATGGAATAATATTCATTTTTTATTTTGTTGAGTAATAATGATACCTAGTAACTCGACTTTGTAGATTTCTTTTTTAAAGACTTATAACTTTGGGGTCTAGTAAATAGATAGCATTTAGGGCTTTGGTTAAAGATGGATAAATCGAGTTCTTGCAAATAATGGAATCAAATACATCCATATGGTTTTCTAGGTTGGACTAGGAGCATTTACAACCATTAGACTTAAGACAAGTACACTCCTTACTTATGCTTCTTAATACATTATAAATGTATTATTTTATTGTCTAGATATGTCTCATCTTGCGATACAGTCTTGACACATGATCATATTTATTTATCCTGATCATGTTTATTAATCATGATTGGTGATCGTGATTCATGTTTATTGATCATGATCGTGTTTCTTGATGGTGACTCATGTATATTATTCATGTTCATGATCGTGACTTGTTTACTGATTGTGTATCATATATTGATCATGACTTATGTTCTATATCGTCATTGACATTGTTTGGTGTCTCATGGGAGGGGAAATGCCAAGTAGGTATGTGGTCACGCCCATATTATCGTAAATATCATAAATAGTACAAATACAACTCACGTATGACCTGCCATATTCCTATCGTTAATAGCCATCTTTGGATGTGTCGTATTATCCTAGCCTGACCACATAATGAACATGGTATTTCGATTGCACATAGTTTCTAGTCATATTTATTCTTGAACATGGTTACTCTCATAGTTTCTCGTGTTGTAGGTTGCATCGCATGACATCATTCCGTATCACATGTTCTGGTTTATTTATTTCTTGCATTTACTTTACTATTTTATTTTGTATCATGCGACATTTGTTTGGATGTACTTTGCTCCTTTCCTGACTATATTGTTGACATATTAAGACAGAGCATGAGGATGACACTAGATTGTATGACGAATTATGGAAGGTTCTAAAAGACTTATATTCTATGTGAGATATATATATAGAAGATGGTTTTTGATGAGACATATAGGGGTTGTATTATTCCTTTGTGGACATGGATTACCGAATTTGTATCCAAAAATTGGACATCTACTATGTACTCAAAGTGATAGTGGATGTTGTGATTGTGCGTGGGCTTGCTTTTGGTTTTGGTTTTACTAGTTTCATGATTGAGCAAAAGACCGATTTTTGTGACTAATTGGTGACTATCAAGGTCAAGACAGCTAACTATCGCAGATACTGTGGCGTAGGCTGGTCGTATCCACGCACTCGTATCCAATCACGCGGCCACGGGGCATGACAAGTAACTAAGTCAAGACCCATATCGACGCCTTCGTCGACTATACCCGAGACATTCTCAGACACACACATTTATACTATTTCTATTAAAAAATATATAATAATATCAGTGAAGTTTAAATAGTAAATACAAGACACGGTATACTTGCCTGGATCTCCAAGATAGTAAAACTACTATCGGATTTGGTATCTAATGTCACGTTGTCCCGGAAGCCTATAAATAAGTAAAATATTAATAGCATCAGTAACTATTGTAGAATTTGCTACACATACACAATACCATTAACTATATACACGTAAAGTAGGTTATGAAATCAGGTTTTGATACCAGTAAAGGAAACTAGTTCTAGGATATAGGTTTGGTCTTCCGGTCACCTATCCACTCATTAGCCTAAATTTAACATATAATCCTAGATTAACCTTACTCCCAAACTACTCTACATGTGATACTAGTGTTATTCCTTCTAAGGTTGGTCCTAACAATGACTTATATACCAAATATACTTCATAAGGGACAACTTAAGTATGTCCCTTACTAGATTAAAGTCCCAAGTTACCAGCTAACTAACCTATGCCATAACATCATGTTTGCCCTATTTCTAAACCTTCTTAACACATGTGTGAAGGTCACAAGTAGGGTTAGCTATGATTATTCCTACAACTGGTCAAGGTTGGCTATGATGCAACTAATGAATAACAATATCTACAACTTGTCAATTTTGGCAATACCAACCCTTATGTGGACATTCCTATAGCTTCCAAACCTATTGGCATCATTCTAATGCTTTCCATGTGTTATCTAGAAGTCTGAAACAAAAATTATATCTGAAACAAAAAGTATACCATATCTAGGGTGTGGCATACGCTCTAAGGGTGAAATGATATGTTCTAACACCAACCTACATGCTGAATTTACGTGCCAAGAACACCTATTATAAAGAATAAACTTTATGACATAGAGAAAACAATCTCTTCTACTATGATAGGAAAATCGAAGATAGGATTTACAGAAGAAAGTTAGGGTAATCATCTCACTCTGCTTCGACTGCAACCAAGTTTATCTGACCATCATTTTCTAATTATACTCTTATCTTGCAAGTCCAAATATACTACTACAAAAATCATGATCTTCAATCATAAAAATAAAACCTTATATGACTACTACCAAAATCATAATCTTCCGTCATGAAGATCGAACCCTTCTATAAATACTATAGGATTGACCTTCATTCCCGAGGCACTACCCAAGAAGCATACTCTTGTTAGAACTCCGCGATCATTTTTTTTTTTGCTTTTCTTGATTTTGAATCCATTATCAACTTAGTCATCTTTAAGTCCAAATTTCTCTATCTTGTCGTTACTTAGATCTGAAACCCCTAAATTAGGGATTATAAAAATCCTTGAATATTTGTTCAAATTATACCCCTCGTATTACTCAAAGTCTAATGTCACTACTATCATATAAAAAATTATTCTCCATTATTTAGAATTAACATTCACATTTCCTTCAGGTTTTATCTTTAAATATTATCCTTCTTAGAATTTAGAAGTCTCACCAAAAGTCTCTAAATATTTTTCCTATAATTCAAAAATTTTGTGTTCTATCAGTTCTTAGTCATTCTCCTACCAATCTTTTATTCAAATTCGTATCATCACCGCATCAAGTCATAAATTCCTTTTTTATGTATTTTGGATTCCTAAATTCAATACCCTAGCCTTAATTCGATAATAAAATATCTCAAGTTTTAGTAACTAAAAATAGCATCTAAATTTTTCTCAAGATCAAATCGTTTCGTAACAATATCCTCAGTTCTAAAAATACAACTACGAAATATTACAGTTCTTACCATTAAGGTACCTTCCACTGTTCTTCCTTCTCGAAATCCTTCTACGTTCTTTCTAAAGTAATCCATCTCAGTCATATCATTCTTCCACTCTCTTGTTACTTCCTTACAATACCCTATATTTAATATCACACTGATACACCTAGCTAATATTATCACCCTCAATAACACTCACTAATACTAAACTGATACGCTACACCTATCACTGATTACTCACCAATCTGGATACATCCTGGACACTTGCATCCTCTAGGCACACTTAGTACACAGTCACTAACTCCATAACTATACTGGTCGTATGCTTGATACTCTAGGATACCTACTGGTAACTGTACTCCGACACAACCAATCTTCAAACTACTAAGCTACTACACTATCCAAGAAGCTGCCTCGAAACTAATGAAGGTAAGGCCCCATAAGGAACTGAATTAGAGGAACTAAAGATATCCTTACCCTGAGCTATTAGAGCGATGGAACAGATCTCAATGATAACAAGGTGGAATGATATGGACGATATATTAAGAACCAGTTTAAGATATGATCTGATAACTATATACGTCTATCCGAAATCATGTTACCCAGAATTTTCGCCACGCCAGTAAGCATAGCTGCAATAAACGATAGAGTCCATAACTAAGGTATATACCCTATAATCATGTTATCTAGAATTCTCACCACGCTAACCAGTATGGCTACAAGAAACTCTAAATTTTATAACAAAGATATGTATACCCTAAATCAGGCTCTATATTTTTTTTCATGCCAGCTAGTATGGTTGCGATAAACTCTAGACTACATAACCAAAGTAGATATTTATCTTTCATACTGTCCTCATCGAATATGTCATCAGAATATACCTTAATTTAGTCCATAAATTCATCTTGATAAAAATCAAAGTCAACAAAGAACACCAAGATTCAATCAACGAACGAGAGTAGACAGAAACAAGTGGAAACAGATTTCGAGATAGGGTTTAGAGTAAGATTCTCAGGGGTCATCCCAAGAATCTCTCGAGGAGTCCTAATATGTGATTGAGTACCAAACCTGCTAAAATATTCTATGACTCAAAATCCTTATCCTAGGGCAGGCTCATAGTAGTACGACTAAGCCTATGTACTACCATTACATCGTACTAGTTGTAAAGTCTGACGTGCATGGGCCACCATAAAAATGTGCAACGACCCGTACCCGGATATTCGGGCTCGAGTATGTGGGTCACGCCTAGCCTACGCCACAGTATCGGCAGTAGAACGTTGCCAAGTATCCAATAAATATGTCAACATCTAAATTATCTATAAAAACAATATGTACTCAAATCACATACAACTAAGGCAAATTGAATAAGAAAGATAGTAGTAACATTGAAATCAACTAGAGTATACAAATGTTCATACATATCAAGAATGTATCGAAAACAAAATCTAATAACGAAACACAAATCTAAATAAAGAAATAATGGCCTAGAGCTCCCGGGAGTCAACTCACGGTAAATAGAATATCGAGAATCTATCTCAGCTAGCATCGTCGTGTAGTCCAAGAATGTGAGACATAATAACTCCTAAAAATATGATTATCCAGTCAGGATTGGAGCAAAGTACTTCTCTAATAACAGTTCCAGCAAATGATAAAGACTATGTAGCAATAAATAGAAAGAATATACAAGATAAAGTGATATGTACATGACCATAGTAAGACATAAGTAAAACTGTAAATGAGTGTAAGAGCAAGAGAATAAGGTATATCATGTACAAGAATCAAGAACAATACTATCTATGTGAGTGAGCACTAGTTTCAACATGTGATCGGCTTAGAAATTTGTACGAGAATTTATGGTCTGGTTAATCATATGTGCGGTGTATGATCAACACTCACAAGAAACAAGACTTGCAAAAGGAGGGTATGATCATATATCTACACTAATACTTTCCGCCACCAACTGGTATAGTGGATCCAACCATGGTACGTTACGACCCGGGATTCTAGGAGAAGGCAGCAAGTCTTCTCGAGAATCAGTATCTATACAAGTACAAGAACAACAATAAGGCTTGCACAAGATACACCAAGATATACAAGGAATAACATCTCATGACGGATCAAGAAAATACCAATTCTATGCTCCATAACATCATTACCTATTCTAATTATCAGAGAATATACTCGCCTTAATTTCGTTGGAGTCAACGTGCATGACACGAATATGTCGGCATGGAATAGGTAATGATGCTATACTCCACAAAATGGTCCCAAACAACGGCAGAAGCTATTTCATTGACTCCAAAATAGTCCAAATAGCCTACTTTTGTATATAGAAACCCAGAGTCAGAGTTTGGCATAATAATCGAATTAAGAAATAGGAAACGATTATAATAGTCATAATTTATGATTTTTAAGGAGAAAAACGTAACTAAATACGTATAATTATTTGAAATAATATTACATATAATCTTTTTTAAATTCTCAAAATCCATTTTATTAAAACATGATAGATAGTAAGTATAACATGATCAAGTTATAAATTACTTCCCAAAGTCAAAATATTATCCATTTTATTAGAGTAGTTATGTATACTTTGTTTTTTTAGAGTAGTTATGTATACATCTAGAATCATATATTTATAAAAATATATTGAAAACCACTCATGAAAATATGCCTAATTCTATGTAATAGCTCAATAAATTTAACTAGTTTTTAAGGCCCAAAACAGAAAATTGGAATTATTCATAAAGTTATTTTTATATACGTACACATATATACAATACCTATATATATACATGCATATACATTTACTTACATATAATACCATATATACGAATTTACATCTATTATAACTAATATTTAAATTATGCTTAATCCTGGCCCAAGAATCATGGCCAAATCTTCAAATAGCCCAAGAATTAAAAACCTAATCCAACCCACATGTAAGCCCATATCATATACATTAACAGCATATAAGAAATTCCTAAATAATTTTCTAATGGGCTAGACCAAAACTGAACTAACCCTAACCTTGTTATTAATAACCTTATTGTTAATAGTAGTAGTAATACCATTACTGTCACTATCGACTTATAACAACGTTAGCTTCTGTTCATCCATTCATTTCTTAAAAATTCCCAAATTTACAAAGAGAGGAGGGGGGAAGTAAAAGGGACAAGGAGCTTACAGGGCTTCAGCGGGCTCGCTCGTCGGCACTGGACGTCAGGCGAAGCCAGGGGGTTCTCTCTCATCCAAGAAGAGGTAGTCGAAGGACCCTGTGCTAGGGTAGAGCGTACAGAGGTAGGTAGAGGAGAAGCAGTGTGGAGCGCTGGCACGGCTCGATGGAGGTGTCAGGTTTGGGGGTGGCGCTAGGTAGAGCGGACGACGGCGCACGGAGATTGGCTTGGCCGGATCTGGTCGGGGACGGGCGGTGCGATCGGGTGAGGGTCTCTCTCCCTCTCTGTGTATGTGGTGTTTTTGTGAATTTGACGGTAGTGGTTATGATGAATGTTGAGGTAGTTGGCCTGGATAGTTTTGATTTGGTTGGTGGTGGTGGTGGTGGTGATGGTGAATAGCAACTATGGATGGTGGTGTCGTAGCTCTTGTAGTGATGGTGGTGCCGTGGCTCTTGTGGTGGTGGTAGCAGCAATGTTGGGGCTATGACGGTGGGTAGGGGCTCATGGCAGTGGGTTGGGGGTTGGTGGCTGTAGAGCCTAAAAATCAAGTTGCGCCTTCAATATATTGATCAGTGATCAAGTTGCGCCCCAAAAATCAAGTTGTGCCGCTGATATAAAGCTCAGAGAACAGACTGTGCCACTGATCAGGTTGCGCACGATATTAGACTGCGCCCAGTCTTTTTGTGCCAAAACCTACGTGGCATTTGACACTTAATGGTCATCATTACCTGACAATACTGACGACTGACACAACAGTGAACGAGGAAAATCACTTCGAATCCCATGAATAATGTCACTCTAGAAAAGTTGGTAGACAACTGTCCTATACACTTCGTGAGTTGCGCCCAGGTATAATCTAAACAAAATCCTTAGTTGTGCCTTGGCGCAACCTGAACGACTTTTGCTCAGAAGCTGCCACGTGTGTAGGTGCAGCTCAAATCAAGCGCAGTTTGACTTGTTGACTGAAGCTCGTGCAACTTGATAAAGTTGAGACAATTTACATTCTAAAGTAGGATGACATGGCGTACATGCCACTAATCTCTCAAGACGTGTCTACTATCCTGTACACGACCACGCGCATCTCAATCATATGATGCCACGCATCTAAATACAGTTAGTACACGATTGACAATTGAATAAAAAGTTGGCACAACAAGTGGTTGGCGTAATCCAGTATGGCGTAATCCAGCCTCGTGCACATCAGAATAACTACCAAAACAGTTATTTCCTGAACACTATAAATAGAGTTTCCAATCATCATCAGACAGAGATCAAAAACTCTTACAAAATTGCTGGTATGTTCTCTAGAGGCTACAGTTGTCAAGTTAACATAGTCCAAGTGATAAAGTGATCGTTTCCTGATCAGATTCCTAAAGTTGTACTTCCCTAGAATTTATTGTACTTTGTACTCTTTTACAAGTTTGGAATAAAACAAAATTTTATTTTTTGCAAACAAAATGGCGACTCTGCTGGGGACGACTTTCTCCTCCGACGAGAAAGTGACAACTTAATGTGACATTGCGTCGATCGGCAAGACGTAGAAGACTCTAGTTGTTCAAGTCAACCAGACAGCCTACGAGAATATGATCAACACCAAGAGCAACAAGCGCACGGTAGCTATTGCCAAGAACAGGATTGTGTGGACTCCTAAATCTCCCACAATCGCTATTGCCCAGGTGTAACTTGAGTGCTCAATGACCAAGGTGCAATCCGCCTCAGTGGTTCCGGTACAGCCTGTTTCTGTTGCTAGGGCACAATCTGCTCACTCTGCTGCCCATGCGCAGTCTACCACTTCCCTTATTGTCAAGGCACAGTTAGTTCAAGCTACTATCGAGGCACAGTCTAATAAAGTTGCTGCCAAGGCGCTACCAGTAGTCCATAGGACTATAGCGCAACCCAAGCAGTCTGCTACTCCGACGCAACTTAAGGGAACTAGTCTTTTGGCTATACCCTCTTCCAATTCTCAAGTTCTGAACTTGGAGAATTCATGTCCTAGTGATAACACTAGACAGAACAAAGGAAAAAGTCCTATGGCATTTTCTCAATTGGCACAATCTATGCCAAAAATGATCACACAACAGAACAAAGGGAAACGCTTCTTAGTTAACCCTTTGGTCTTTCCTCAAACTTCCCCGGTCTATGACTCAGAGAAAGATGTGTCAGATTCTATTCCTGTAAATAGAGGTTCTCGAATCTCTGATACCGGAAAGAATACTGATCAGAGAGGTATCTTACCTACCCCTATGGGGTCTGGTCAAGACCTTTCTACCTTGCAAATTTCAAGATTCAAGCAAGAAAAATTGAAGGTATCATAAACAGAGACACTGGGAACGGAATTTTCAGATTTACGCGCTTATCTCAATAGGCGTCAACCAATATCAACTTTGGCAAAACGCAAGAACCCTTTGCTGAAGGCCAATCTGCACCAAAAGTCAAAGTTTGAAAAGAAAGACCCATCTACCTATGCTAATGAGTTGAGTACATCTTTGTACACTCAAGGAACTAAACACCTGAAGAATAAGAGACATGTTCCTAACATCATTAAGGAATATGTTCCTCCGACTTCTTCTCGTCCTGTGGTTGTAACTGACCTCCGGCAATGTCTTACACAAAGGCGAGAGACTACAGAAATATTTTCCTCACCTCCAAATTGCACTTCAAATCGCCACTGCCTACATAAAGTTGTCATCAACTCTTGTTGCCAATCGGCTCGATGATCTATCTTCGATCATCTGAACTATGCTTCAACTCCTGAACATATAATAGATGACGAAGATGAACTATTATATGCTTCTGTTAACATGACTTCTTAAGGCACTGGGGGTAGGAAACGTCCAAGATGTAGTGTATCCCGTAATCCTAGTCAACAATACTTAAACCGGATCCATGCATCCAATAAAGGTGTCTTTCAATACACTAGATCGAGAAATCGTTATTTGATCCAAGGTGTCTTTAATCAAGAAGATCTCCCTATCACTCATGTGGGAGAGGACTCTCTTTCGAAGTTTCATGCAGATACTGAAAGTTCTGAACAAACTATCTCATCAATAGCAGCAAGAGAAGTGACAGCATATACCATTACAGAAGATCAAGATGCCTCTACGTCAACCAGCCAAGAGCAACGAATTGTTGCATTAGAAGACAAATTAAAAACTATGGCAGAAATGGTTGCAAGCATGCACACCATAATGGTGGCTCAACATACAGTACCTCCGATTGTAAACCCTGATACAAATCCTGAGCTTATAGCATCTTCTGTACCTGTTACTCTGGGGGTACCAGCCCCTTAGGTTGCTTCTGTGCCAATTCAAGCTGATCCAAGTCAGTCTGGTGCTGGGGATGGTAATTACCATGATGTTCCTCCTCCTAACACTTCTAACCAGCCCACCAATTCTTAAACATCAGGGGATGCAAATGAGGCTGTGAAACTTCTGCGCACTCAGTTTGAGGCTTTCAAACAGAAGGATGGACTACAAAGATTGGGCATAAAGCAACCATATCCTACAGAGTGGAAGAAAGTTCCATTTCCTCCTAAGTATAAACTTCCAACCATTACGCTGTTTGATGGTAGCACTTATCCATGTTAGTACATCAATTATTTCAAAGTAATGACTGATCAATTACAGCCAAATAATGGTCTCCTTACCAGAGTGTTTATCGGTTGCTTAGCCGGTGCAGCATATGACTGGTATCGTAGCCTGCCTGATGGCTGTATCACTATTTTTGCTGTTTCAAGCAAATATTCTTTGAACGATTTTATGAGAGAGTCAACGACATGACGATGTCTGCCCTCATTAAAATTAAACGGAGGCACAATGAATCCACAGAGAGTTTCATTAAAAGATTATGCCAAGAGGCACTCAAAATGCCTTTAGGTACTCCATCTGTTGTAACAATAGACACTTGTAAATCAGACTTGTTGCCTATTATCAGTATATAGACGGGATCTACACAATTCCAGGATTGGCCTTCTTTTATTGTTAATGTAAAGGCGACAGAAGTGAGTGCCAAAAAGTTGAAGCAGTTATGTGTCACGACCTGCACCCGTTTTTTCGGATACGAGACGTGTCCAAGCCAGCCTACGCCGCAGAGTCGACGGTAGAACGCTGTCAAGCCCGCAAGAAACAAATACTCAAATATCACAATTGCTGCTCATTCACATTTCTAATTTATTATAATAGTTATAATATTTATATTAATGGAAAATACAAGTTTTACAATTAATGAAAATGACAACTAATTCTACTATCTAGGTCGGCCTCAGCATACCCATGTCTTCCCAGTGCTAAGAGTGATCGCGGCTAAACCTAAAAAATATTGGTTTCCAGTCAGGAATGGAACAAGTACACAAACTGATGACAATGCAAAAATATAATAGAATTAACAAGACATGAAGATAGCATATGGAATATGAAAGCTAGTAAGAAAACTGATGACATAGCACGATAGAGAAGTAAACAAGGAAAAACTAATAAAAGACATCTATCTAGGTGGTGTGAAATATCTGTTTCAACATGTGAACGGCTAGGGGGTAAATACGGCTCTCTGCACGTGTCGTGTACAGCTGCTATCGTTCAAGAATAGACTCATGGGAAAGTTCTGGGTAGTTCACATGTTTACTAAGATATTTCCCCTCCCGACTACTCTGTGTGACGAGCGTGTCAACAAGCAGCAAGATATATATAAAGACATGAAATGAAAAGACTACTATGAATCGGAAAGCAATCAGAAAGTGCACTTGCCTGAGGTCCTTAGCTGGAGAAACAAATAACACTACCACTCGATGAGCCACAATCAGTCAACACATGTAGAAGTCTCCGGATGCTGAAATAAACAGTACCATTATTCTCAGAATAGTCAAATTAGCTAGGATTGCCTGTCCTTAAGTCCATTTCTGGATACAGGGGCAAAACGGTAATTTTGGACAAAAACGATGTCCGCCGTTGGACCCGCTTTGCACCGAAAAGTGTGCCACGGTCAATGGTCTCTAAAGTCGTCAAACTATATGTCTACGGATCCGGTTTTCCGATACGAACCCAATCGTATGTCCAAAGTTGGATTCCGGCGGGCCGTGCACAAAATCGCCCGTTGTGTGGGACCGTGGGGCCCACAAAACGACGTACGATTCAACTGTCTCAGAATTGGACCAAACTTGGCATACAGGACCAAAAAAACGATACGGTTTTGTCGGCGTAAGTTTTGTCTCGATCTAACGAGCGTGCACAAAGTAATTGGAGAATTTGCAAAGTGCACGATACGGTGAATTTTGACGGATACGTATCAAATTCGTCGCGCACACGCGACCAATTCGAATTTCGTCAAAGCCCACACGACCACGAAGCCGTTACGCAGCTTTCGATGCCTTCGGTTTGCGACCACGTCGCCCGGAATGGCGGGACGCACGTCGTATCGATGGTTTTTCAAGTTTTCTAAACTGCTTTCAAAGTGGTTTTTGCTCAACTTCGAAAACTGATTTCTTTGTGCCTACTGTATAAAATCCGAAACTACAAAAAGGGTCATGATCTCCTATAGGTTGGCTATAAGTCTGTTCAATTGGATTTTCCAATCGATCGCTGGATTGGCTGGAATCCGCCTTCCAAGTCAGGGGGTTGGGTCGGTTTTATGTCCTATTTTAGGACTGTTTTTCGTCGACTTCGTGTCGAATTTTCGACCAATCGATGGCAGTCATCTACAAACTTAAAGAACAAGTTTAAAGAGGGTTATATGAGGTTCATACCAGCGTTTACGAATCGTAAAACGATTGCTCGAACTAGCGGGAAATCTATCGCGAAGTCGGTCCTTCCGACTGCTGCCGTTGCTGTTACACCTCATGCACGTGCGCGCTGGCTGTGCGCGCGTGGCCTCCGGCTGGCCGGCGGCGGCCCAAGCAGCGCGTGCCGCGTGGGGGTGCGCCCTGCGTCGGGGCTGTGGTCGCAATGGAGGTGGCGGCGTCAGGGGTTTAGGTCGAGGATGGAAGGGTTTCTTAACTCTCGGTTATGTATACCAAATTGTTTAAGTATACTTGGAGCTCTCGGTTTGGAGAACAACAAGTGGGGGGGCTGGCTGTGCGGAAAAGCAAGTGGTTTGGGGCTGCTTTGTTGAGTTTGGAAGTTTGCATGTGGCCTGGCTCATGGGCCTGGTCTTGCTCGAATAGAGCTTGGGGCTCGGTTTCGAGCTTTGGGGGGGCTGCTTCCAATTCTTCTTGTTTTTCTTTTTCTTTTTCTTTTTCTTTTTAGTCTACTATATTTATACATATATATATGTATTTTATATATATATATATATATATATATATATATATATATACACTACACATATATTTATATAATGTATATATATATATTCATACCACCTATATAATTTATTTATATATATACATACAAATACACCCACATATATAAATTCTTACACAAAATGTATATACACGCATATACGTATTTATTTATATATTCCTACCCATATTTAATATACAATATTCGCTTATATATTCCTATATATTTCCTTATAACGATACATATCTATATATATGTATCTCTATATTCATATATTTACTTATACAATGTCCATAAAATCTAAATAAAAACCCGATATGTTCTAATATAGGCTTATTTATATAACTACGAATATATATATATATATATATATATATATATATATATATATATATATATATATATATAACATTTATTGGACAAAATAATGTAACCTGTAATAATAATAACATTATATAATAATAATCTTGATGATAAAATAATAATAATGATAGCAGTAGAAATAATAATAATAATGAGAATAATAACGAAATTCAATAATAATAGTGTATATATATACACCATTATATGCAGTCTAAAAATCTAAGATGCGCAAAGACTCATTTTATACCAATATCATTGAATATTAATTAAATAATGATATTCATAATATTTATTTAAGAATACTTAAAATACTCATTGGATCATTAAAACGGAATATGACACCCTCATACCAAACTACATCAATACGAAGGTCATAGGACGTCCCACATGGCTACATGGGCTTGGGCTCGGTACGGGTCCAGTCCGGGCTGGTTTAGTACAACCGGGTCTCTTAAACATCAAATAATATAATTAAATAATTAATAAAACTTCGGCAAGGGTTAAGTCGCAACTTGGCCTGATTTTCCTAGTTAGAGCAATCCTATGACTCGGCCTTCCCCTACCATGGCTAAACACTAGTCAAAGCACGCTACTACGCTATCCGTGCCATGATTTCTAGTCGTCTTGTACTTCAGAACTCAGCCATGGCTAAAATCATCTATAGTAATAATAAACTAAATAATTATTTACAAAAATTCTAAATCACTATTTAAAGAAAATAATAAAATAAAAATATTTCAAAATTTCGGGAAGGGAGGCTACAAATCTACCCACCTTAAAAATAATTTCGTCTTCGAAATTCTAATCCATAACAATGCCAAAAATTCAAACAAAAAAATTAAAATAAAAATAAATCCCCTATTACCACAATATCCTCGAATTTTAATTTCTCAAAGTATTTATATCCTCCACCTAACCATTTCGTAACTACGAATCATCGAGGACTCCTACCCACCTTTGGTCACACTACTCCCTCAATGGTATGTCTACCAGCTTCTTGCTAAAATGGGTATCTATTGCTTTTGGCCTCTATAGTCCTCCCCTACCTATCAAATAACCCACAATCTAGTAAACAATAAATTTACACAAGTAGGTAAAATATTTGTAAATTCTAATAAGTATGACCATTCGTCACTCTACAATAGGACATAAGGTATGGAGGAATAATTGAGGCAATTATGAAGTTTCAAGGGCGGTAGAGAGTTTCCTATGGTACAGATAGAAGGGAAATTTATGGACCCTTGACTTATCTGCTAGACTGGGTTACTCTGGTCTAGTCAATTGCTAAATCAAAAAAAATCCTTCGTATCTTGGAGGGTCGCTCAATCCGTGCAATATGGAAATTCCGTTACCGAAATTCTAAACAAGGTTCTAAAATAGAACGAAATTTGAGAAATCAAGGTTGTGGTCTTAATGGGTCCTCTATTTGGACATCAGTTGTTGATTGGATGAACATTGGGTTCAATCTATATGGATTGGACAAGATCCTAATGATAAAACTCTTCCTACTAGATTAGGGTATCCTAGAATAGGTTTCTATCCAAGGGTTGAGCTAGTTGGCCGTCAGGTTGGTTAGCTAGGTTTATGAAGCCCAAAATGCACCTTCCGAGACTTTTGTGTTTAAGTAGCACATGAGGCCTCAATTGGGAGGCACACTAGTGGCATGTGCGTAGTGGCCTTCGAGTAGATCACAACCATATATTGGGTCGAAGGAAATGGGTCGAGGTTGAGTCTCTCATTGTAGTCGAAAAGTTTACCGGTTCTATGGTAAGGGTTATAGCTAGTTCTTTTAACCAAAAAGTCGTACCGTAAAAATAGTGTACAAGGGGACGGGTTTGAGTGGGACATGATATACCTAGATGAAGGTGGACTCGTCTAGATCTTACATATGAAGTTTGTTGGGAGGTAACAGCTGACCTCGTGCTCTGAATACTAATGGCACGGCCGGGGACACAAAAAGATCTAAATGAAAAGTGGGAGTCCAAGGGCACTAATTATCAACCTAATGGAAAATTATCCTAATCAATCGGTAATCTTCGTATATCCCAAAATTTTAGAAGGCTTACAGTCTACCCACCTTAGAGGCTAGGATATGGTGGCAAGGTTCCTGTCACAGGGCTGGCCGATGGTAGCTACACTTGTATATACAGCTATCATAGCCATGAGAATACTCTGTGTCTATCCATCAATTACGAGCTTTCGTCTTTCCAATCAGTGAAGGCAAAAACAATAAAGAGTTCAAGAGAGATGTTACTGGAGAGTTCAAGAGAGATGTTTACTGAACGCAATTACATGATTCAAGAGCGAATGTTTAATTCAAGAGGAATTATTAAGCAGTCGCGGATGAGATCCTAGGGCATCTACATCTCAATCCATGTAGGGTAATTAGAAGAAAAGCGAACCAAATGTATCACGGTTGATCAGACCGTAACACAATGATTCTGATTAGACAATATGTTAGCGGGCGTCCCCAATAAACATGTGTCTTGAATCAAGCTCGATAAAAGAGTAAGCTTGCAAAAACTAGGCTGTAATAGCAGCATTGGTCAAGAGAGTCAAAATATAAGTAGGCGAGATTTTTAGAAAGAGGTACAAGTGGTTCGAGTTTTGAGAGAATCAAACCTTACCGGGTGCTCTTGCTTATATAGTCAACCTATTATCTTCTTATCCATAAGGCTTTGGTCGATTAATGGGTTAGGGAACACTAAATTCTATATTCTAGGTAAATCCTTGGTTCCGTGATTCAGATGTGATATGCTATAAGGTACTCTATTCTATATTGGCATAAGGGTATCTAAGATCTAAAGAGGTCAACGAGAACATGGTTTTAGAAATGTTCCATAGGCTGTGATTCTTCGGGATGATTTCAATTATATGGGCTGTGCCTCGTTAGTGCGCTGCTGGCTGCAGTGAACCCATATCTCCACTCTCAGATAATTGACGACAGTGCGCTGCTGTCTAACCATTCCTTTAACTATATCCGTAAAATTTAGGGGCTTCTAGAGATCCAAACAGGTTGACTAAAAATGAAGTGTAGGTACTTGTCCTATCAGTCATAATACTTAAAATAAAACATGAAGAAAATATCTAAGGACGAAAGCAATACAAACATTCTAGTATCTATCTCACATACATTTCAACGGTTGTGGGAAAATCTTGAATCAATCTACCTTAAGATTCGCGTATGAATAACAGATTCAGAAATTATAATCTAACTTCTTACAACAAAAGAGAATTCAAAATAGACAATTCTATATGATTTATATTTAATAAAGCAACAGAAAAAATTAAACAGTTTATCAAAATTAACGCCAAAATTTTTGGCAAGTCTAACATACCAAGCGAATAGTATATCCACCTTAGATCACATTATTGTATCCAAAAGTAATAGTGTACCTATAGGGATCTAGCAAGCTATCTAAATTACATGGCCTATCTAATAACCTTAACTACCCCACGGTCAATTTAATAAGGGACCCTTATCCTAGTCATTCTCTTAAATGATTTTAATCCTAGTTTGTGAATAAGCATTTCCTGGTCGCAGGCTCGCAATAGTATGACTAGCGTACCATCACGAGTTTGCAATCTTTTGCGAAGACTGACCTGCATGGGCCACCACAAAAACTTGTCACGACCCGCACCCGTTTTTTCGGATATGAGACGTGTCCAAGCCAGCCTACGCCGCAGAGTCGACGGTAGAATGCTGTCAAGCCCGCAAGAAACAAATACTCAAATATCACAATTGCTGCTCATTCACATTTCTAATTTATTACAACAGTTACAACATTTATATTAATGGAAAATACAAGTTTTACAATTAATGAAAATGACAACTAATTCCACTATCTAGGTCGGCCTCAGCATACCCATATCTTCCCAGTGCTAAGAGTGATCGCGGCTAAACCTAATGTTGGTTTCCAGTCAGGAATGGAACAAGTACACAAACTGACGACAATGCAAAAATATAATAGAATTAACAAGACATGAAGATAGCATATGGAATATGAAAGCTAGTAAGAAAACTGATGACATAGCACGATAGAGAAGTAAACAAAAAAAACTAATAAAAGACATCTATTTAGGTTGTGTGAAATATCTGTTTCAACATGTGAACGGCTAGGGGGTAAATACGACTCACTGCACGTGTCGTGTGCAGCTGCTATCGTTCAAGAATAGACACATGGAAAAGTTCTGGGTAGTTCACATGTTTACTAAGATATTTCCCCTCCCGACTACTCCGTGTGACGAGCGTGTCAACAAGCAGCAAGATATATGTAAAGACATGAAATGAAAAGACTACTATGAATCGGAAAGCTATCAGAAAGTGCACTTGCCTGAGGTCCTTAGGTGGAGAAACCAATAACACTACCACTCAATGAGCCACAATCAGTCAACACATGTAGAAGTCTCTGGATGCTGAAATAAATAGTACCATTATTCTCAGAATAGTCAAATTAGCTAGGATTGCCTGTCCTTAAGTCCAATTCTGGACACAGGGGCAAAACGGTAATTTTAGACAAAAATGATGTCCGCCGTTGGACCCGCTTTCCACCGAAAAGCGTGCCAGGGTCAATGATCTCTAAAGTCGTCAAACTACATATCTACGGATCCGTTTTTTCGATACGAACCCAACCGTATGTCCAAAGTTGGATTCCGGCGGACCGTGCACAAAATCGCCCGTTGTGTGGGACCGTGGGGCCCACAAAACGACGTACGATTCAACTGTCTCAGAATTGGACCAAACTTGGCATACAGGACCAGAAAAATGATACAGTTCTATTGGCATAAGTTTTGTCTCGATCTGTCGAGCGTGCACAAAGTAATTGGAGAATTTGCAAAGTGCACGATACGGTGAATTTCGACGGATACGCATCAAATTCGTCGCGCACACGCGACCAATTCGAATTCCGTCAAAGCCACATGACCACGAAGCCGTTATGCAGCTTTCGATGCATTCGGTTCGCAACCACGTCGCCCGGAATGGCGGGACGCACGTCGTATCGATGGTTTTTCAAGTTTTCTAAACTGCTTTCAAAGTGGTTTTTGCTCAACTTCGAAAACTGATTTCTTTGTGCCTACTGTATAAAATCTGAAACTTCAAAAAGGGTCATGATCTCCTATAGGTTGGCTATAAGTCTGTTCAATTGGATTTTCCAATCGACCGCTGGATTGGCTGGAATCCGCCTTTCAAGTCAGGGGGTTGGGTCGGTTTTATGTCCTGTTTTAGGACTATTTTTTGTCGACTTCGTGTCGAATTTTCGACCAATCGATGGCAGTCATCTACAAACTAAAAGAACAAGTTTAAAGAGGGTTATATAAGGTTCATACCAGCATTTACAAATCGTAAAACGATTGCTCGAACTAGCGGGAAATCTGTCGCGAAGTCGGTCCTTCCGACTGCTACCGTTGCTGTTACACCTCGCGCACGTGCGCGCTGGCTGTGCACGCGTGGCCTCCGGCCGGCCGGCGGTGGCCCAGGCGGCGCGCACCGTGCGGGGGTGCGCCCAGCGTCGGGGCTGTGGTCGCAATGGAGGTGGCGGCATCAGGGGTTTAGGTCGAGGATGGAAGGGTTTCTTAACTCTCGGTTATGTATACCTAATTGTTTAAGTATACTTGGAGCTCTCAGTTTGGAGAACAACAAGTGGGGGGGGGCTGGCTGTGCGGAAAAGCAAGTGGTTTGGGGCTGCTTTGTTGAGTTTGGAAGTTTGCATGTGGCCTGGCTCATGGGCCTGGTCTTGCTCGAATAGAGCTTGGGGCTCGGTTCCGAGCTTTGGGGGGGCTGCTTCCAATTCTTCTTGTTTTTCTTTTTCTTTTTCTTTTTAGTCTACTATATTTATACATACATATATATATATATATATATATATATATATATATATATATATATATATATATATATATATTTTTTTTTATATATATATATATATATATATATATATATATACACTACACATATATTTATATAATGTATATATATATATATATTCATACCATTACACCTATATAATTTATTTATATATATACATACAAATACACCCACATATATAAATTCTTACACAAAATGCATATACACGCATATACGTATTTATTTATATATTCCTACCCATATTTAATATACAATATTCGCTTATATATTCCTATATATTTTCTTATAACGATACATATCTATATATATGTATCTCTATATTCATATATTTACTTATACAATGTCCATAAAATTGAAATAAAAACCCGATATGTTCTAATATAGGCTTATTTATATAACTACGAATATATATATATATATATATATATATATATATATATATATATATATATATATATATATATATATATATATAACATTTATTGGAAAAAATAATGTCACCAATAATAATAATAACATTATATAATAATAATCTTGATGATAAAATAATAATAATGATAGCAGTAGAAATAATAATAATAATGAGAATAATAACGAAATTCAATAATAATAGTGTATATATATACACCATTATATGCAGTCTAAAAATCCAAGATGCGCAAAGACTCATTTTATACCAATATCATTGAATATTAATTAAATAATGATATTCATAATATTTATTTAAGAATACTTAAAATACTCATTGGATCATTAAAACGGAATATGACACCCTCATACCAACTACATCAATACGAAGGTCATAGGACGTCCCACATGGCTACATGGGCTTGGGCTCGGTACGGGTCCAGTCCGGACTGGTTTGGTACAACCGGGTCTCTTAAACATCAAATAAAATAATTAAATAATAAATAAAACTTCGGCAAGGGTTAAGTCGCAACTTGGCCTGATTTTCCTAGTTAGAGCAATCCTATGACTCGACCTTCCCCTACCATGGCTAAACACTAGTCAAAGCACGCTACTGCACTATCCGTGCCATGATTTCTAGTCGTCTTGTACTTCAGAACTCAGCCATGACTAAAATCATCTATAGTAATAATAAACTAAATAATTATTTACAAAAATTCTAAATCACTATTTAAAGAAAACAAAAAAAATAAAAATATTTCAAAATTCCGGGAAGGGAGGCTATATTAGGAGTCCAGATGACTCACCCTAACCAAGATGAACATTCTATACCTTGGGGTAGTAATCGCCAAAATAACCGCAAGAATAAAGAAACATTGGTCATCAATCTTAAAGGCAAAGAGTCTTTGGCTGCCAATGTCACTCAGACGGCATCCACCCCATCAACACCACTACAAAAGTCAACTTGTCCAAAAGAAGAGTATTCTTTCAACGAAGATGATACTTTAAGCATCTTCGATTGCTTGATCAAAAGCAAAAAAGCTTCAGCTTCCAGAGGCAAAGCGACCAGAAGAAGTCGGTAAAACTGATCACCCTAAATACTGTGTTTATCACAAATTCATAGGGCATCCAACCAGAGCATGTTATGTGCTCAAGGGCAAAATCTAGGAGTTGGTCAACTCCGGAGCAATTACTCTACAGCAGGACGAGAAAACAGTGATTGCTAATGTGGTTTCTCTCCAATTCAGTAATTTTCCACCACAACTCGTACAAGATGGTGATGTCCCCATTCCAAGGACTACTCTGGAAATTATGAATATCCCGTCTCCTTTAAATGAAGGCCTTGTTCCAATGTCAACTGACAGAGGAGAGATTATGTAGATTCATCCAGATCTGGTTGCAGAATTTGGAACGCCTTCCTCTTCTAAGCAAAAGAAGAATTCTAAGTCTAAATCCAAGAACTGTAATATGATATCCTTTGAACCATTAACAAGAGAAGAAATCCTAATGGGCACTAGATCTGGGAAACCCTATCTTCGGGAGTATTCCAAAACTCAAGAGAATCCTGCTCCATCCCCGGATGCTCTTTCTCCATCATCTTCTTCTGCTGAAGATACACCATCTACATCCTTGCCAATGGTTGAACCATCTCCTCATAAACCAACATCAGCAGACATGGGAAAGCAACATGTTCACTTTGATGAAGCGTTGAGGAAGTCATCATCTCTTGGACTTGAAAAGCCTTACAATTTTGACATATTGGCTCAATTGGCCAATACTCTAGCAAGATTGTCAATCTTTGAACTTTTACGTCTCTCAAGAAAAAACTCATGAGACGTTAAGTGAAGCCTTGATGCAGGCTGACACTTGTTTGACTCTTCTCAAGAAGCCTGAAAAGGAGCCAGTCAGCGATGCACATTGTCATAGTATATTTGAATTGATGCCCAATATCACTTTTATACAAGATGACATGTTATTAGAAGACAATCGTCATAATCGTCCTCTCTATTTCATGGGATATGTGGACACCATGAAAGTCGACCGTATTCTGATTCATCCCGGGTCTGCACTTAGCATCATGCCAAAGTCCTTAATGGGCACTTTGAAAATCCCAGTACATAATCTTTCTATAACTATCACTACCATCCTGGGATTCAATCAAGGAAGAAGTGAACCTTTGGAGAAAATACGCCTAAAACTTCAATTTGGCAATCTTCGTACAAAAGTATCTTTCTATGTTATTGAAAATCATGGGTTATACAATGCTTTGTTGGAAAGGCCATTCCTCCATGAACACAATATTATACCCTCTACACTCCACCAATGTTTCAAATATGTGGATGGTAATGGAGAAGTCCAAAAAGAGGTTGCAGATCTGAATCCTTTCAAAGGAGTTGAAGCGTATTGCAACGATTCTCGTATATACAAAGAGGAATTCATGAAGGTGGTACTAGCAATGGACACAGATGAAGAATAGAAGAGTATACCTAATGATACTCTGGTGATTCAAGTCAAAGGACGTACCTCCTACCCTCAGTTTTCCCAACCACTGACTATCTATCTACCTTCCCATGAGAAGAGACCTAAAGGTGCTAGTCAGGAACACAGAAAGCTCACCTCTTCTGAGCCGCTTATAATCGATCTTCATTGCAAGAAGCTTCCTCCTCCTTCTCGTTCTTCCTCTCCCCCTCTTGCCATCAATCTGAATAAGCCTGCTAAGGCTAAAGTCCTTTTTGTAAATGATGGTGTAAAGATCAATAAAGCATCTCCTTTGTAGTATATTGATGTCTTTTACTATACTCAGTGTTATCTGGATATGCTAGATAGCTTTAAGCTACTTACAATAGTCGTATCATCTTGACGAAACATGGTATCACTGGATTCAATACGAGAGTCGTACTTCTTAGTACCATCTCGAAAGAAAGATAAAAAGCCTATATTCTTCAACAAAAGAGAAGAACCAAAAATCATGCTCTATAATGATAATAGAGATGATACAGGAAGGCTACAATTACGACGCTATAGTCCACAATCTAAAGCCATCATCCGTAAAATAGGCTATGATTTCATAACAGGTCTCAACAATGGTAAAGAAAGGCTAACCCCTCTTCGTATTGTTGTTCTAAAAAGAAAATCACAACAATACCACAGTAAATCAGAAAGAGGACTAGGTTATATGTCACCACTTCCAACTCCGGAACCTTCTGAATCTGATGAAGGAGAACGTTCAAACTCTTCTGGTTCTATCTCATGGGACTCTGATACCAGCATCGGTCATATTCATAAGGCGATAGTATCTTCTAACATGGTGTCCGCCGAATTCTCAGAAGATGATGAAAGTGACATAGAAGAAGCTACTGAAATAGACCCTTAGGTACAAAGGATGGACAATCAGTGGGAACTTCGTTTTGAACAACGAGAACCACCTACTGAAGATCAACTGGTCCAAATCGATATTGGAGAGAAAGGTGTATCATGACCAATCTTCATCAGCAAGAATCTCTCAGAAGATGATAAACAAGAATTAATTTACCTTATTCATGAATACATTGATGTCTTCTCCTGGAGTTAGGAAGATATGTCGTGATTAGATCCTCAAATTGTAACTCACAAGCTTAACATCTTGCCGAATGTCAAGTCGGTCAAACAACAACAAACGACAATTCAAGTCTGAAATGATGGATGCAATTGATGATGAAGTCAAAAAGCTTATAGCTTATGGCTTTATCAGAGAAGAACAACATCCTGACTGGGTAGCCAATGTCGTCCCTGTTCTGAAGAAGATCGGAAAGGTTCGAGTTTGCATAGACTTTCGGGATCTCAATGATGCTTTCTCCAAAGTCAAATTCCATGTCCCAATTACTGATGTTATGATCGACAATACATGTGGATTCGAACGAATTTCTTTCATGGATGGGTTTTCTGGATATAATCTTATCCGGATGGATCCTGAAGATGAAAAACATAATTCGTTTCGTACTCCTCGGGGTGTGTACTGTTATACGGTCATGCCGTTTGGTCTTAAGAACGCAGGTGCAACTTACCAGCAGGCTATGAGTACTATCTTTCGAGATCATTTACGAAAGACTGTCGAATGCTATGTTGGCGATATTGCTGTCAAAAGTCGTCTCAAAAAAGATCACATTCAAGCTTTAAGCCGGCATCTTTCCTTTGAAAATTAAAGTGACCATCAGTTCATTCACTTTCTTTGACTTATCATTCATTGGACATTTATTGTCTCTTGTTTAAATAATTTGAATTCACGTCCTTTACACCTCTGAATTTCAATTATTTGTATCAGCAACTTGTCATGTCCTTATTACCTCTGATAAAGTTGTCCATTGAAATAACAGTATTGCAAAAAATTTATATTCTGCCACGTCCACATTACCTCTGAGCAGATATAATGAATATTATTATTTTCCAAAATCCTGAATTATATTACGTCCAGTACCTCTGAATATATTTTCTATTCTATTACATATATCTATAACAAGATATGCAACAAGTAATGGTACCACATAAAAA
Source organism: Iris pallida (assembly GCA_029216955.1). Taxonomy (NCBI): domain Eukaryota; kingdom Viridiplantae; phylum Streptophyta; class Magnoliopsida; order Asparagales; family Iridaceae; genus Iris; species Iris pallida. The sequence goes on from JANAVB010010791.1 coordinate 4,703,213, forward strand.
GTTTTTACTATTTCTTTTCTACAAAAGAAGAGAAAAAGAGTACATTAAAAAAAAAGAACAACAGCATTTGCCTATTTTTTTTATTCTGAAGAATAGATGATAAGTTCTGCAATTTGTTTCTTCAGAACTTGAATTCTTTCATCACGAGAATCCAGCACTCTCTGCCTAGCTTCAATTCGTCCTAATTTAGGATCGAAAGGTTGTAGAGCAGCAGTTTGGCGTTCTAGTTCTTTATTTTGAAGACGTTCGAATTCCTTCTTTCGATCCTTCAAAATATCCACCTGATCAATAGTAGATTGATACAATTGATTTTTTTTTCTATGTTCTGCTGAATATTTTGGAGTTCTGCCTGAAGTGGAGCAATTTTGGCTTTTAGACCAACAGCCTTTTTCTCTTCTTCAATAGCCTTAGTCTTGTGACTCTCAGCAACAACAGTTACGTCAGAGATTTGAACATCTATCTCAGAGGACTGTCTAGTAAAAGTCAGCAGGAATGTCTCAAAATCAGCTTTACTAATCTCTGCTTCTTGAACCATGGTTTCGTCTTCCGCGTTTACTAGCGGCTCGATATCTCCTCCTTTCAACTCCTTGTAAGCCTTAATTGAACTCTCTAATTCATCCAAAATATGTTCCAAAAATAAAGCTTGAGCTTCGTCTCCTTGACTGCGGATGCCTTCAATCAAGAATGTGGTGGGAGTTCTAACGGTACTGAAAGGGACATCTTCTCTCTCCATAACTCTATGAACTAGAGGCTCCAGAGAAGTAAAGAAGACTCTTGTGAAAGAGGTCACTATAAATATGTTAGCCACCAGGGCTTCTGGAATAGCTACTATGTTTGAAGAAGTCTTCACAGCTTTAGCAGGAGGGAGTATTTCATCCAGAGCACTAATCTGAGAAGAGCTTCCTTTCCCGATTACAGTCCTCGTGGGTGCTGCTACAAATTATATATGTTATGACTCATAATGCTGAAGATACAATAACAAATCATTCATAGTGGGGAAACTTACTTGGGCTGAGTACATCATGAGGAGTCTCAATCATCTTAGCTGTCTCGGACTGAAGTTTTAGACAGAGTCTTTGTAGACATGGCGGCCTGACTACTCCCTGCTCCTGATTCAGTCGAAGGTGGTAGAGTTACTGGAGTTTTATTTATTTTAGTTTCTACCTTAGGCACTTCAAGTGGCTCAGTAGTTGCGGATTCCATAACTCCAGGAAGATTGACAGGTTCCACATCCTCCTCGTCTTCAATAGACGAAGGATTTTTATCAATTGGGATTTCTTGCGATGGTGATACATTTTCTAAAATTTGTTTTTCTTTAGCAATATTGTCCCAATCTTCATCATAAGTTTCATCATCAAAATCACAACCATTCAATGCATCAATCACTGCTTCTCCGGAATGAGTAGATATTTGAGCTTGAGAAGTATCTTATGGAGGTAAATCTTGTTTCAGAGAGGGACTCATAGGAGTTGGAGAGGGAACCGTTATCCCAGCTGCAGCAAGTACATTGGCCAGAACATTTACTGTCACAATGGCAGGAGAAGGACGGACATCTATTTAAGTAATCAAAGAAAAGCAATTTAGATATATATATATATATATTTATGGTAAAAGTTAATATAGGAAGATATTTCACAGCTTTGATATTACCTTCTTGAGATGGTTCCTCTTCAGCAATGTCCAACCTTCTTCTATCTTCTTTGAATATCGGTGCGCTTAGTCCTGCAACAGCCCCGGTATGAGTACCTTCTGGATCAATCAAGGAAGCAGAAGTTCCTCCTTCAGTAATCTTTCCTTGTTTCTGAATAGAAGAAAGAGTAATATCCTTCTCTCTAGATGAAGAACTGAGAAGCAGTTGTTTTGATTAAGAACTAGTTGTTCTCGTGGTCACTGGTTCATTGATAACCAGTGATGTTCTTTTCTTCTTCTCCGGAGCCCTTGGATAATTAGGAAGATTGTCATGTTGAGGAGAGACTGTCGTCTCCTTAGTCTTTCTCTTCTTCAGACCTTTGACCGGGGATTTGTCTTTCCGTATCTTTAGAGATATATCTAAAGGATCTTGAACCGGGTCAGCAAAGTTCATTAAAATTGATGCTTCTAGGGGTACATCAGCAGGGTCCCTGTCTTCTATATCTCGAAAAGACTGAAGAGTATGTTTTCCTTGTTTAATTCTCTTTTCAGTTGCAAAGCTATGTGAGGGATGGAAGTTTTCAGCAAATGTGTTTGCTGAAGTGTAGAAGTTTGCATATGAATATAACATACGCAGACCTTAGGAAAGTTTGTAAGGCATAGAAAAAATAGCCTTTGTGCCCCGAGCATTGTAATAATTCCAAGCTCTAGCTCCATCAATGAGATAGCCTGTAGCTTGGAGGCAAGTGGTCGCATTTCCTATATGAAGTTGATCATACCCGAATTGTCGTGCAAATCGACTCGGCAAATACGACTCCAAATAGCATTCTTCCTCAAATCTATAAACCAAGTGGGACAGTCGGATTATTTTAAGCCAGAAAAAGATGTTTGGACTTAAACGGGGTATTTCTTCGGGTAAATCCATCATCTGTGGAGGCATGGCATCATACCCTGTAGGAGGCCTAACACATTAAAAGAACCATCTTGATCCACGGTTCAGAGCAAGTCAATATTCCGTAAGAGCAGCATATTTTCAGTGGGCATTAGCAAAATGCCCAATCAAATCTCCATCAGGAGGTCCCATATCCGGGTCCATCAAGCAGGGATGGTATAGTAGTAACCATCCAAACAAATAAGTGAATGGCATTTCTGTACGAGGAAACTCCGACCGATTATCATTTTCTTTCAGCATAGTGTTCATAAAAGAACGCAATCCTGCGTTCAGGCGACAGGTCAGGGCTGAAAGCAGATCCATCTTGTATCCAAATACAAGACGTATCGCAGCGAACAAGACATCTCGATGAAACCTGTCAACTGCACTAGCCCCAGAACTGCAAAGCATCGTAGCTATAAAGATAAAAAGTCTGCCAACTGGGCTTCTGGAGACATAGGTCTGTAACCCTGTCGAAGATAACTTTGAAGAACGTCGCCAGCCTTGAAATAACCCGAGTCTTCAGTCAAAGTGACATCCCCATGATTATGCTTCTCCATCAATAATTGTATATCACTTCTATCAAAGGGTTCAAAGAAACGAGGCGTACAGGCTTGACTGTCCAGTGGCTTGTCCTTCCACACATGACCCAGAAACAGATATGGCATCCATTTTGTGATATAACAAGTACCCGCAGAAGCACTTTCGTAGTAGAGTGAGCAGATTTTATAGTAGCACAGCAGCTCTTCGAAAATTGTGATCATCTGGGGATTCTCCTTTGCTAGAGCATCTAATTCATCATTTGTGGGTACATATTCTTCATATGGGTTGTCACCCATCGGCAGATGAGAGATATATTCCATCTCGTTAAGAGCAAACCCCATTTCTCCATGAGGTGTCATGAAAGTCCCAGTGCTTTTGTTATATCTCTCTACCAAAGCCAAGAACATGTGAGGATTTGGATGAATGCCATATACCGTAGTGCAGATGGGATTGTAGACGCCTAGATCAATGAGCCTGTCTTTGAATTCCTCCAAAATCCATATGGACAAGCTACTCCAACGTTTCATTCCAGGGTTTACCAGGCCTGTCATTCGCATAGCACGTTCTGGATATATTCCTTCAGCTTTTGCAAATATATTTACAAAAATGGGTACTCTGACAGGAAGGAGCAGCGAGGAGTCCTCGGAAGGAATACAGCTCGATCTTAAACCTCTCAAGTGTGTGCTATATTTCTCAGAAGTACTATAAAAAAGGACTTTGTTCTGTGGACCCACTTTATAACAGATTTGGCCGACTCTTGCTTGTTGGAGAGGAGTAAGATCCCATGACATCCTCCTATGATAACTAGCAAAAGCATATTGAGATAATGCCATGGACCTGGATATTTCTGTTAGATGAATGGCGTTGTTTCCCTTTAAGAAATATCTCGTCTCTTTTCTTGCCTTAGGTTGGAAAGTCTTTTTGATTGCATCTCCAAATAAAAAGACAGGTTTCTTGTGGACTGTAGTATCCAAGCTCTGTAGAGGTTCACCGTTCATTAAGTTCAAAAGGGTTTGATTGTCCTGATCTATGAGCAGACTTCTTCGTGCTTCAGGACCATCGTAATGAGGAAAAGTGACATGAGACAAATTCTTCCTGTATTCTGGGACATTAAATATTGAAGCAAACTTCTCTGCATCCGGGTCTTCCCTGAGATTAATTGCAGAGAGATGCATAAACAAAAAAATTAGAAACAAAAATGAAGATGTATGATTTCCTGAATCACACAGATTTTCTGAGTTGCGCCACGAGATGTATTGTGCGAGACTTAAGTTACGCGATATATTGGGTTGCACGACAACCCAAGTTGCGCCGCACGCTATGTTGCACGAAACTCAAGTTGCGCAACACCTCAGGTTGCGCCATAATTTTTACTGTATGCAACAGTATTCATAAAAACGAACACCATTCAGAAAGAGAGCAATCACACCCTAAGAAGGGGTGATGCAAGGTTTATGATGCACCACAGTCTAAAAAAAGGGGAACAAATCAATTATTGATGAAATCATAAATCAAATCGGTTCGCCCATAATCACCTTCCATGGCTGGATTAGCTATCTCTCGACGAGATAAAGACGGCACATATTGTGGTACATGGGTAGGCGGAACATGAGTCAAAGAAGTGGCGATGGCTTTTGCCTTGTCAGCAGCAGTCCTTTTTGGGGCCATGTCGTCAAGAAGATGATCGGAGAAGAGGGTTGCAAAAGTTTTCTCAGAAGATTAAAAGTGAAAGTAAAGAATCACAGTGGAGTAAACGGGGATTATTTATAGCGAGAAAATCAGAATCCTAACAGTCATTCCGAATCGTGCATAAAAGATTGCATGAGACCGGTGCAACATGACTTAGTTAGAACTTTTATAAATTTAAAGTATTTCAAAACTTTGTAATATTTTTAAGTTTTGAAAACATTGAAGGGGGTCTTGTAGAGCCTAAAAATCAAGTTGTGCCTTCAATATACTGATCAGTGATAAAGTTGTGCCCTAAAATCAAGTTGCGCCACTGATATGAAGCTCAGAGAACAGACTGCGCCACTGATCAGGTTGTGCACGATATTAGACTGCGCCCTGTCTTTTTGCGCCAAAACCTACGTGGCATCTGACACTTAATGGTCATCATTACCTGACAATACTGATGGCTGATACAACAGTAAACGAGGAAAATCTCTTCGAATCTCGTGAATTATGCCGCTCTAGAGAAGTTGGTGGACAGCTGTCCTATACACATCGTGAGTTGCGCCCAGGCGCAATCAAAACAAAATCCTTAGTTGCGCCTGGGCGTAACCTGAACGACTTTTGCTCAGAAGCTGCCACGTGTATAGGCGCAGCTCAAATCAAGCACAGTTTGACTTATTGACTGAAGCTCGCGCAACCTGATAAAGTTGAGACAACTTATATTCTAAAGCAGGATGACATGGCGCACATGCCACTAATCTTTCAAGACGTATCTAATATCCTGTACACGACCACGCACATCTCAATCATATGATGCCACGCGTCTAAATACAGTTAGTACACGATTGACAACTGAATGTAAAGTTGGTACAACAGGAGGTTGGCGCAATCCAGTATGGCGCAATCCAGCCTCAAACATATCAAAATAACTGCTAAAATAGTTATTTCCTGAACTCTATAAATAATGTTTCCAATCATCATCAGACAGAGATCAAGAACTCTTGCAAAATTACTGTTGCGTTCTCTAGAGGCTACGGTCTTCAAGTTCACATAGTCCAAAGGATAAAGTGATCGTCTCCTGATCAGATTCCTAAAGTTGTACTTCCCCAGAATTTATTGTACTTTGTACTCTTTTACAAGTTTGGAATAAAAACATTTTTTGTTTTTTGCAAACAGTGGCGACGGAAAGGTGGTTGCCACTGGCTAGGCACGATTGTGGCTGTGGAAGATGCACTACAAGAAAATAGGCCTTTTCCAACATTTTTTTCTCCCAACATTTATGCAAACGTCGGCTTAGGCATGATACACCGACGTTCTACAATAAACGTTGAAAAATACCAATGTTTGTTCTTAAACGTCAAGGATTACTGACATTTTTTTTCGACATTTATGTTAAAGTTGGCTTAGGCAAGCAAATACCGATTTTTTGTATTAAATGTTGGAAAATATTGACTCCTTAACATTTTTTTGCAACGTGTGTCTTAAACGTCGAAAAATTTATCGACGTTTTGTCGAAAACATTGATTATTGTGAAAAGAAACCATTGTATTATTTTTCTTTCCCTCTATATTTTGTCTTTCCCTCTTAAAATCCTCTGATTCCTTCACTTGATTCTGCTGCTCTCTTCAGGAAAAAAACCCTAGCCCCTGTCCCTATCCTACTTTATTTAAATTCATCTTTCTCTCTCCATCCCCCTCTCTCTCTCCTATCCGAGCTTCCTCTCCCTCTTCCTCAAATCAGCCAAAATCCTAAACTCATCCCAAATCCTCCACTCCACCTGCTCTTCCTCTTCCTTTTTCTGGGAAAAAGAGAAGCAAAGGTGGCTCTACGAGAAGAAGCGGTGGCTCCATGAAGAGAAGCGGTGGCTCCATGAAGAGTAGCAGTGGCTGCGCGAGGAGTCCCGGAGGAGATCGGAGAAAGAGAGATAGAGTCGCTACTAAGCCAAATCGCCACCTCCTCTCGCTCTATACATCCCCGAGCTATCCCTCACTCTTTTCATTCCTGAGTTCTACCCCTCTCCTCTCGGCCTTAGTGGATTTCGAACAGGTACCTAACAATCCTTCCCCAAATCTAGGTTATTTCCCCTTATCCGACCCATCTTCGATCTTTTCGTCCAGATCTAGGGTTTTCTTCTCCGGTAAGAAGGAGCGATAATATAGTAGTTTGGAGCTTCTATTGCTAGAGGTAGGCTTAGACAAACATGATTTGAAATATTAAAGAAGAATATGATTTTTGTTAACATTACAAAGGACATGACCCTTAAGGGAGTCGAATGAAAGAAGAAGATTCAAACACCCGACCCCTAAAATTTTGGATAAAGGTTTTGTTGTGGTGGTTGCTGTTATGAATTTACATGGATTGGGTTTGTTGGAGAAGTCTTCTATTGTAATAATAAGTCCAAAGTTAAACTGAAGAAGCTTGAAACTGGGTGTTGTAACTTACCCTTAACTTCTTGCAGATATCATTTAGGATAATGCTGATTGTTCTTATTGTTATTGGACCTTTGGGGGTAACAGTGAAGCTTTACCCTCGTGACATAGAATTGGAGTGTAAAGTGGTTGTAGAAAATCAATGATAGTAGATGGGTACTAAGTACATTTGACCTTCACTCTAGTTAGGATTATTTATCTATTCCATTCACATTTGTACATGGCTTCATTTGTATCTCTGTCTCTCTCTCTCTCTCTCTTTGTTTTCAATTTTTCTATTAGTATAAACTGTGGGCAGTTTTTGAGTAGAAAAGTTATTAGTCCAGAGGAGACAACTTGTGGTTACATGTAAATAAACACTTTAGCATTCTTTTTCCGTTTGACTTTACCTTTTTCTTGTTTAGTACCTATCTATTTTTGAGTTAATATTAATGATTCAATGTTATGATTCAGATGGTAAAAATTATGAATCAACTGATCCTGAAGAAAAGGTGGATAAAATCCACACAAAGTCAAATATTGGCTGTAGAAGATCAGAAATGTGAAAGATTCATCTTCTTCATCTTCACCTACCGACAAAGATTCTCTCTCAAAAGATAAAGGCAGTAATATATGTGCAAAGCAGTAATTATATTAAAGAAGAGAATGCCTTCTTTGACTAACAAGGAGATGAATCTAGAATTCTTCCAAAAATTGGAAACAAGGAATTCAGGTGACTTGCCTGTAGAAGTGGTGGTACCTCGAAAATGTCAACAATCTTTCAACCCACAAGGTGATGCAGAACCAGATATGACTGATCGTAATTCGGTGGCTCTATCAACGCAAAATGGAACTGTAGGCAATGAGTCAAGTGATTCTCATGCTCATACCAGTGCTAGTAATTGCAACATCGATAAAAGATTTGGTGCATACAATAAGTCGCAAGAGTCGGATGATTTCAATCAGAAGAAGTTAACAAAACAAAGAGGAATCAGGGCTAAAGACTCAAAAGTAGGGACATTTGATGCTGATGATAAGGCTGAACAGAGTCAGAGATATCCATCTGCCAAAAAATTCTCTAGAAGTGATGTAGATAGCTCATTTATGAGCAACAGAGGAAATTGGTTAACCATTTAGAGGCAGTTATCCCAGTTAGAGAGAGACGACAACTAAATATCATGAACATGTTGCAGGTATATTTGAGAACATCTTAGTTCTGATTTTCTCTTTCATATGATTACATGAGAAGGTATATCACTGCTTGTTATCACACTTCTTTGAAGGAAAACTGATGGTTCTCCTTTTGATTCTTCACTGCACTTTATCACTTTCTAGTATTACCTGCTGTTAATTTGTTTCACCTGTATTTTTAGGTAACTCTAACTGTTTGAAGGTGGATTTATAGAAGAAATAATTACAAGTTATAACCTGCTTTTCTTACTACGACTTTGCTTATGGATATTGTTTTTGAATATTATAAATATTACTTCCTATTGTTCTTTTATTGCTGTCTTAACAATTTTACTCTCTCAAATTCTATTGTTTCTGCCTATAACTGGACTGAATGGAGTGCTTCTCCATATATATATATTTTGTGTTTTCAACGCTTCTACTAGGTTCTTTCATCACTCCTATTGAGGAACACAACTCGATATGCATATCTTCTAGAGCCAACTCAACTCTGTGCCATAGATATGCTTTAAGTTTTCACATGTATTAAAGACTATAACTAATTGTGTGGCTTCCTTTCGTGTTGGGAGCTACATAAACTTGTTGTTTCTTATGCCAAGAATTGCATGGATGATCATCAATTACTTGGTTGAGAACTTAATAAGAAACATGCCATTAACCATGATACTGCTGACCATACGACTTCTGCATTTCATTTGGAATAATGTGCTTTTGTACCGTATGATCTCCAATGCAGTATTAGGCTCAAGTCAACTCAAACAAAACCAGCTTACCTCAATTTATTTGCTTAATTTTTTTTTGACATGATGCAACCTGTCCTTGTTTAACAATAAAAAGTAGAGGAGCTTTGAGTTGCACCAATGTTCTAATGTTGAGGAAGTGTTCTCACTGCATCCTGAGTTAGGACTGCTAAGTTTCAGGAAATGAAGGGAAAAATATTCATATGGTGAACTTGAAAGGTTCGCGTATTATTTTTCAATCCCACGCATATTAGAACTTGCTTCACTAATGAACTCAAATTGGTTTTGTACTTACTAAGGGGTCACTTTTGTTAGTTCCCTTCAACTATTAGGTTCATCCTGATGATGGAAAATTAGATAGCTCTTAAGTTTGCTGCATTAAATAAGTATTTTAGGAGAGTGAGAGGCTTGAAGCAACTAACTGCCCCATCCTATAAATGTCTACCTCATACAGCATGATTTGTAGTCTCCCAAAAGCATTCTTATGCTACCAAACCAGTCATCCTACCAATCAACTTTGGATCTGCAACATGCACATTATGTTCTTACATGCTTGAAGGTTACAGGCTTAGCTTCTTCTCATGCAAGTTAACCCCAAATGAATTTACAAAATCACATTTCTCCACTAAGGACTGCTGCAACTACACAAGCACTACTCAACTGAAATAGTAATGAATAAGGTATTCATTAGAGTTTACCTATTCCTTTTGTTATATAATATTATGACATTTCTTTCATTTGATATTTATATTGGTATAAAACCTGCAATTTTGTTGCATAAGGTAAGTTATGTATAAACTATAAAGGTTCTTTTTGAATTGGCTATAATAATAATTTCTTAATTCCTAAACACTACCCTCATATTATCTTATTGTTTCCAAACACCACCAGTCCCCAGCCACCTCCTCGCAAACTTAAAATTGGTTATGTATCATATCATGGCCATGTCAGGTACATATTAGACACAACCAATTAAGGCACTCCAAAATACAGTATTACATGTCCAAAATAGTGTCATATCAGTGTTTCCATGTCATTATTGCTATATCGTTCATGTATCTATACAAATGCACATAGCTAGATACACATTGAATAAAATAAGCTTAATTTCTAAAAATAAAGAATACTAGTCTAATAAGAAAAGATGTATAAATAATAATAGTTGAAAATACAAAAATTTTGATACATGTTTAGACCATTCACAGTTTTCTACAACATGGTTGAAGAGAATCTATTTAAGTTTCTGGGAAGAAAAATAAATAAACTAACATATCTATACAATAGTCATTCACAAAACATTACAATAGTCATTCACAAAACTAACATATCTATATGCAAATTCTAACTCGAGGATAATGTTATTTTAAATTATGACCCTAAAAGTGCATATAATCCTTTTTGCTATCTGGAAACAAAACAATATAATCTGGCTTACATGGTATTTTGCCTTGGCATTTGCGGATATATAGTCCTACAGCCAATCTCCGCTTTTGACGGATTCCCTATCCTTGATTGATGTCCTTCACTGTATCTAAATCATCCATCATTACATATTAAAGTATTACTGTGCTGATCATGTGTGAGAATGTGATTTTCCAGTAGAAAAAAGATGTGTTATTACTATGTTCTTTCTAAGAGGGATATGAAAAGATTGGTGTTGTAGAAGTATTGTTAGTGATAACAAGTTAATTTTACTATTAGCCAGTGATAGATGTGTTCGTCTCTGTTGCAAATGCAATGAAATCCTTCAATTTCTGAATCAGCTAAATAACCTTATATTCTTATCAGTGTCTCCTGTTACATAATTACATTATTTTATGCCAGTGCATATTATATGTTTCCTTCAATATTTTATATGCTTAGTAGTTGAGTTTATTTTTTGCTGAAACCATTATATTACCAGTAGGACTCTAAGAAGCCACTGCCTCTGAGTCAAGAGGGCAGGCTTTAACATATTATTTTGTGTAACGTGTATAGAGAGGTTACAAAAGGACTGATGGTGACACTATTATCAGTGTACACCCTCTAATGCAGAATGTACCCCTCTGAATACTAAGGGCTAAAGGTTTGTTAAAGAAGATCGTATTTACTACAGTTGTCACAGGTTTAAGCACTTGTCATCGAACTTGGTAGGTTTATTATTACAAGGATTTTGTATCATGTTTTGTGTATGGTGAAGTCTCATTACACTTTAATGTTCATGATGATCTGTTGAATTGGTTGGTCTGTTGTTCCTTATCTTCAGGTTTCATAAGCTTGTAACAAGGTGTTATTGTCCTTCTGCTTATGTGACTAGAAGGACACGAAAAGCTTGACTCCAGTCTGCCCAAACAAAAGTCTGTGGTCTTCCAGTGCGACCTTCTTTTATTTCAGACGAAAGGTTGGTAATGAATATTCAAAGTATTCATGCTTTTTCTTAAGACACCTTTAACATCTATATATTTATACTTTTTTTTCCTTTTAATTGATCTACTCATGTTCTAATTATTTCTTAAGTTTTTTCTTTCATATGTTCTTAGAATTTTTTGATAAAGGAAATGTATGAGGATTTATCTGTTGTTCTATTGATGGGAGGAGGGAAAGGCATGGCCCCCATTGAAGCTACTGCTCGTGCACTTGACAAGGCATTATATAATAAGAATCATGGAGAGGGCAAAATTCTTGTCATATGTGGTCGTAACAGAAAACTTGCTAACAGATTGCTTTCAATTGACTGGAAGATCTCTGTTCAGGTAGTCTTTCCTTAAATGCTTAAAATCAACTTCTTTCAATTCAGTGTCAAAATATTAGACAATGTTTCATACTATTTAAGCCACATGTGGGTTGTTTTATTGCACTAAGTATATTGTGATTCTCTCTTGATCTGCATCTCTTTCATTTTTAGCATAGTTTCTAGTATCTGCTAATACCGATATGATACTTCTGATACTAGTATCTATACCTATATGGCCTATACCGAAACAACCGATACCGATACGGTTTGGCATGTCTCGATCCAATATCGACGCCGGCAAGTAATTTGCAAATTTTCCAGTATAATTTTCGCCCGCTGATTTGATAGACTGGGAAAAGAATTGGAATCATGGTATGCTCTACTATTGTCTTCATTCCCGCAGCTTCGTCCTCGTTCTCCTCTTCAACACGGGAGTTCCCAGTGCTAACATGATTGATGTTAGAAATAAGGCATATGCTGATAAGAAATTATTGATCTATAGGATTAAACATCATCCTGTGCGATCTGGTTCAGTTCTTTCAATGTAGTACGCCATAGTCCATACAGTACATGAAAATTAAACTAGACAGCTAAAAATTGTTATTTAACCACTGTACTGTTGGATCAAATTACAGACTACCTTCTCTTCGTTAAATAAAAGAAAAAGAACGCATCTTAGAGTGGAAGTGCTTTGTCTTCTTTCAAGTTTCTTATTGATAGTTCTTTTCCAACATTTTCTAGCTATTATCCATACTTATACACTGTTTATTCATCAGAAAGGATATTGGAATATGCTCTAAACGTATTATTTGTGCAGAAATCTTTCTGTAAGCAGTTTTATGGATCTGTAACACAATCTGACTACACCATAATGAGACTCGGATTCATTATGGTAAGCAATTCAATATTGTCAAATAGAAGCCTTGGTCGCTTACGTTTCTATTTTCAAAGATACCATCACCTTGTTTCAATATATTTATTCAAATGCTTTCCCTCAGGAACATTGCAAGAGCAACCCCAAACTTGATTTTCACAAGTATATGCTCCCAGCTCTGGAAGCTGATTTTAAGAAAGTTGTTGGCATAAGGTATCCTTATTGAACATATCTACTAATGGTTCATTTCTTAGAATCTTGTTTATTTGCAGTCTATATTGATACTAGAAACTTGAGCTTTATCAGGATATAACATTGTTAAGTTTTGTGGAAATTCAAACTTTTTTATGCGATTCTAATTATTGAAATATCTAATTCATTCAGATGGTATCTGTGGATATTTGTGATTATTTTCTTATTGCTGAATATTCATGGTAAGATCACCTTGAAGCTTGCCCTTTTCCAGTTTACTTCCCTTTTTGTACGTTTAAACTAGGATTGGTTCTTATCGTACTTTTATATATTAAGAATTGCATTTTTTTAATTGGATGCATGGCTACAGTAAGTAAGATAATTTTACTTCGATAAAGAAGAAATATTTCATTTAGATATTTTTCTCTGCCTCCTTTTCAAGTCCCAATTCCCAAAGCAGTTCTTCTTTTTGTTACTAGATGGATAAATCCAAGCCAGGTATTATACATCTACATATGAATCGGAACTCAAAGTATATTTTTGTAAATTAGACTATTAGTACTGCTATGGATGGATATAGATGTATAATTGTCAGATTTATGATAGATAAATCTCTCTTAGACTCGATCTAAACATATATTGTACTAGTATAGTGCTCGGATCGACCACTTCTGATATTGACCGATACCAATGTTGGAGTTCTCTTTCTGAGTCAATTTGATAGAGAAAATTGAATGAAAAAAAGAGAAATGAAAAAAATAATTTTGACAGAATTATTCATTGACAATGTTACAATATATCGATATTGTTCCTTATTGATAAACTTTTGGTCAAATGTTGATTCCTAACAATTGTTACAGATAGACCACAGGGCAATGCTTACGGTATTTAGACATAACATCTGGAATCCAGGTTTTTAGGTTCAACTACTGTTGATTTTATTACTCTACGTTGTCTTGTTGCTTGGCGATGTACATATGGCATAGTTTACATATGGATAGAGACTACCTATTGCTATTTATCTCCACTTAACCCACAAAATAAACTTAATTTGTGTTTAATTTCATAATATTTAATGGTTATATTATCTATTCCAATTTTTTAGTCTGCAGTAGAGATGAGTCTAATAAGAATTGGGCCAGCTTGGTATGCACTGTCTTTTGAGTCTTAAATTGAGTATAAGTTTTTTTATAATACTATTAGCTTTAGGTTTCACATATATTTTTGTATCATTTTTTAACTAAGAAACATCATTGACAGATTTCCCATAAACTGTGCGCTTGACATAGGAATTTGAAACACCATAAAACATAAAAGATGCAATTGAGAAATGATAGAATATGAGGCACCATCAAGAAATAAAACAAAAGCATAGCACTAAAAGGCTTTAAAATCTCCAAAATGACAAGATAACATGAAGACAAGGTAAAAGTTCTTTAATAGTCTTTAATATATGACCCTACTCTATAAATTGTGTATTCTGGTGTTAGTTTTGTATTTATGGGCCTCATCTTTGCTCTCTTATTAATTGTTTTAGTAAATTGAAGGAAACAAATCTGCCACACGAACACTATTCTCTTCCTTAGAACAATGAGAAAAATCAGAAGTAGTTTGAAATAAATAAAGACTAATATGTAGAACAATAATATGGGGCCTGCTATCTACCATACAATTTTTTGTGATACAATGAAGTCTATAATTTATGTGGGGGCTATTTACTTCTCACTACTTGCTCTCTTTTCTTGTTGCTTTTTCTTTACTTGGCTTGAAGTACCAGTGGCCAAGTATCTGATTCGATAGTTAAGGGCACATCACCCTAGATGAAGTATCAATGTAACATAGTTAGACACTCAGATATTCTCATGCTTCAAGTTTCACATTGTTACTTGGTCACGAAATTTTCAGATCTTAGATATGGTAATTTAATAATTTTAGTTCAAGTGGTCTATTGTGTTTACTGTTGCAATTGCAGGTTTCTTGTTTATTTTGAGAGCCAGAGGTTACAGAAATTATGATCTTTAAGGCTCCTTCTAAACTCTATGTATATTATCTGTCATGCAAGTCTGATGTACTAATATCTATAAAACATCACGTTTGTTAGTCCCAATTCTGTTATGTTGTATATTTTACTGAAAGTATTTTGTGTGCAGGAAAATGGATATAGTTCCAGTGATGTATTTATTAAAAGGATTGTGGCGACTGTTGGGGAGTATGTTAAAGTGTCTTTCTTATTACGTGTTATCGTTTCCATAACTTATTTGGGAGTTCCACTTTATATGGACAAGTGAAAGATAGCAGATTGATATGTTCACAATGGGAAATTGTTTGTGAATGGTGTTGCACAAGATGAAGAATTTATATTGGAGCCACTTGACTATGAAATGGATCTAAAGATAATGTCTCTTATGTGCACACTCACTTAATTTATTTTGAATTTGGGCATTTTTATGGAATTTGAACACCTTGCATGGTTGAACAATTTCCTTATCTTAGGTAAAATGTCTACCACACCATGACAAAATGTTGGATTGGCATGAAATTTCAAAGATGTATATGTCAAAGTCTTGTTGGCCACTCACCATTTATCCAAAATGTGTACTATAACATTTCCTACAACTACAATGAAGCCTTTTATCACTGATTTTTTGTGGTCGACGCTAGATCATTCCTTATATGACTTAATTTAAGGAACAAACAATGCTGGAAAGTAGTTTCAATTGGTTGCCTATGTATCTACTTGACTAGCTGATAGCTATTTCTAATCACTGATTAGAAATAATATGGATATTTATCATTATTATGACGAATTGATGCTAAAACTTCAGATGTAAAACAATTCGTTGTTCTAGTCAAAGATCATGAAAAATGAAGTATGAATGTAAATATAAAAATTTGGATGGAGATGGTCTCTTGAAAGTCTGACAGTTCTTAAAGATCATGAAATCTGACAGTTCTTTTGTGCACTGATTATAACTAATATGGAATTTATCATAACTATGATGCATGTTAATTATTTTATCTTCTCTATGTTGCATGACCACAAATATGAACATGATATGTTTACGGAGGTACATAATAGACAATGTTTACATAGCTTGCATTTTTTGCACTTCTGGAGGTACATAATAGAAGTAAATGAATACATCAGAAGAAACAATGAGAATAGATGACATATAGTCTGACAGTATGTACAATTTTCATTCAAGGTAAGGTCATCTCCTTGGCATTAGAAAGATTCAACAGCTTGACTGATCAAAAGTGGATATGGCGGTAGATGCTTATAAGCTGTCTCGGGAGCCCATCTAGTTGAAACAAGGAAAGATCTTTCAGTTGTAATGTGTGCTACCACAACAATGTCAGCCAGCATGGGAACGAGAAGGTTTCTGCCATCAATCTGCAACTTGAACAACTCCTTACCCCTGGAGCCATTTCTGTGAGATTCATCAGCCATCATGTGCTTCACTTGTCGCTAAGGTTATCAACTTCCAAAATATGGGAGTCATCGGTTTACTTTGAGAATATTGTTTGTTAGGTTGCCACTGGTAATCACCTCTAGGTTAGAATCTATCCTCCAATTGCCATCAACAATGAATTTGATCTCATAAACTCCGGGATAAAGCCATAATATTGTCGACCAATGTTTTGAGTTTCTAGAATCAGTTGGAGCTATCATTTTACTTGAAGGTTGTAGCATTCTAAGAAAAGAAAATTTCTATTATACATTGGAAATATTGATTTCTTGTGGGCTTCTACAATGCAAATCTATATGAGTGCTCAAACATCCTTTTGCATTATTTTATTTAGCTTTTCCTAGACTGGAGTTTGTTCTTTGTGGGACTAATATTTTGTATTTATTTGCATTATTTCATTTAGCTTTTTTCTAGACTAGAGTTTGTTCTAGTATATGTTGATTCGAAGATCTACGACATCGACTTTGTAATGGTTTGGAAGTTAAACCTATACCGATATTTTTGTATATTCATTTTTTTTAAAATGGCTTTACCTATACCGACATTTTTGTTAAAACGTTGGAAATTATTGGAAAAAGTTTGGGAAAGCAAATCCTAACATTTTTGCAAATGGTTGGAAAAGTAGTCCAACTTTTGACGTTTTTGTTGAAGCCTTGGAAATTTTTTGCCCACTGTTGCACAATTTCCGACGTTTATTAAACGTTACTGCAAACGTCGTCTTTGCCTATACCGACGTTTATCTGAAATGTCGTAAATTCCCAACTAGAACAACGACAACGTTTGTCGAAAACGTTGAACAAACGTCGGGAATACATATGCCAACGTTTTTCACCTATTTTCCGACGTTTATAAAATGAAGGAAAAAATCAATTTTCTTGTAGTGATGGCCAGAACTGGGAGTGGTGGTAGCCGGAAAATGCTATAGGCGGTGAAGGTGGCGGCTAGATTTGATAAAGATTTTTAGGAAATTTTGTCATGTAGAAATATTGGGGAGTTCCCAATAATTATAGGGTAGAGTAGGAAACCCTAATAGCAGAATCGTAAATATAATAGAAGTAGAAAAAAATAGTGGAAAATACTAACCATGAACACTAACACTAATTACTAGTTTAATTAGTTAATAGTTACTAGCTAATTACAATTGAGCTACTAACTACCTATTACTAACTACATTCGAAGTCCTAGCCCACAATCCAAGTCTGAACTTGGTAGGCTAGATCTAGGATCGAAATGGTCTAAATCCAGTACTGGAGAAAATATAATAACTTACAAATTATTATAACCTTAGGATTAAATAAATTAGTAATAATTAATTTCATTTACGAATAATATTTGACAAATATTTTCTTTATATAAAAGTCAATATTCATAACTGATATAAATTCAAGGAAAATGAACAACAAATTCAAAATAGGGTGAAATCTCACACAAACTAGTTTTCTCAAAATCAATGACCCACAAAATACTGATAGCATATTACAATCGAAAATATACTCCGTATAAAATAATTCCACGATTTCAAAGATTTAGGAAAGTTCAGAAAAATAGAAATTTTGAAAAAAATATTCAAAAAAATCCAAAAATTTCGGTTAACAGAGGTTACACGTTTCTTCCTACGGGGATGAAGTATATAGTTTTTCCCTATGTCATGAATCATAAAAGTGAAGAATACATCAGGTACATAACTATTTTTAGGGTGCAAACAATTGTGCTTCTTCTCAGGCTCTCACTGGACTCCGTTTGAGCAATCTATGTTGTACGACCACTAGGGAAGGGTAAATAAAGGCAACATATGGCTATCATATATATAATTGAAGAAAATTCATAGAAGTATGGGATGAAAAAGGTTCGGAGGAGTTTTACCGAATGGTTTGATGTGTGCACCTCGTTCTTTGCACAAAAATATCTGATAACACCTTGGTTGGATACTTTGTTTCGTGATAATAATTAGATAGGTAAAACATCATGAAACAATTATCAAAAATAATATAGGACGAAGGGCAAAAGTGAGAGGTAGAAGTTTCATGAGTTAAAGGGCTTACCTATCGATTTGGATGCGTAAACTATTCTAGAAGGCAGCCCTATGTAGCAGAATTTCAACACCTCTCAACTGAATATAGGAGCAGTTGTGGAGGAAGAATGGAGTTGAAAATTGATGGTAAGTGACTTGAAAGGGCATGGGGGCTATAGGGGGGTGAGGTGAGAGTGTTGTGGCTGAGTTGTAGGGGAAATGGAGTAGTGTGTTGACCCAAACTGGATGACAGTCAACCTAATTTAGAGAATTAACAAAACAATATTTGATATGATCCAATACGACACATTGAGCTCAAAGTCAAGAACATCTTCTATAGCATATCAAGCTCAAGATAGACGTCATCAACAAGTTGATCATTGCAACTGTACTTGTACTGAGTCTGTACTTTTTATTTTATTGAGTCTTAGAACATGTACGTTGAGTCGTACTGAGCTATCTCGAACCTAGACTTCACTCTCCAAGCTCTACCATACAAAATAAAACAATCACCAAACCAAACCAATCCTCTCATAGCCCATTATATGTTCGGGTCCCATAGAAACCGAATTTGGGCCGAACTCTGCCTCCTAAATAATTAGGATGCTAATTTTTAGGGCCTGCTTGATACTAGTTGTCCAATATTCAAAATTTTGAAGTCTTGGGACAAAATTCTGGCCGAATTCTGCCTCCTCAGACTAGTATAAATAGAGCTTGAATTCTTTCATTTCAAATCATCTCTCACCTTCAAATATTCAAGCTTTCTAAGCTCTACTACTCCAAGTCCCACTCTTACGTATCTCCTAAGCCACAACTCTCCTTAGCCCAAGGTGCTTAGTGTGATATCAGCAAGAAGTTGTGTGCAAGAGTGAAAGAAAAGTTACTTGGACAATTTTAAGTTTTGCCTCCGCAAAGTTGTAAGAAGTTGGCGCTCTCTTATGAGTAAACGCACGTGGTTGTACCCTATTTCATAAATAGTGGATTTCAATCCTGAGCTAGACTTCTCAGGCCTGGACTATTCTTCTACGAGGAAAACCAGGTTAAAATTGTTGTGTTTGTGTATGCTCTTCTGATCTCTATTTATTTTTGCATTACTCTTTGATTACTTACTCTCTTGGTAGTTGATTTCTGGACTTAATATAGAGTTGCATTTTTAATTGGTTATTATCGACACAAACTTTATTCACCTCCCTCTAGAGTTGCCTACACATAACTTCAATTGGTATCAGAGCTCTGTTCTCTTGATAAAGGATTAGCATTCTAGAGGTGATCCATAGCAACCACACAACCTATCTTTATCAATTACGATGAAGGAAAGTCCATAAATAGGCCACCCCTATTTGATGGAACCAACTACACCTATTAGAAGACTAGAATGAGTTTTTACCTAACGTCTCTAGACTTTGATTTATTGACCATAGTAACTGATGGTTACAAGAAGCCTGCTAGAATTATTGTCGAGTGGAATCTCATAGATAAACCCTACGACAAATAGACTGACAAAGAAAAGAACCAGGCTAGTCTAGATGTTAGGGCTATTAATCCTCTCTTCTGTGCTATAGACAGGACTGAATTCAACAGGGTCTCCACATCCTCCACCTCACACGAAGTATAGAAGCTTCGGTAGGTGACCCATGAAGGAACCACACAGGTAAAAGAATCACAAATCATTCGTCTGACACAGGAGTACGAAGTTTTCAAGATGAAGCCCAATGAGACGATCAAACAGATGATCACTAGATTTCTCGATATCGTCAACCCTCAATCTTCTCTTGGTAAGGACTACTCCAACCATGAGAAGATACGCAAGGTGCTAAAGGGACTAACAAAGAACTGGAACCCCAAAGCCACGACGATTATAGAAGGTAATGATTTCAACACCATATCTCTAGAAACTTTGGTGGACAAGCTGATAACGCATGAGCTCAATCACAAAGACTTTGAAGAAACAACTCCGAAGGGAAAGGAAATTGCACTAAGGGCTCATTGTCGAAAGACTACTCCAGAAGATACCGGCGACGATGATTTCGAAGGTGATGATCAAGCACTGATGGCCCAAAACTTCAAGAAGTTTCTTCGCTTCAACCAAAGAAAGAGGGAAAAACACAAAGAAGATGATGAAGAGCCCATTTGTTTCAGCTGTAAGAAGACGGGGCATGTCAAGAAAGATTGCCCTACTGCAAAGAAAGGAAGCCGATATAAAAGATCGTACAAGAGGGCATCCTCTCAAAAATATGCCAACACAAGTATTTAGCACGAGAGCGAAGCCAGTGACTCAGAAGAAGAAGAGGACTCTCCCCAAGATACAGCAAACGTCTGCCTAATGGCAACGTCCGAAAAGGTAACAAACGATCCTCTTGATGACTTTACATTTGATTAACTTGGTGATGCCTTTAGTGAATTGCTTGAAGATCACAAGAAGTTGCTTAGTAAGTATAAACATGCAAAGGATAAGATCAAAACTTATGAAGTTGACATACATAGACTTTCATGTTTACTTGATAATGTTAGAGACACACCACCCACGAATAATACTGAGGAGGTATCGAAGCTTAAATTAAGCTTACACGATGCTGAATCTCGTATTGAGAAACAAATATGTGATATTACAGCAATAAATAAATAACTTCTAGATGAGAAAAATAAGTATAATATTGCTACTGTAAGAATTGATGCTTTAACTGTCAAGTATAATGATATGTGTGACACTTCTAAAAGATTAGAGATCAAACTGGAGAAACAAGTTGTTCAGCCTCAAACCCAGTCTCACAGTTACAATACGTACAATAAACAAAAGTTTGTTCAACAGAAAAACACACGTCACAAGAGAAACACATATACTCATGTTGCTCATAAACATGCTTTTATGTACACTTATCCATATGCAGCACAAAAAACACCCACACATACACATGTCACATATAGACATACTCCTATGCACACACATTCTTATACAGTACATCAAACGCATAGACATCACTATTATCCTGTACCTAACACGAATATACATGCTATATGTCACTACTGTGGTAAACATGGACACACTTCACCACAGTGTAGAATTAGAAGATTAGTTGATTTAAAACTGTATGCATGCGTACCGAAGACTAACCTTTCAGGACCCTCAAAGATTTGGATACTAAAGGTCACATCTACTCGTGGTGTAGGTAGACCTTCTTTCATTCTCTAGAAGCAAGTGGATTCTCAATAGTTGGTGCTCGCGACACATGACTGAAAATGTAAAGCTATTCGCAACACTATCGATGAAGAGGGAAGGATATGTATCCTTCAAAATTAACTTGAAAGGTTATATCATAGGTAACGGTACTATTGGCAATCCTCCGTCTCCCGTAATTAAGGATGTCTGTTTAGTGACCGAGTTAAAGCGTAACCTGCTCGGCATTAGTCATCTTATTGATCATGGATATGATATTAACTTTGGGGAAACTAAATTCTCCATATATGATAGATCATCTGGAGACATCATTTTTAAAGGGATAAGAGAAGATAATATATATATTATATATATATATATATATATATATATATATATATATATATATTTTATATATATATATATATATATATATATATATAATATATATATATATATATATATATATATATATATATATATATATATATATATTCTATCTTTCTAGAGATACTAACAATATAGGAAGATGCCTCTATGCTCATAAAGATGAAAGACTACTTTGGCATATACGTCTTGGTCATGCAAACATGGATACCATATCAAGACTGTCAACCAAGAAGCTAGTAAGAGGACTACCCGACATTACCTTCAAAAAGGATATGGTATGTGTCGAATGTGAGAAAAACAATGCTACCAAATACTTTTTTAAATCCATCAACTCTGTAAGCACTACTAGACCTTTGCAACTGCTTCATATGGATTTATTTGGTCCTTGTAGAGTAGCTAGTCTTGGTGGAAATCTCTACGCTTTTGTAATTGTTGATGATTTTTCTAGATTTACTTGGGTTTTCTTCATGACAAATAAAAGAGATACTATTTCTGTTTTTGAAGTTTTTGCTAAAAAGGTTCAAAATGAAAAAGGCTTTATGATTACTCAAATCCGAAGTGATCATGGCGGCGAATTCGGAAACTCCAATTTTAAAACGTTTTGTGACTCAAATGGTTTTAATCATGAATTTTCCTATCCTAGAACTCCCCAACAAAATAGTGTTGTAGAGCGAAAGAATAGGACACTTGACGATATGGCTAGAGTCATGTTGAATCAATTCTCTCTTCCGAAATACTTTTGGGCTGAAGCTGTCAGTGCAATATGCCATGTTTTGAATAGGGTGTTGATTCGACCTATTTCGAAGAAAACTTCCTATGAACTTTGGTTTGGTAGAACACCAATTATTTCTTATTTTTGAGTATTTGGTTGTCGCTGCTTTATCCTTAATATCAAAGACAACTTAGGCAAATTTGATGCCAAAGCTGACGAAGGTATTTTTCTTGGTTATGCTGCCAAGAGTAAAGGATACAGAGTGTTCAACAAATGCTCTATGATTGTTGAAGAATCTGCTAATATAACCTTTGATGAGAATAAAAGTACAGCTGCTCTTTCCAATGACGATGATGACATACACATCAGACCATCAACTTCTACACCCGTGGATACAACACCTATAACCAGTTCTCTGGAAGGCTTACCAAAGAAGTTTCGTTTTACAGCATCTCATCCAAAAAACTTGGTAATAGATGAAGTACCAAAAGGAGTAAGTACTCGATCATCTGTTAGAGACACAAAAGCTAGCACTGCATTTATTTTTCAAATAGAACCCAAAAATGTTTTAGAAGCTTTCTCTGATGAATTTTGGATATCGGCAACGCAAGAAGAACTCAACCAGTTCGAAAGAAATCAAGTTTGGGAACTTGTTCCTAAACATGTTGATCATTCAATCATCGGTACTAAATGGGTTTTTCGTAACAAAGTCAATGAGGACGGTTCAGTCACATGTAACAAAGCCCATCTCGTAGCTCAAGGATACAACCAAGAGGAAGGTATCGACTACGATGAGACGTATGCTCCTGTTGCATGACTTGAATCAATCCTCATGATTTCTGCATTTTCAAATTTCCAAAATTTCAAACTTTTTCAAATGGATGTCAAAAATGCTTTTTTTAACGGTTTTATTAAAGAAGAAGTGTTTGTAAAGCAACCACCTGGTTTTAAAAATCACAAATTTCTCGACCATGTTTTCAAACTTAAGAAAGCTCTCTATGGCCTCAAACAAGTACCTCAAGCTTGGTATGAACGCCTTTAGCACTTTCTTATTTGACAAAAGTTTTTCAAAAGGGAAAATTGACACGACACTCTTTATAAAATCTCTTGATGACACCATTCTCTTAGTGCAAATTTATGTGGATGACATCATATTTGGGTCTACTAATGAGGTCTTGTGCCAAGAGTTTGCCAAGTATATGCAGAATGAGTTTAAGATGAGCATGATGGGGGAGCTCAACTACTTCCTTGGACTGCAAGTCAAACAATACTCACAAGGCGTCTTCATCAGCCAATCAAAGTATACAAAGGATATGCTGAAGAAGTTTGATCTTGACAACATCAAACTAATCAGTACTCCGATGGCCACTACAACAAAACTAGAACCCGATGAAAGTGGCAAACCAGTTGATCAACGTAAGTATCGAGGTATGATTGGTAGTCTATTTTATTTAACTACTAGTCGACCCGATATCATATTTAGTGTTTGTTTGTGTGCTCGATATCAAGCTAACCCTAAGGAATCACACATGACTGCATTTAAGCGTGTCTTTCGATACCTTAAAAGGACTGTTACGGTGGGCTTATGGTATCTCAAAACTACTTTCTTTGACTTGATCGGATATTCTGATGCCGATTTTGCTGGATGCAAAGTTAACCGTATAAGTACCAGCGACACGTGTTATTTATTTTAAGACTTTAGTCTCTTGGTTTAGCAAGAAGCAGAACTCTGTAGCACTATCCATAACGGAAGCTGAATATATCGTAGCAGGACATTTTTGTGCTCAGATTCTGTAGATGAAGCGACCCTTGAAGACTATAATTTACAGTTTAAGCACACACCAATATTCTATGTTAACACTAGTGCACTTACCTGACCAAAAACCTAATATGTCACTCATGCACTAAACACTTAGAAATTAGACATCATTTTCTGCGTGATCATCAAGTGCATGGCACTATTAACTTAGAATTTATTGACACTGATCATCAGCTAGCAGACTTTTTCACAAAACTACTAGCCGAAAAGCGTTTCAATTTTTTTACTGAGAATTAGAAATTTTGGATAAAAATGTTGTACAATAAGTTGTACCTGCACAAATAACTGTTAAAACATAATCGTACATGGTGAAATTGCTTTGGGTACAAGCCGAAAGGGTCCTTCTGACAACAAGACGTAAAATCCTAAGCGACACGTGCACTAGTGTCTGGACTACCGCTAGTTGGGATCTGGCCCCAATAGCTAACCTGAGGCTGTGCTGATCATTGTTTAACAAAATTTATCACGAGGTTTAAATTATTTTGTGGATAATATAATTCATCGTTGCTAATTCAAGACAATTCTCTTTATTTGTTATCAATTTTTTTTAGCCTTTTGGAGTTCTGGAACCAATCCTACATAACTCGGGCCGAACTCTGTGTACTAAGTACCAGAACCTTCAGCCATTCTTGGCCATTCGTCCAATTTGATCCAAGGGCCACGATTTAACTAGTACAGCCAGCCCTACTCTTCATATGCATAAATTTGGACTCTCTCTCCTCATTGCTACCACCATCAACCTCTCTCCAAAGCCTATTTCTCCAAACCCTAACCCTAGAAACTCTATTGTTGGTGCTCTTTCTTCTTCAAAACTTGAGATTTCAAGGTTTTTGGAGATTTTTTTCAATTCTACATCATTATTTTGAGGTATAAACTCTTGTTCTCCATCAACTTTCATTATTGTTCTTTATATCGTTGTTTGTACTTATCATATGGCTCCTAGACTTTTCAATTAAGGGAAGAGGGTTAGAACCGAAGGAGCTTCTTTATCGAACCCTCCTTCTCCTCCTCTAAATGTCCAACCCATTCACCTATTATTCAATCCTCCTCCACCTTCCGATGCTAGCACGTTTAATAAGCATATTTTGTCTCATTAGAAGCATCTAACGAGTGGTACTCTGGCTCCAGAAGTGTCGTGCCAGGACACCCCATAAATTTTACAATATTCTCCGAGTTTGATCCAAATTTCAAGGATCTATGCCTCGATGAACTTGTATCCACATTGTCACTCATATACCTCAATGAAATACAAATATTTTATTGCAATATGACTCACAACGTCCATAAAATCTATTTTTGGGTCACCGACATTGGTATTATGTTTGATGATTTTAATCTTGCTGAATATCTTGAACTTCCTGATCCCAACTCTTGGGAGAATCTTAATGATACCCGTGAATTCACATTTGCTAGGGATATCACTCTTGAAGGGTTCAAAGACATGATGTTTGAAGCCAACACCCGCCTCGCAAGCTTCGAGCTAAATTTCTCAACAATCATTTTTACGAACTTCACCGGATTATTTTCTCTTCCATCCTGCCCAAAGCAGGATCTACTGATGAGGTTACCTATCTTGAGATTACTGCCCTTTATTTTCTTCACTTTACCATTCCATTTAATTTTTCTCGCACGATGATGGATTGGACGATTCGTGCAAGGAAAAACCCAAATCGCTTGTTTATGAGATGTATCTTCCTATGATCTTTCGTGCCTTCAAAATCCCTTTGGATGAGTGTCAGTTTTTACCTGCTCCTGTCTTTCTGTCCAAGGCACGTAGGACTGCCCTTGCTCCTGCTCCAGTTAAGAAGGAATCTTCTAACTCAGATGCCCCACAGCCTGAGTCTCCTGCCACTCTCGACTCCATTCGAGACATGTTGTGCGATCGCTTCCGTTTGGAAGATGATCGCTACACCCAGCTGGACTATCGGACCACTCTGCAGATGAGCGCTATCAGCAACACCCTGCATGATATCCAGTACAACATGGCCCTGCATCCCTCGATGCCATTTCCTACGGGTCAGGACCCTTCTCGTGAAGGCTACTGGATTGACGACCCATGGGCCTTGCGATATTTGGATCATAATGCGGCGTTTGTTGATCCTCGTCGCTCTGCCAGTGATTCAGCCGGTCCATCCCGT
This sequence comes from Iris pallida, assembly GCA_029216955.1. Taxonomy (NCBI): domain Eukaryota; kingdom Viridiplantae; phylum Streptophyta; class Magnoliopsida; order Asparagales; family Iridaceae; genus Iris; species Iris pallida. The sequence goes on from JANAVB010010791.1 coordinate 4,729,799, forward strand.
TCCCATGCTCCATGATGGTCGTGGTATTCTACCTGCTGCTGTTGATGTTCATTTTAGTTATGTTTTTATCAATTTTATGTCTTAGCACTATTTGCACTATGTTTTTAGACTTCAGTTTATCATGTATGAACTTCTAGTTTATTTCCTTTGGGTTTATCAAAACTGGTTAGATGTCTCTTATGATAATTGGTTATGGTTATGAATTGTGTGCTTGCTATCCTTACTTTGTCACATTTATCTCTCTTTATGGGGGAGCCATGATTCATTCTGCTAAATGATAAAGGGGAAGAAGTATAGATATTTGGTTGATATGTGCTTATATGTTGTTGGATATTATATGATCTTGGATATTATGTTGCGCTTGAAAAAAGATTTTTGTATCAGGACATAACCAAAATAGTTAATTACAGGGGAGCCGACATATCTATTTACGGAGGAGCTACTCAATACAAACTACTCCCATCAACATGTGTGCAGGTATAAATGTTGCGGCATGCCAATATCGTTTTTGTCAATTATCAAAATGGAGGAGATTGTTAATCCAAACTGGATCATAGTCAACCTAATTTAGAGAATTAATAACACAATATTTGACATGATCCAATATGACACATTGAGCTTAAAGTCAAGAACATCTTCTACAACATATCAAGCTCAAGGCAGATGTCATCAACAAGTTGATCATTACAATTGTACTTGTACTGAGTCTGTACTATTCATTTTATTTAGTCTAGGAACATGTATGTTGAGTCATACTGAGCTATCTCGAACCTAGACTTCACTCTCCAAGCTCTACCATACAAAACAAGACAATCATAAAACCAAACCAATCCTCGCATAGTCCATTGTATGTTCTGGCCCCATAGAAATCGAATTCGGGCCGAACTCTGCCCCAAGCAGTGTTCGGGCTGAACTCTGCCTCCTAAAATTAGGATGCTAATTTTCAGGGCCTGCTTAATACTAGTTGTCCAAGATTTAAAATTTTGAATTCTTGGGACAGAATTCTGGCCGAATTCTGCCACCTCAGACTAGTATAAATAGAGCATGAATTCTCTTATTTCAAATCGTCTCTCACCTTCAAATATTCAAGCTTTCTAAGCTCTACTACTCCAAGCCCCACTCTTCCATATCTTCTAAGCTACAACTCTCCTTAGCCCAAGCTGCTCAGTGTAATATCAGCTAGAAGTTGTGTGTAAGAGTGAAAGAAAAGTCACTTGGACAATTCCAAGTTTCGCCTCTGCGAAGTTGTAAGAATTTGGCGTGCTCTTCTGAATAAAGGCATGTGGTTGTACCCTATTTCACAAATAGGGTATTTCAATCATGAGCGAGATTTCTCAGGCCTTGACTAGTCCTCCACGAGAAAAACTATGTTAAAATTGTTGTGTTTGTGTATGCACATGTCTATTTATTTTTGCATTACATTCTGATTACTTACTCTCTTGGTAGTTGATTTCTGGACTTGATATAGAGTTGCATTTTTAATTGGTTATTATCGACACAAACTCTATTCACCCCCCTCTAGAGTTGCCTACACGTAACTTCATAGTGGAAGGTTAGTTTTAGCCTGTCCAGGCTGCCAGCAATAATGCTGAGTTGTGAGGCTACCCACATGCACATGGGTGCTTGGTTAGGGTTAAATAAAGACTTGGTTAGGGTCCCTGGTCACTTGAGTATGTGTGGGTCTAGTTTGAGCTCGAATAGACTTGTTTTGAATAGGTTTATCTAGCCTAATCTAACCATTAGTCCAATCCTATATAGGCTGAAATTGAACTAACTAAAACACACCTAAACTAGTCCAAACTACATTCTACACCCTGTTTCATCTATGAAAATCAAAAATAACATATATTAGTACATATATTTATGTCACGCCCAGTCGCATAACTCACGGGCCTAGAACGTCAATTAGCCAGCTGGTACATACTCAAGGGTGAACCTAATATATGGAAACCCTCAGGTAATGCAATTAAGCTATTTATAAGCTTAAGTATGACTGGTACATACTCAAGGGTGAACCTAATATATGGAAACCCTCAGGTAATGCACTTAAGCTATTTATAAGCTTAAGTATGACTGTCTAAAATGTCAACTATATCTCAATCCACAAAATTGTAATGACAATAGTGAACCAAGTGCACTAAAGTTGATCAGACCGTAATACAATATTCTAGAATAGATAAATGTATTAGGGTGGATCCCCATAACACATATATCATGAACAAGCTAGAAGAAATATAAAGCTTATAAAATATTAGGCTACAATAGTAGCATGATTCAATATAGGATAAAATATAAAATAAGGAAGAATATGATGACAGTATAAACTAAATGTACCTGACATCCTGGAGAAGCAATCATTATGTAACAATCTATTCTGCCTTGATAGATCAGCAATACCTCGAGTGATCACCACATCCTCAGGGGACATAGCAAGATATAACATGCCAATGGTAAACGTAAACAACATGTATGAAAAAAAAAAAGAAATCGTACAAGAAATAAAGACTGAAGAAAGTACAGTACAAGAATGAAAACATGAAGATATTGCCACACCATCAAGAATCATGCGAATAAACGTGAATACGAGTAAATTTAGGGTAAATTGCAACAAGTGGTAGCTAACGACCCTATAGATCGTAGCTCGGTAGGGCTATCAACCTATATTAAATCTCTATCGCAGTTCGGTGGGGGCTAACGATCGAGAGTGGTCAAGTATAGCCAATGCCTAATAACAACATACTTGCCTAGAACTCCAAGTTAAGTTAAGTCCATCTTGTCTAGTACAAGTCATCTTAGGTCGAGTAAATCAAGTCCAAGTAACACGGGAACACATGACCAAGTCAAGCGCACGAGAATACGAGAATCTAGCAAGTATAGTGTAACATGGATCAAATTTGTGACAAGGAAAAGAAAGACATGTAACATATAGGAAATCAAGTAAGGAAGACATCATGAAGCATGAAAAAAAAATTATGTGACAATATAAGAAAGAAATAAACATTACCAAGAATGACTAAAAATAAACATGCATTATACTGTACAAGTTGGCAAGGAAAACTTGCCTGTCGTCCAAGTTTCTGCTGAATTTGCAATACCAAACCCACCAAAAGTCCACATACAAATAAATAATTATTTTAGCATTCTAGTTACACATGAGACACATGGGTTAACTAAACAATAAGTCTACATGCATCTAGGATTTCTATACCTAGTTTCGTAGTTTTGACTTCTGAAATTCAAAGTTAAGTCCCCAAATAAAGGACTAACTTATAAGTCACCTAAAAATTATAAAATCAAGATTTAAACATGATTTATATGGAATTTAACCTCTGAATTACAGATTTGAAATTTTGGGTACAACCCATGGTTACATCTAATTAATACTAACTAGTCTTTCCCGAAACTTGTCCGAAATATTACCAATTCATTTATATATGATATATATATATATTATATATATATATATAATAACATATAAAAACATAATTAATTTTTGATTATAACTCAAAAAATAGTTTCTTATTTATTTACCAAATTAGCCCTTATTTATGAGTCATTCTATGTCAGCAATTTAGTGAAAAATCTAGTCTGTAGGCCCATATTTTTAGGATTCGTATATGGGATGATAAAATTATGAAAATAATTTTAAAATACTTAATTTACAGTAATAATAAATTTAGTTTTAGGAAATTCCAACAATCGCCAAAAAGGCTCAAACTAGTCCTACCATAATCCGAACTGTCAACAATCCAACCTATAATCTATATGGAAGATAATATGGCATAAAAGATGTCAAAATATGGGTTTTAGAATATTAATTTTCATATTTCTGCAAAATTTATACCATGGAGACTCGAGATAAAAAAAAATAATGATATTTACCAAAAGCATCCAAGAGATGGGTTGTCGGTGCTCCTTCTTATCCAGGAACACCACCCTTGCTTTGTTTGGCTTGATATCCCATTATTGATGGGTTGAAGGTGATGGCAATGGTGCTTGGGTGGGTTTCTTGGTAAAGGTGGAGTTTTTATGTAGTTTTGGTGAAGTTTGGATGGAAGGATGATGGAAAGGTGAGTTTCTAATAAAAGGAGAAGGTTCTTTGTGATGGAGATGATGGTGGATGAGTTTGCTTGGCTTGGGGGCTTCTAAATTTGTGAGAGTGAATAGGTGTAGGTGTAGTACCCTGTCTTATTCAGTTCAACTGGATGGATCAAAATGCAATGGCATTTAGGCTTGTCTATGTAACGGCTTGCTCGAAGTCCCCCTCGACCGAGGCAACTCCTCGCTCGGTTGGATGGCTTCAATGAACTTTCCTTGGCTTGGCCTTCACAGTAATAAAAATGATGTTTCATTAGCACTGAGTAGGTTTGATAATAAAGAGATAAAACCACATAGCTAAAGAAATAATCCCATTGTGTCAAGAGAGAGTAGAACATGAAAAAGTCAACTTGTTGCCTAGATATATTTCTACGAAGTGTCTTCAAAATTGGTACTTGATGCTTCGATCGCATAGTTGAGTTATGCAGAATTATGCCATGGGCTATCGACTTGATGTCATAGCAGGCACGTTTACACATTTCTACAGTCTCAAGGCTCATCATATAGAGTATGACATGGTCGTTAGTATTGTAGGAGACACGATTGGTTATAGCATGGAACAAGGTTGGTTTAATGTAAAATAGGAGGTATATCAAATAGTCGTTCCTGGATTTGAGTAAAAAAAGATGGTAACATTGGAAGTACTTAGGACTGTAGGTCGTCGAGGCAGTCCCTAGTTTGGGAACTACGCAAAAATATGAAAGTAAAGATGAAAAATGGTACTAAGAATGGTAAGTTGAGTAAAGTCTTGCATGGTCATTGGACAACTCGTGCACATGGTATTGGTTTCTCAAATGATCACTGGGGCACTAGGATCGTGCTGGCCTAAGAGGAATTACATATATTGAACATCCTTTAGCGGCGGTATGACCCATATCTAAAACGTGCGTTATAATACAGGCTGCGGGACCTTCGATAGAGATCGCACCTCGCACTCAAACTATCACCGCATGCAAGAATGGTCTAGGATGGCTTGTGGTGCTAGTGACCCTTTTCATATAGATTTAGTCGACATAAGAGCGATAATATGCGTGCATACCTTAGATTGAGTCAAAAAGTGTATGTACGACATGAAGGAAGTCAAAAATATGCACACAATATGCAACACAAGAATGGAGCCTAAGATTTGGCCATAGCAGAAATACGTGCCACAAGATATGGTGTCGTGTTTAAGTCGTTGGCACTAAGTTCACAAGTCTATGATTGAGCCATTTGCATGATAAAAGAAATAGGGGATAGTTGTAAGGCAAGTATTGAGTAAATTATACTACGTTGCGAAGCACGACCTCGTTGTTATTTCACAAATAGGTTACATGGCACTACTATGTCGTTGCGTCATAAAGTAGACCATGAGTCTATGTCTTGAAATTGATCCTAAGACAAGATTAGAAAGACCCCAAAAGAATAAGTTGCACTTACTAAAATAATGTGTCAGTTTTGCATGGGTTAGCGAGATGCTTCCCACAGTATAGTTGGTACTAACACCCCACCAGTTTTCAAACATGTTAAAGGTACTTGCTCGTTCTAGGCGGAGCTCGCTTGGACGTGTCGAAGTATGGAGTTCCTTAGCATTTTGAGACATGCGGCTGCGATGGAGTCGACACTTATACGGGACATAATGTACGGACATCATCTTCTTGAAGTCAGAAGCCGAAGGGCAAAATCATTTGTTATATTAGACGATTCAAATTTTTGCTCGGGCTGAAAGCTTAAGGGCCGTTGTAACCTTATTTTTTCAATATCAATAAAGATGAATTATTTTTCTATACAATGGCGTCGATTCAACTTTTCTGTTAGGGAGTTATGTGCGACGACCCTGCCGCTAAGCTTCTGTATCAGCCTTTATGGTATTCACCTTGCGTAAGCGCAACTTAGGCTCCTACAACATCACGCCTTAGCGAGTACGATCGGTTATGGAATCGGGGCATGATAGTAGAGGCTAGCCAAGAGAGGTAGATGTGTTTTGTTAAGGTTTTGAATATAAGTGATATTTATATGGGCCTTTTTAATAGGTATACTTATATAAAATGGATTTTCCATGTATATGGGGTTCGGCCAAGTGGGAGCTGCTCATGGGGTGGCCGACCATGCATTGTGTTGTCCACATGGTCGGGTTTAGGTATTGTAGGGTGTTGGTTGTTTAGGGTTTTGAGAAGTTATGTATTTGCCAACTAGGATTACCTATATAGGTACTATATCTATACATAGAAACTTCTATATAAAAAAATATATCAAATCGTATATATCGCCACCCGTATGTCCCATCTCCTTCCTAAGATTATCTCCGAGGAGCAAAGCAGCTTTGTCACATGGCGGAACCTCACAGACAACATCCTTCTCGCTCAGGAGATGATAACCTGTATGAAATTCCCGTCCAGGAGGGGTAGCGTAGCCATCAAACTCGATATGGAAAAGGCATACTATCGCCTGGACTGGCAATTCGTAATATAGGTTCTCAGGGCCTTCGAGTTTTTCGAAACCTGGAGAGACATCATCTTCAGATCCATAAGCAACTCATGGTTCTCCACTATCATCAATAGGCAAGCGGACGGCTTCTTCAAATCTAGCCGAGGAGTTCTTCAAGGAGACCCTCTATCCTCCACCATCTTCATCATTGACGCAGAAGTCCAAAGCAGAAACCTAAACAGCATGGCCGATATCTCCAGATTCCACCACTTTCATACCACCGCCAGCTGTCCTTTAATCACTCACTTGGCCTATGCCAATGACATCCTCATCTTCTCCTCCGGTGATGTCGGATCAGTGGGGGTAGTTAGTAGCATCCTTGAGAAATATACCAGATGTTCCGGACAACGGATCAACCACGATAAAAGTGTCATCTATACCCACCATAAAGCCGACAGGAGCCACTCGGCCACTCTAACCCATCTCACCTCCTTCTCTACTGCATACCCACCGTTCACCTACCTAGACTGCCCTCTGGTTTATGGCAGATCTAATTCTGGCATCTTCGGTGAGCTTGTTAACAAGGCGAGGAAGAAGATCGAGGGATGGCACAACGCGACCCTCTCTCCAGGTGGAAAGATGATCCTCATCAAGCACGTTCTATCCTCTATCCCAATCTACACCCTGGTCGTTTCCTCCCCTCCATCGAAGGTTCTATCCTCCTTAGAGGCCCTCTTCGCCAACTTCTTCTAAGGCTATCTCGATGGTAAGGATAAGCACCACTAGGCCAGCTGGGACACGATGGCCAATCCTACCGACGTGGGGGGTCTCAACTTCATCAAATTATCGCACATCGTAGATGCCTACTCTATGAAATTGTGATGGAAGCTGAGATCGAATAACTCTATCTAGACGCGGTTCATAAAAGCTAGATACTTCCAACATTCACACCCCACGACGGTCGTTGCCAACAATTGCTCCTCCTCATCCTGGCACCGTATTATTCACGTCCGTCACCTAGCTGAACCCCTTATCCGCCTGCGGCTTAGCAACGGCAACTCGTCGCCTTGCCACGAATAGTGGATCAGTAATACGGTCCACCAAATGTCTCCGAATGCCCCACCACCTATCTGTACGATCTGGGATCTTTGGGACCCCGCCTCGGGTTGGAGGTGGGAGCGGATTAGAGAGTAGATAGGGCCGGACGCGACGATCGAGCTAGCCGCCGCGAACGTACAGATCAACGATCTTCCGGACGTCTTGATTTGGGCCCCCACAGTCGGAGGTTCGTTCATGATGGCCTCTGCCAGGCCCGAGGTGGGGGGGGCGTCGGCGTGCCGTCCCCACTAATCGCTCCGTTTTGGAAATCATACATTCCCAATAAGTGGTCTTTTCTGATCTGGAGAGCCCAGCACAGGAAGCTTCCTACCGACGATTCCTTCACCACTATCAGCTTCAGCCTCGCATCCAGCTACCACTGTTGCACCTTATACAAAGCAGAAACGGTTGAGCATATCCTGCTCTTCGGAGATCTTACTACTCAGATTTAGAGCGACCTTTCTCGTCGTTGCGGGAAGAGGCATCGACCCGGGGGCTTCAACGATCTCCTGGCCAACTGGGCCGCTCCCACGGCCATCAGATTGTCGCAGCCGCTGGAATTTGGGTACTCTGGAAGAACCGAAACAAATTCAGGTATGAAGGTCGCCAATACAACCCATTACAACTGATCCGAGAAGACCTCCGACAATTTCTTAAACTCAGGAGTCGTTGCTCCCGCTCTACGAAACAATTTTGGCAGGCTCTGCTCTAGCTGCGGGTACCACCTACCCTCTGGTGCCTGGCTAAGGCCGTTTGGTTTTGTTGTTTCTTCGCGCTTGGCGCGCTTACTTGTATAGGCTTCGGCATTTTGCGCCTGATGCATCAATAAAAGTCCGTTTGCTCAAATATATATATATATATAAATATATATATATATATATATATATATATATATATATACCTAAGTTGGCTTTATTTTATATTTGACCCAAAGTTAATCCAAATTCTAATTAGGCATGTAGAGTATCTAGCATATACATGGATATATGCTAGATACTCTACATGCCTAATTAGAATTTGGATTAACTTTGGGTCAATATAAAATAAAGCCAACTTATATATATATATATATATATATATATATATATATATATATATATATATATATATATATATATATATATATATATATATATATATATATATATATATATATATATTTTATATATATAAAATAAAGCCAACTTATATATATATATATATATATATATATATATATATATATATATATATATATATAAATATATATTTTATATATATATATATAAATTTTATATTATATATATATAATATATATATATATATATATTTTATATATATATATATATATATATAATATAAAATATATATATATATAAATATATATATATATATATATTATATATATATATATATATATATATATATATATATATATATATATATATATATATAGATATATATTACTAAAAGAAAAATACCTTGTTATAACGCTTGAAAAGAAGCTATTACAACGGTTCGTATATAAGTGTTACAGAATATCAACAACAACACATATTACGACGGTTTGGAGGAAATTTTGGACTATTTTAACATTTTTAGCATATGAACGTTATATATAGTAAATAAGTTTATAAAAAAAAATTATAGTATATAAGTTTATAACGATTATATATTAGAACGTTATAGAAGGTTCCAAAAATTTATTTAAGAATAAACTTGCCTACTTTCTTTCCTACCAAAGCCCGATGGATGGCGCTCACTTTCTCCATTCCCCCCTAAATTTTTTTTCCAAACCCTAATATCCTCCTCCTCTCTTCCTCCCCAAATCCCATACTCCTCTTCCTCCTTGTCTCTTCCAAAGAGAGAGTGTGGGTGAGTATAGAGAGAAGCTCATGTTCTTCTCCCTCCGCCGACCACTCATATTTTCCACTTTCTCGCTCTGTCTAGTGTTTTCTAGGGTTTCGATGGGGGTCCCATCATGGAGGCGAGGCCAAGCTATGCTATAGAGGATACGACCCTCCTAAGACGTGGAGAGCCAAAGTGGTTGGAAGCACCGACGACAGGTTTATGTAGATCAGATCGATAGATGGATTTTTTCAGAGGTGTTAAGAAAAATTTTAGGTGAATTTTTTGTTTGATTTGTCTAAGAATTTGATTTTTTTTAAATATAGATTTTCGTCCAAAACCCTAGAACTTTGGGGGTTTTCGTTGGGAGTTTCTACAGGATTAGGGTTTGTACGTGTCCAATGAGGATGATATGTTTCAATTTGATCATATGTATGCTTAGTTGATATTAGGGTTTTGCTCCTTTTGTCCCGTATCGTCCAGACATGTTACGAACACGACATAGACACTACAAAATACACAAGGTCATGCAACGATCGGTGTCATCTCCATACAACATATACGCAACTAATAGTGCATCACAAAATTTTTAATATTCACTCATTTGTTAGAAGATTTTGTTACTTGAAATGAACAAGTTCGTTGTTCTTCCACTTTCGCAAATTTTGTTACTTTTGGAATTTTCGGTTGGCTTTGATGGTTCTCTGAGATGACAGAAATGACATTTTGCTACTACACAACTCGTCGATGGACATAATATGTTAATTTAAATGATATGTACCAACAAAATTAACCCTTGAGATTTTAGTATCATAGAAAAGCATACACTACTACAAAAATTGCTAACAATGACACTTATAGATGACACTCATAAAAAAATGTCATTAGTGATAGCCACTTTGAAAACTATATATCAGTCATGTTTTTGTTTTAGTTACAAACATAAAAGGTTGCAAAGGAAATCTAGATAGCCACTTGACATGATGGAGTTTGCTATAGACTTTTTTTTGTACATTGTGGCTACATAGCAGCTGCAGGTGCCTTGCGGACACTGGCATTATTTAGGAAGTTTTGTATCATGGGTATTTGAGTATCAATAGGGGTATGTGTATATCCTATTGGGTATCCATGGTGAATGTTTAGTCAAGTGTCATATATATATGGTGTATCTATGCACTTGTTTGTATTAGTGTGTTGCAAGTAGCAGCAAGATACCTATGTGTGTAACAGAGAAGCTCTGTATATTTTTTTGATTTTATTTTTGTTTAAACTGAGATATCGAGTAAGAAAACCCATAAAAGTTTGCTACAAGCCACTAATGGACTGGAGATATCCTCTATCAGTCATATTTTTGTTTTTGTTACAGACATAAATGGTTGCAAAGGAAATCTAGATAGCCACTTGACATGCTGGAGTTTGCTATAGACTTTTTTGTACAATGTGACTACATAGCAGCTGCAGGTGCCTTGCGGACACTGACATTTAAAATGATGAGAACAAGAACCAAGTTACTGTTGCCTTTCTCATAAATAAGCATAGCTATCTACCTTAGCATCCTCAAGAAATCAGTGCATATCGGTGTCACTAGATTCTGATTGAACTTTAGTTATTTACTTTAACATCCTCAAGAAATCAACGAATATTATATGAGTATAGGAAGAGAATTTTTGCTAGATGTGTACAATCTGTACATCATGGAATTTTGATGTTCGCACTTTTTTTTCCCATTCGCCATATTCTTTTTTTTTTTGTATCAAGTGATTTTAGTAAATGAGTTGAGTATCATAGTGAATGATGTTTGCATCTGTCCATATGATTCAATTGTCCATTTCATGCAATGTAGATTAGTTGTGAATAATCTGTATGTGATACATTATTGAAAGTTTTGTATCATGGGTATTTGGGTATCAGGTTGCCTGCAGTGGACAGGTATCTACTACTTGGTTTGTTCTGTAAGCTTCTCTCATATTTCTCTCATATTTTTCGGTAAGCTCATTAATTATGGATGTTTGTCCTGTAAGCTTCTCTCGCATTGCCAACAGACATTGGAATCTATAGATGGGCTCAAATTGCTAACAGACATTGGAATTTTTGTAAGCTCTTTCATTATGGATGTTTGTTCTACAATTATATATACATGGCTATTTGTATATGAAGTATAATTGCTACCAACTTGGTTTATTGATGTTTTAGAAATTTACTTGTTTTAAGGCAAGCTTCTAAAGACAAGCTACTTGGTTTATCCAAGTTTAGAGATTCCCTATTAAAACCCGAGCTTCTCTGGGCCATTGTAGATTCTACGTTTGAGCATCCTTCTAAAGGCAAGCAGCTTCACATATTGATATGAAGTTGATTTTGTGATATATCATTCAGGGGTTATATGTTGATTTCCTGATCATATCATTGAGGGGCTATGTTGGAATCCACATTTTGGTTTGCCATAATTATGTTAGCTTACGTGGAAAGGTGTTATTTTGTTTACAATAATGAAATCGTTGTTGATTTTGTGATGTATATGTTCCAAATCTGGAGTTTATTTCTAGGTCGGGGCACTACAATTTCTTTCCAAAGAAATCCATCTACATTAAGCTTTATTACAAGATTTGTTTTATTCTTTTGCTGGGTTCAGGAAAATATTATGTTCTTACAAGGAAAATTGGGATGCAGGTTTAGCTATTTTTCTTAATATTAGCTTGTTCTTTTGCTAAGTTCAGGAAAACATACATTTATCTTGTTTTTTAAGGAAAACATACATTCGTGAATGCTATACGAGTATAGAACATGTAAATAGAGATTAGAATGCATACAACAGTGTAATAGGATATAGGTAAACACATACCTAGAGCATATTATACCAAAAAAAAATTAAATTAAATTATCAGTTGATGCAAGAGGATCATTGATTCAAATATATGAATAAATCAGAGCTGATTGTAGTTTCTAAACTGGAAAGAACCAATGGCTCACTGAAGTTATATGTTGTATAGGCTTGAAGATAATAGATGTTGTATAGGATTTCATTCTGCAATGAAGGCTTAAAGGAATAGAGGTTGTGTAGGCTTGAAGATAGTACTTT
>JANAVB010010791.1:4747303-4752303 GCA_029216955.1 Iris pallida
TTAAAACTTATCCCAAGACAATCATTTATTACTAGCTACCCAATACCACTCTTGTACCAACAATTTAATTAGAAACTTCTCACTACTACTTGTCCTACCTTTCCAAATAACTATATGCAATAATATACAAAAACGCTAGAGTTAACTGCAATCCTCAAGTCATAACCAACCAAGAAGCTTAATCATATTTATACTTTAAGGAAAACCATACCTTTACTCGGATTAATTCTAAAGAATATTGATAACTCAAACATATCAACCATAACCGCAACTTGTACTAGCAATCTTCCTATCAAGAACTGAAATTCCTCCTCATATTAATACTAATTCTCTCTCTGGTGTCTAGCTCCTTAGATTTAACCAATTCTCCCTCTAGTGTCTAATTGTGTGCCCTAAAAGTTTAATCCTTTAATTATCTTTGTCATATCTCAATCAATACAAGAAAGAAAAAAATGCACCCTCCAAATTCTAAACCAAAAGCATAAGTATTCTTCATATGGCATCATTAAGTTCATCCTTCTGATCCATAAGTATTCTAGTTATCATTTTCTTCTCAAAATTATTCTACTTCCCATTCAACTACTTGTTGGATCACTATATCTTCTATCCTTTAGCACAGATCCTGGGTATCTACTGCCACAAGATCTATCTCCTTTAAACAACCATTCATCTAAATTATTAGATCCCTTCAACTTGTTTGTCATGTCATCAAATCACTACTTACCTATTAATCTTTGTTGAGATCCGCATCGCTCAACCCATCATAATTAAATCTTTTATTTTCAATTATTCATTAATTCACATAACCTCATCCCTATTTCATAACTTTTTTTAATCAAATAGTATTTTAATTCATTCATAATCATTTTGAAAATCTTTGACAACCAATGCTTATATTGGAAGTTAATTCTTCTTTCTTTCCCCCAATGATCTATTAAATCATTCATATCCATTTCTTTTTTGTTGCAACATAGTTTTATCAGGTATTCATTCCTTAATCTTCCAGGTATCCTCCTTTAACTAAATGTAATTATAATCTGGTATTATCTCGCAAAAATCTATTTCCAATACTGGATTCAAAATTTTCACTTAAGTATTTCATCACTAGCTATCCCGTCCAAGTTAAACCTTCTCATAATCCTTAACTTATGTCATGTATTACATCACTTTACATTCCATAAAATAGTATTCCTCGATTTGTTTCTTCATGCTCTTATTACTCCGAGTCATCATAATATGTAAGGGATATCCTCCAACCATGAGTTACTCAAAATCCTCATATATCCTTCCTCAAAGTGAGAGTCTCAAATTCCATACCTTAAGTCATAATCATTCCACAGTATTTGAACTGCTATCATCAAATAATTCTTTATAACCTCCAAAAATAACTTCTAACTTCTAGTTCTAGGCTCCTTCTGCTATGTTCAACCCATACACTAGGCCTTAGTCCATCAATCCTTTCTAACGTGGATAAGTATCTAACCCAACCCTCCTCGCTATTAGTAAACAACTTCTTATAGAACATTCTATAAAGTATGTCTTCTTCGTCTTATCGAGGGTACACTTCTGAAGGAAAACACCATGCACGAGGGTTCGTCTCTCCAAAATAGGAAATGATGAGAGACAACGATAAGGAGTTCAAGAAAGATATGGTTGAAATACAAATTTCGAGTTTCAAGGACGTTATTAAAAATCAAAAGATGTTTCAATAGCAGTTATGGATTGAATTCCTAACACATTTATCTTATCGTAGTCTCGCTCGATACATTACCGTAACCAAAATGATAAATCTAATCTGCATGGGCCATCACAAAATTAGGTCATGCCCTAGTTTCAAAATATATAGGAACTTACGACAAGACAATACCAGCTAATACGATATAGAATAAATTTCCAATTTAATGGACTTACCCAGATGTACTATGGTGTATAAGTATACTAAGCAACTATTTCTCAACTACGACTCATTCCACAAATTAATAAATAAGACAAGAATGAAGATGGTATATTAGAGTCGGCTGCCGATAACACATTTGGTTCGATCAAGCTCGAGAAAAGATTAAACTTGCAATACTAGGCTATAACAGTAGGTAATAGCAATAGGATGTAGTAGGCGAACAATGAATGATATACATACCTAATAAAAAAATACCTGCATACCAAGTTAATATCCATCAGTAGCTCCAACAAATCACCATGTCAATCAACTCTACAAATTAGCAGAAAACCAGGTCTTCAGAGGGATGTAACAAGATACAAAAGTACATGCCATAATGTAAAACTGAATAAACATAAAGGTGCAAGAAACATCTGTTAGACCAAAGATCTAACTATATTTTTTATTGTGGTTATTTGATTAAGTTTAACATTAAGATATCACTAATATTTATGATATTACTATAGTTTTTATACTTAAACTTAGCATTGTCCTAATCTACATTAAGTTTATCATACTTGCTTCTATGTATATGTATATGGTTTTGTTCATCATCATGAACATATATAAGAAAAATCATGATGGGCCAAAGATGACGGTATTCCATAAGATTTCTTTGAACCGTCCGATGACATCTTTAGAGCCACATACCTGGGTTCCGCTAGGTATCTTGGACAACTACCATCAAGGAAAGATGTCATCAACTGTCAAGTAAAGAAGCCAAGCCATGCCATCATCATTTCAAGACTCTGAAGAAACCTGTACTTGCTTAAGTATATATGGAGTAACACAAGAAATGGATGACGAAGTCGAAAGCTATGGTAGATATAACCCATAATAATTTTTTAGCAGACAAGCAAAAGATTCGATGGATCTTCGCAGAAATCCAACGGATGGTTCGAATGGACCACATACAACCTTTTATGAGCTATCGGATTAATTCGGTGGAAGTTCGCAAAAATTTGACGAATAATTCAAAATATTATCGTTTTAAATCTAACGGTAAGATCCTATCCATAAATGATCCCAACGGCTATATTTCTAGCCATTACTAGTCGGGGTGGGTCGAAAAACCTGACGATTATCCGCAGATTACGGACGGATCCTTTGATCGCTAACTGAAAGTTGCATTATTTGCACTTTCCATTGCTTTGGTTATAAATAGCCTTGAACCCCTTCATTCAAGGTTGATGCTTTAAGCCAAAAAATTTCTAATCTACCAAAGCCTATCCATAAACAACTCTACCAAAGCTTTCACTTCCTATACAAAAATTGTGCTAAGAGTATTATTAAGTTATAAAAGTGTGATCTTCATCTTTTTTGTAAGAAGATCAAAAACATCTTGTAAAGAGATTGAAGCGAGAAGCCCTTCAGACCAAAGCTTATGTGAAGTTGAAATTTTTTCAGATCATAGCTCTAGTGTATTGAAGTCGGAGAGTCTTCGGATCAAAGCTCTCGTATATTAAAGTTAGAGGGGCCTTCGAATAAAAGCTCTCGTATAAGAAGTTGATGAGCCTTCGGATTAAAGCTCACGTATTTTGACAATAGTGGGTTGAAGCCAGAGAGAGTTCCGGCACTAGAATGCCCCGAGGGAGGATACCAGGATACATCGGGTGTCGATATTTTTACTGCTTCTTCTCTTGCACTCTTAATCCCTAAATTATCCATTAGCAATCTATTATGCTTGATTAGTAAGCTTGACCCTATTCATCCCTAGGATGCTTTCAATATCTATGTGAATGTACTTTGAGGATTTGGAACGTGTGGGTAGGACATGCTAAAATATTAATATCTAGAACAGCCCCGGGCTAGATACCATATATTTTATGACATATATCATCAGTCGGATAGCGTATAGCTAGCGACCTCGCCTGATATACCGATAACATATATAATCCCCCATAACATTCAACAACGTTAATGGACAACTATGAACTATGAATATCAAGAGTCCGTAGTTTTCTTCGAAGACTACGACAGACCAATTTGGTTGTCCCATACACCCATTAATGATCCTTCCCGACCAATGCCAATGGACATATTATGACTATGAAATAAACATCCCGTAACTATATGCTGAGTCATAAATAACCTATAACTATCTATTACTATGCATTACATTGTCACACGTGCTACATGCACCGATAGCTAGTCAAGTGCGAAGCCTATGCCCTACTATGCTCTCATTCTCATTCTCAGTGTCATAAAATGATACGTGCCAAGGTTCGAGGGATATAATAATAACTCCATAGCTTTAGGTGGGTCTACTAGTAAATAAGTCAACACAAGAACCATATCGACATCTTCGTTGACTGCAACTAAGGTTTTACGAACCGTACCCAGTATAGGACACGAGAAGTGGGTACGTGCAGCCTATGCCGCAGTGTCGGTGGTAGAACGCTGTTCTAGGTCACAACTAAAACTAAATACAATATGATATACTCTCCGTACGGAGGACAATCACAGCAGGATACAACTCAATCACCAAAACTAGAAGTAGCAAGATAATATAACTATGAATCCACAAGAGAAGTACAACAGAGAGAAATAAATCTCGGTGTTATCAACACCAACTCAAACAACTATAAAATAAATACAACTCAAGAAAACTAAAAATAAAATAAGAAAAACTCTAGCCATCTACTCCAAACTCTACTGTGTCTCCTCTAGGCCAGCAGGTAACCTCCAAGTTATCTGTAAAATTTATCAACAGGTCCAGTCAGGACAGGAGCGAGCACAATACATCTCACGCAGTTCATATCATGTCAGAAGATAATAAACATGCAATAGAGTAAGATACATGAATAACTGAAGGAATGTACATGAAGTAAAAGAGATAACTATAATGGAAATATCTACTATAAGTAGAGAACTCTCAGTGACTAGTGATTCAGAGTACAAGATAGACATGTGAACAGTTGGAGGTGATTCATGGCTATACTACAGAGTTGATTCATGACTACACTACTTTAGAATTATTCACATGACTATTTTTACTCCTCCATCCCCAATCAATACACAAGGATCCAGACATGTTATGTTAAGATTCATGATCTCACTGCCT
>JANAVB010010791.1:4757303-4844803 GCA_029216955.1 Iris pallida
GTGCCTCAGTGGGTTTCTTCTTCATCCTCCCACTGATATATAAATTCTCCTCTTGTAACGTTTAGCCCCGAGCACGTATTTAACTCGTGTTTTGGTATTTTCCTTGATATTGTAGCCTACGGGCATAAACATGATATGTGTATTCTAGACTATAGCTAGTCCTTATCATGTACGACAAATACTCTAGCTAGTCCTCAGTTCTGTGGTGCTGGCTTCATGATCAGTCATGTATATATGGTTCGGGACGCCTTACTATTGTATGTATGATGATCGTACTCCTTGCTCTTGTATAATTGCCTGTGATTGAGATACCTAGGATTGTTAAACCTTAGGACGGACTGATGGCTTGTAAAGTAACCCCCATGTCTTGACAGCTTATACGTGATTTCAGAGTATTAACGTACTTTGGGATTGCTTAGCTGGCTGTGTCCGCCTCCGTCCAGCATTCTGGTTCTAGGGCGTGACATGGTTTTAGTGGTGGCCCATGCAGGTCTCGATTTTCAGATTTGTGGGGGTTACCATGTTTAGATATCTCAATCACGATTATCCTTATTGATCTCCTTCGGATTATTCTCTACCTCTGATACTTGACTTGATATCTGTTTTGATCATTGATCATTCCTGATCCCATGATTTGATCTTGTGCCCTTCAACTTTTAAGGGCATTGTTCTTGATCCTTCAGATTATCTTGTTCGTGTTTTGCCGAGGACAGCTCAACATTTTTCAGCCAGGCCAGTTATGGAGGATCAGTCTCAGCATGCAGGCAGAGATATCAGTCCATCTCGATCAGCCAGTCTCTTCTGTCTTCGTATCTTGAGACAGGTGATAAGTTTATGCATCTGTTTCAACTACGATGATACGTCCTGGGTAGAGTCATGTCTTGAACTAAGTCATTGGTACCGACTTACCTTGAGGCTTGACTTTTATCTATTTTTGGGAGTCAGCTTAGGCCAGCGAGGACGTTGGTTTCTACACAACTGTCTCAGGAGAAATATTGATACATATGCCTCCAACCCTTCTTGATCATGATTGTAATTGTTCTTGTGTATTTATTTACTGCTTATGCATTTATTTACATTACTGATTGTTTTACTTTACTTATATGCCGTGCTTGATTTATTGAGATTGTTGAGTTTCCTGGAGCTTTTGTTTTGTTATCTTACTCGACTAGCCTCAGGAAATTCCGAGGACAAAATTTTTCTAAGGTGTGGAGAGTTGTGAGACCCGTCTCACCGTATCGGTATTTTATACGGATATGTGTTTATTTGATCCGTATTTCGTATTTATCGATTTGCGTGATATTTTAAAATTTTCTAAGTATAGGAATTTCGTGTCTTGGTCTAACTTGGATTTGGTTTTATTGGGTTTGGTTTAACTTTGACTTGGTTTGGTATAGTTGGTTTCTCATAAGATGAGGTGTATGGCTTAGATTTAGTGGAGAGGAATGAATGGTGGAGATCACTTGAGCTTGTTATATAAGCCACTTTTCTCTCTCCCTCCTCATTCACCCTCATTCATTTCTTTTCCACCAAACCCTAGCCATTGGAGAGAGGCAAGTACACCTTGCCGAATGTTAGACGATTTTAATTTCGTTTGTTCCATTCTCTTTATTGTTAAATTCTAAGCATGTTTAGAACTTGGAGTTTTCCATTTTGATGGCTAGATTGTGGTAGATCTAACTTTGTGGTACTTTCGATTTTCATAAGTTTTGATCTGTTAAACTTGTATATTTTTTTGCTAGTTGATGGTTCCATGTCGTAGAGAATTTTATTCTGCCCAAATTTGACTTATGGAAGTTCAGATTTGGACTCAGGATGACAAATTTATGGAGCTTTGAAACATGGCTTCATGGTGTTCTTCTCCTCGAAAAGTGGAGGAGAAGAACAGTACTTGACCGCATGACTATTTCATGCGGCAAGTGTTTTTCCCTGCCGTATGGATAAATCCAGCCGCATGAGCATTAATTTATTGCCTTGGCCACATGGCTATTATTCAACGTTTGCTAGCATGCATTAATTGCATGGCCATTTAATTAATTGCCTTGCATTTCCCAGCCGCATATGGCCTTAGCACTAAGCCATATATGCATGTATTATTTTAATATATAATTTAATACATACAATATTTTAATGTATATTTTAAATGCATTCCCTGAAGCATTCAGCAGCATGGAAACAGTACTCAGCCGCATATAGCTATTCCTAAATGAGCCGCATGGGACTGAAAGCATTTGCATGCTTGCAGTAATGATAGCATTAAATAAGCATGGCCAAATCCTCAGTTGAGCCGCATAGCACTTCCTCAAGTGGCCGCATGGCCAATTCCAACGTGAACCGCATAAGAACAATATCAAGCCAGCCGCATAAAATGTTTTAATGCATTGCATTATTTAATGCATGCAAACCTGCATGCTTAAATTTTAGCATTAGCCCTTAAATTATTTCCATGCATGCATGGTTGCTTGCATGCAACTTAATATTTACTTATTGTTGGCCAAACACTTGTATCCGCATGAGTATTTTCTTGCTAGCCGCATATGGTTTGTTGGCATTTATTGCTTGACTAATTTTATATAATTTTAGGCCACATGGCCTCAGTACTTGAGTGGCCACGTGTCCTTTTCTTTTGCTTGAGTGGAAGCTTGCATTTATTGCGGGTCCCACTCTCCTTGTCTTTTCTGATTGCAGAAATATTTCTTGCTGGCATTTAATTTTGGAGCCGCATGGCCTCCCACCCATCCTTGGCCGCATGGCCCCGTCAGTTATTTTCTGTCCGCACGAGCTATTGCATGGCCGCATGGATGGCATCCCAATCTTGGCCGCATGCACAATTGTATGCTAGCCGCATATGGCTTGCTGGCCATAAATGTTTGACTGATTTCATTTAAATAATTTCGGAGCCGCATGGGTGGCCTCCCACTCTCGTTGACCGCATGTTTGTTCTCCCACTTTTGGACCGCATGGGTCCCACTTTGATTGTTTAAATGTTTTATTTGTCTAAATTGTAGTCAGAATTTCTTCCCACTCCCAACATGAAAGTGATATCTCCTTGGCTTCAAGAATATATATATTATATATTTATTATTATTTAATTGTGCAAGTTTCTCTCCTCCTTGATAATTGATAATTCTTGATAGTGACCCGCCATGGTGCACTCCCGACATGATAACTTGACCTGACAATTTGACATGATAACTTGACATGATAATTCTTGATAGTGGCCCGCCGTGGCGCACTCTTGACATGACATGATATTTCTCAAAATGCTGTTGCGACGGCTAATATGATACGACAAGATTGAATGGCCTGGATACCGTGTACGATTGTGCTTGTGCAAATGAACCCGTCTTGTCTTGCATCATGTCTAGGACGGGGATCCCTGAGTACCACGGTCAGGGGCACCCACTGAAATCGACTAAGGCTAATCACTAGAATAATCCAGTAGTCATGAAGAGATTTTCCAGCTACAGGCAATCCCGTTATCTGGGCGCCCCACTTGGGATCTGTAGCCTGCCGTCGAGTAGGGCACATTTCTAGCACACTGTCATGTGTTGCACTCTCTAAGTCACCTAAGGGTACATGCGTTTCCTGGACGATGTACCCACTTGAATTCAACTCTAATTGCGTCCGGATAGCCTGGATGGTCTGCAGGGCTTGTGGCTGTGGAATAATCTCATTGCATCTTGCTAGTAACTAGGCCTGTGATAACCCTAGTTAGTTAAAGTATCAAGCCTTACTTATTGTTTGGCCGTGAATGTTGTATGGAGTTCAATCCGTCTAGTCTTGTCTTGATCTTGTACATGATTGTTACATGTCCTGATTTCTTATATTATCCAGCCGATAAATGGTGGGAGAAACCAAGTTCTGTTCAGACGAAGGGTTACAACCCCGGTCCTTGTTTGGTTTACGGGTTGTAACCTGGTTATCTGAATAGTCCCATGGTCATCCCATCGTATATCACCTTCCCTGTTCTATTTATTTAACATGTTCTTCAGTTTACTTTATGTCAAATGGTGATTTACTTACAGTCTCTCTACGTTCGGGACGAGTGCATTGGTACTGCACGAATCTCGATCCTCCTTTACTTATTGCTTTCTCTCCTTGTTGATTGCCTATGATTGCTGGTTTTAAGTTCATAGTTCGGCCTCCTTTGTGGTACTTGCTATTTGGGGTCTGACCCCACTAGTTTTGCATGGCCAGGTTTTGATAGAAGAGCCCGAAGGATCTACCGTACCATCTACTCGACGGTGACCAGCCGGAGCTCCAGAGTGCCTCAGTGGGTTTCTTCTTCATCCTCCCACTGATATGTAAATTCTCCTCTTGTAACGTTTAGCCCCGAGCACGTGTTTAGCTCATGTTTTGGTATTTTCCTTGATATTGTAGCCTACGGGCATAAACATGATATGTGTATTCTAGACTATAGCTAGTCCTTATCATGTACGACAAATACTCTAGCTAGTCCTAAGTTCTGTGGTGCTGGCTTCATGATCCGCCATGTATATATGGTTCGGGATGCCTTACTATTGTATGTATGATGATCGTACTTTTTGCTCTTGTATAATTACCTGTGATTGAGATACCTAGGATTGTTAAACCTTAGGACGGACTGATGGCTTGTAAAGTAACCCCCATGTCTTGACAGCTTATACGTGATTTCAGAGTATTAACGTACTTTGGGATTGCGTAGCTGGCTGTGTCCGTCTCCGTCCAGTATTCTGGTTCTGGGGCGTGACATATATATAGGGAGCGGATCAAAAGCCCCCCTTAGAAATCCCCCTAAAAAATCCCCTCACTCTATTTCGTAATATTAATGTTAATATTAATGTTAATATTAAAGCTAATGTTAATATTAATGTTAATATTAATGTTAATGTTAATATTATTTTTTTTATTAATGTTAATGTTAATATTAATGTTAATGTTAATATTAATTTTAATGTTAAGTTTAATGTTAATTTTAGTATTTAATGTTAATATTAACATTAATATTAACATTAATATTAATATTAACATTAAATTACGGATTAGAGTGAGGAGGTTTTTAGGGGGTTTTCTAAGGGGGCTTTTGATCTGCTTCCATATATTATATATATATATATATATATATATATATATATATATATATATATATATATATATATATACTCTACATTCATTTAATATCCATACTACATAGGCTCATAGGTTACACAAAATGCATATGTCGTATAGTCGCTCTTCTACTTAAAACCAATACTGTACTAATTAGGTCTTCACTAAATTCTATAATTAAAGTATGTTGTATCCCTTCGTATTAGCTTTCTGAAACTTCAAACGGATCACATTTTCGTGTCCGGAAGCTCCCGAAATTCAGAAAACACCGAAACGTGTTTATCTTTCGGACAGCTAAAACTCAAATTGTTTTACAGAAAGTTTTAGAATGATTTTGGTTTATTAAAATATAAATTTGGAAAGCTAACTTCGATACGGTTCTTTTAAAAAAAATGAAAGATAAATCAGAGTTCTAAGCTAAAAGTTATGACATTTCTAAGTTGCTTTGGTTAATAAAAACGTGGATGAATATTATGACGAATTTGAGTTGTTTTGGACAAAAGAAACACATGTAGGCCAAGATACTTGGTTACCAACATAGGTATCCAAATGAAACTCATTCTAACCATCCTAACTAAGATCAATCCATTCTCTAACCATTCTAAAACTAAATTTAAATATCTATTTAAACTATTATTGTACATACATACATATGGGGTGTCCTAATTTAGGATCTATCAAGTAGGACACAAGACACATATCTAAAATCCTCAAGAGAGCTCCAAATGGCCTCAAATTTGAATCTAAATGGGGTACATGCATGGGGGTGGATCCTTTGGATTCAAAACTAACTAATATGCATATAAAATCAATTTAGAGGGTTAGTTTTACCTATTGGGAGTGGAATCCCAATGATACTCCCAAGGACAGGGCTCCGACACGAACATCTTCCAAAAAAGACACTCTTTCTCGCACTTTGCTCCAAATCTTTGCTAGCACCCTCCTTTGGTAGTATGAGAAGGTTGGATGGAAGTTTTGGTGGAGAAATGTAAGGATTTGGAGATCAAATCAAAGGGAAAAGCTCTCTAATTTGGGAAGAACACTTTGTGAAGGAAAAGTGGCAAGATAGAATGAAATGAAAGGAAGGAAGGCTAACCTACCTATAGTGGCTGCCATTAGATGAATTAGGGTTAGGTTTTAGATGTAGATGAGTAGCTAGGACTTGTCCACCCAATTTCAAGTCTTCCTATTGGTTCAATTAGTCCTAAGGCTTTATTTTTCACAAATATCCTAAGGGGTAAATATCCTACTTAGAAATATCTAGATATTATTAATCTTGTCATTTATTAGGTTATCCTAATCAAGATTCTAACCTCAAGGCTAATCTAGATTAGGCTAAGATTCTAGGTCAAGTCTCAACTAAACAATTAGCACATATTTAATTAATACAATTTACAATTTCACAAAATTGTCAAAATGACCAAAAATATCCTTAGGCTAAAAAGTAGTAATATGACATTCTAATCACATGACTAGGCTCCCATGGTCATGGTTAGTCTCTAGGCTTAGCAATTCTAGGGTTACACTAGTTAACCATCAAAATCACATTTTAATATTTAAATAGTTTTTAAATTAATTAAAAATCATAACATGAGTTAAATCTTATTATTGATTAATCAAAATTATAAAAGTTCAAAATTACCATCATTTTAGAAAAGTGGGTGTTACATGAGGTATTCTGAGACACACACATTTATACTATTTATATTACAGAAATATATAACAATACCAATAAAATTTAAACAGTAAATACAAGGCAATCTATACTTGTCTGGATCTCCAAGACAGTAAAACTATAATCCGGATCCGGTATTCGATTTCACGTTGTCTCGGAAGCCTATAATTAAGTAAATATTAATACATCAGTAACTATTCTAGAGTTTGTTATACATACACATTACTATTAACGATATACACGAAAAGTGGGTTATGAAATCAGGGTTTTGATACCAGTAAGGAAACTAGTTATATGATATAGGTTTGGTTTTCTGGTCACCTAGCAACTCATTAGCCTAAATGTTAACATATAACCCTATATTAACCTTACTCCCAAACTACTCTACATGTGATACTAGTGTTATTCCTTATAGGGTTGGTCCTAACAATGACTTATATACCAAATCTAATTCATAAGGGACAACTTAGGTATGTCCCTCTCTAGATTAAAGTCCCAGGTCATCAACTAACCTATGCATCGTGTTTGCGCTATTTCTAAACCTTCTTGACACATATGTGCATTCCACAAGTAGGGATAGCTATTATTATTTCTACAACTAGTGAAGGTTGGCAATACCAACCCTTATATGGACATTCCCATAGCTTCCTAACCTATTGGCATCATTCTAAAACTTTCATGTGTTACCTATAAATCGGAAACAAAAAGTATACAATACCTATGGTGAGGGTGGAATGACATGTTCTAACACAAACCTTCATGCTGAATTTACGTACCAAGAACACCTATAATAAAGCATGAAATTAATCAGATAGAAATGTTTTAGCATGTATTTGGGTGCTTAGGACATTGAGAAGTTTTGGTACGAGTTCCATAAAAGTTTAAACATAAAATGATAGACTTAATCATTAAATAGTGTTCAAACCCAAATCTGAATTTTTGGAGCTTGATGAGAAAAATGTGGTTTAAACCTACTTAATCATGGAAATGGCATAGCCTAATTATATGGCATGGTAGGGGGTTGAGTTATGGACATTTTTATCTAGGTTCTAACTTAGGAAATGAAAATTTACACATGAAATAATAAGCACAAACATCAAGTGTCAATTCTGAATTCAAAACTAAAAGTGCCAAAAAGTATAGTTTTAGCCTAGATAAACATATTTGTAACATGATTCAAACATAGGGTATTAAGGGGGTAAACATATGTACTTATTCATGAAGGTTTTGTGTACAAAATAAGTGTTTGACCCATGTAAACAAGAGCGTGAACACTAAGTTAAGTTTTGGAATTTTATTTCGAGGGGGTGTTTAACATGGTTTACCAAGGTTTTCCAAATTAAAATTATGGTTTCTACCTGGGGTATGAAGTATATTGTTGTTCCCTATGTCATGAATCATAAAAGTGAAGAATATATGGGATACATACCTATTTTAAGGGCATGTACAGTGGTGCTTCTTCACAGGATTTCACGGGACTCGGTCTATGCACTCCGTATCGTACAGCCACTACGGAAGGGTAGACGAAGGCAACATATGGCTTATCATATATGAAATTGAAGGAAATTCATAGAGGTACGAGATAATAAAGATCTGAAGGATTTTTATCTAACGGTTTGATGTGTGCTTCTCGTTCTTTGCACAAACTTTTCTAACAACACCTTGTCTAGACACTTCGTCTTGTGACAATGATTAGAGAGGTAGAACATCATGAAACAATTATGAAAAAAAATATAGAAGAATGGGGAAGGTAGAAGAAGAAGTTTCAAGAAGGAGTTAAGGGGCTTACCTATCGATTTGGATGCATAAACCGTTGTGGAAGGCAGCCCTATGCAGCAGAATTTCAGCTCATCTCAACTAAATGTAGGGGCACTTATGGAGGAAGAATGGAGTTGAAAATTGATTGTAAGTGACTTGGGAAGGACATGGGGCTATAGGGGGATGAGGTGAGAGTGTTGTGGCTGAGTCATAGTGGGAATAGAGTAGTGGAGGGTTGGTTTTAACAACCACCACATGCACTTAGGTGCTTGGTCAGCACCTAATAAGGACTTGGTTTAGCTCCCTAGGCACTTGAGTAGGTGTGGGTCAAGTTTGAGCTCGAATAGACTTGTTTTGAATAGGTTTATCTAGAATAATTTAACCATTAGTCGAGTCCTATGTAGGCTCAAAATGAACTAACTAAAACATACCTAAACTAGTCCAAACTACATGCTACACCCAGTTTCATTTTAAAAAAATCAAACCAACATATAATACTACATATATTTATACATTTTACATATAGTTTTTTTATATATAAATAGGCAAATAAAGTAGGCTTTACTAACAAATATTTTGTGCAACCAATATACTAATATTTAGCTAGTAGAAATTTACTTATAACACAACAAAAAATTAATAATTAGGACTGAGGGTTTACATGAAGTGGAAGCAGGAGTCGGAGCAATGGTAGGAGCAAGCGTCCTCGGAGGTGAAGCAACACAAGACTCTGTCAGGTCTCTCATCTACCTTGGTAGGTCATACAGAATCGTCTTGACCTACTCCATAATAAGAGCGCCAGAACCGGGGGCAGGCTGTGATGATGCAGGTGGAGCTGGAGGAGGAGGAGTTCTGGAGTAAACTGACGACTAGGAAGCTAACGATCTGTTACCATACGCGTTGTCTCCTTTTCGTTTACAGACATCTTGTATCCACAAATCGTTCCTCTCAACCAGCGTACGTGGCTAACAAGTCTCAGTCCGCACTCAGCACCCCCTTCTAACCCGATTCTCTAATATGTCTCCTATATTTACATAATTAAATATGTTTAGAGTTATTTGTCACAACCTGCACCCATATAATATTTGTGTACGGGTGCGTGAGACACGCCCAGCCTACGACATGGAAGTGATATAGTGCGCTGTTCTAGCAAGTCAAGCAAGCTACACAATCACAGAAACTAAAGAGGTGCAGATAATAAGGAAATAATTGTATTTTTCTATAAATAAATAATCCAGAGTTTGATCACAAATTTATTACAACACTAGGTAAAGTTGCCCGGAGCAAATTCGGTAGCAGCTAATAGAATCAAATTATGAAAGTAAAATTAAGGAATGGAAAAAGCCTTCCAAGGATTTGCTTCGTCATGTCGCATCAGAACTGTACCTAAAATGTCAACGATCCAGTCATAAAAGAAGGAAGTACATCCAAACAAATATCACACGAAATAAAATAAAGCAATACAATAAACGCAGTAAGTGAAAACAAGTAATGTGATACTAAATACTAAAATGTAATGCAACATGTAAGCACTAACGACTAAGATAGTAATCATGGTCAAGAATAAACACAACTATGATCTTTGTGTAATTAGAAATACCGTGTTCATTATGTGGTCGGCTAGGATAATA
Source organism: Iris pallida (assembly GCA_029216955.1). NCBI lineage: Eukaryota > Viridiplantae > Streptophyta > Magnoliopsida > Asparagales > Iridaceae > Iris > Iris pallida. The sequence continues at coordinate 4,767,459 of JANAVB010010791.1, forward strand.
CAGCACATCCAAAGATGACTATTAAAGATGGAAAAACGACACGACATACGTGAGATGTATGTGTGCTATTTAAGATTTAACGATAATATGGGTGTGACCACATATCAACTTGGCATTTTCTCTCCCATAAGACACGAAACAACACAATATGAAACACGAGATACGATTAATAAATGCAAGTCAAGATCAATAATCCCAATCATAATCGATAAACAGGATCACGTGTATAAACTATGTCGCAATATGAAACATGTCATGACTAAATAGTAAACAAAATATTGCATTTATAATGTATACAAAAACATAGGTCGGGAGTGTACTTGCCTCAATTAGTTGGTGTTGACGTGCACAATACGAACATATCGATACGAAATGGCTTAGAAGTTAAATTGTAATAAATAATCCCAAGCAATGAAACAGACCATTCCATTAAGTCCAAAATAGTCCAAATAGCTTAGTTTGATATGTAGAAGTCCAATTTCGGGAGTCGACACTATAATCGAAAAAACAATTTAATTAGTCATTATCGATGTAATGCCCCGCACTACACGATGCATTACGCTGAGTCATTGACTCGAAGAGTTACGTTCATCCGAGGAATGTATCGCGTCGGATCGATGCAAGTGTTAAGTTGGCCCGAAAGAAAGCATTGAGTCGATTCGAAGATCTAGTAAATCGAATTAATGCAAAACATAAGTCTGATTCAAATAAGTATTAATTTAGTTTGTTTCATGTGCAGGCTAAGCTTTTACGATGAATTATAAGAGGTTAAACTTTTGCCTTGTTTGCAACGGAGTCCGTCGAAAATCAAAGTATCACCTCGCAACGGACTGAGACATGGACACGATAGGCTGAATCAATTGGGTAGTTCAACGAAGCACGAAGTGCTCGAATTTCTAATTCAGTAGATTTGGCCTTCAACAAATTTAAAGAATCGAGCCGCATCGGCTCGATAAAATGACGGGCGTATCGGCTAAGGTGGGAGGACTTTGACGCTTCTTTTCTACTCCGTCATACCTAATTAAAAATATACCCTTGTATGCAAAGTTAACCTATCAAGTCCACAAGCCTGGCTCGATTGGAAGAAATCATAGTACATGTCGAACGCTAAGATATAATAATTAAAATAAAACATGCATCAAACGTACGAGTCGCCATAGAACATCAAAATATCGCAACAGCGAGTGCATCAGTGCACGAGACATAATAATATAGGATAACTATATCGACGAGTGCCTCAGGGCACGAGTCGTTCGTGCCTTCACGCATGAATTAGAAGGTTAGAACACTGAAAGACTATATCAATGCGAGTGCCTTAGTGCATGAGTTGTAAAACATTAAATAATCTATCGAGGCGTGCCTTAGTGCACGAGTCAGAAGGAAATAACATAAGTCTAGCACATTGAAAGATATACTTCGTGTGTGAAGTAAGTAGTTGTGTCACAAATGCCACGAAACTGTCAAATATAGTATATTGTCTTGAAATGTTTAGGACCTTCTGGTCGTTCATTTTGGATATTGAATCGAGGCGACGAAACATCGAAAGAAAGAATGAAATCATACAAAGAAAGAGAATGTGAGAAAAGAAAAGAAAGAGAATGTCAGAAAAGACAAAAAACAATGTGAGAAAAGAAAGAATGAAAGAATGTGAGAAATGCAAGATGATGTGAAGTCTAAGCTTCGGACTCAGACTATGTTTGGTTGCTTAAGTTGGACGTATTGCATGGTTGAATGGACTTGAGTATATAGCCCGTGCACGGGTGCACAGGGGTGTGATTTAACTCGAACGAGTATTGGCTGGGGCACCAGAACCGTTCAGCCTAGGAGGGATGGATAATATTGTTGGTGCACATCTTTTGGGTACGAATTACAGTCGACTACTGATATGATAAGCCATAAGTGTTGGTAAGTTCAGCGTCCTTCGGATACAGGGCTAGCAACCTGTATGGGAGGACACCGGGTTACTGTTATTGAGAAGAGAAATATAGTCCATTTTTGCGTAATGAATGCCAGTGACCTTCGTAGATAGGGACGATGGGCTGAATAGTGCGATACACAGATCTTGCACAAAGATCACTTATAATATGACAGAAAAAGATAGTAGGCATATTTACCTTGCATCGGTACAAGGGTGAGTGTATCGATGTTAGCAGGAAGACACCATGAAACAACATGGGATTGATATATGTTTCCTACTTACTTACGCGAATCAAGATAACATGCTTGCCATGAAATACATACTAATTTACTGCTTTCGAATATGCCATAAAACCGTTCGTAAGGCAAAGATAGAAAGATCACAAGTTATGCATGCTTTATATATTTACTTAATATTGGTTTAGTAGAGTGGTTCTTGAACGTACGCGAGAGGATTAGTACTGATCCCCTACTAGATTGCTTATAGGATGCAAGTAATTATTTGCTCGCAGTGGAGCTTAGCTTGGACGTGCTGAGGCATGGAATATCATAGCATTTTGAGGCGTATGACTGTATTGATGCTCGGACTTATAACATGATGATGCAGACGAGCTATATAAGACATGATGTATGGAACAATGAAATCCTTTGAGGGCAAGAGAGATCATAACTGTTGTAAGCCAATTTGGCAGATTCATTGGGCTATTGAAATCCTTTGTAATTTTGCTGCTTATTCAATAAAAAGATTGTTTCGTACACTCTGTATAACTTAAATATGACTCTGTTTTCTTCTATTGTGAATATTGAATTTAGATAAAATTTTAATGATTTGAATCATCTAGCTATTTACGTGTGCAACTCCAGACTCGTATGGCATCATGCTCCAGCGAGGACGATCGATTCGGATGAAATCGATGAAAGGCGAGCGATTCCCGGGTTGGGACTTGACAAAGTGGTATTAGGGCTCTAGGTTCGATTTTCTCAGGACACTATTTCGTTTCAATTCCAAAAGTTGCCTACCATGATCAAATGACTCCTGACTCTACTCGAAGCTGCACTTGATGTTCCACACAATAAGTCTAATTCAAAGTTGCGTAATTTTACCGCAAGTGTTTCAAAATTTACATGATGTTGCCGAGTAAAAGTCATGAAACGTTGGTTGCATTAAGTGCAACGAGCCGTAAAATGTTTGTTGTTGTAAGTGCAACACGTCGTGAGATATGAATTGAGATATTGGTTGTTTCAATGCAACGGTCGATATAAATAATGTTAGTTGCATCTATATAACAAAAGTTGAGATGTTGTTGCATGAATGCAACAAAGTTGATAAGTAAGATGATGCGTTGCATATAAACATGAAAGTTGATATCGAATGTGTTGAACGGATTCGAATATTGACTTGAGTGTCAAAAATAAAATGTTGTACGAGATGCAACGGGTGGAACTAATAATTGTAAACCGATATAAAAGAATCGGTTCAGTTGTGCACCGAACTTGAGTGGGCGAATGTATACATTGGCCGAGTTGTGTCGGATTTTGATTTTATTAAAAGTTACGATTGTGACAGGCATGATCATCGTGGGATGGTTAGATCGGAACAAATATTGATTCATACCAAGAATGACGCAAAAGAAATGACTTGATTCCCGAGTGTTATATGCCATACCACTTATACGATGACTGACTCGATTTCTGAGTGGCATATGTCATACCACTTATGCGATAGATTGCATCGTCACATTGTGTGAATTATGGAAGGTTTGTCAACAAAAGATGAGATAATACCGAGACTCGATTAAAAATTTGTATGACGATATGTTGATGCAAGTGTTCTTGGAAATTGGTTAGAACGATCAGGTGTGGACTTGTATCAATGAATGATACATTAGACAGAAAAAATTATTAGTCGGTCGGATGATAAGACTAGCGAAACGATTATGCTTCGAGGCAATAATCAGACGGGATAGGAAACTTAAGTTATAATCGGGTCGCATGACTTGCGAACTCGATGAAAATGTCGGTCGATGCAAATTGTAATATAGTCGCATGAATTTGCAACTCGATGAAATGTTGGTTTATACAGATAATCATGCCTAGGAAAATATTTGGTGATATTGAGACAAAACACATTTGAGTATGACTAAATCGCGTAAAACTTAGAGGGTATAATCATATAACTCAAGGTTCGATGTTAGATAATCGGTAACTCGATTATGTGATCGAAGTATAGTGGGATGCGGCAAATTGGGAAACAATGTGATGTATATAGAAAATGTTCATTGTGAACTTGAATGTATGCGATGTGAGTTAAGTTAACATCGATACAGATTTAAAATTAACCCTCGTCCTATCGAAATTGATATGCTAGAATACGTAAGCACGATATAAGAATACAAAACGGAGCGGACCTATGATATCGAGATTTTCGTAAGTAGCAATATGTAACGCCACAATCCAAAAATACGTAGGACTAGGATACGTATACATGCCAGTTATGTATCAAGTGCCCTCCAGCCCAGCTCGAATACATATAAGCTATATACATTGGGTCTAAAATGACAAGTCAACTATATCTCAATCCATAGATAATAATCCTAAGTGGGTACCAGTGCATTAATGCTTATCAAATAATAATATATTGATGCAACTTGAAGATAAATACAAATAGATAATTTGTAATAAGGTTGGCCAGAATTTAATACAATCATCTGATAAGCCCATAACAAAAAAGTAAGCTTGTAAAACTAGGCTATACAGCTGAATTGTCATTATGAAATATTAAAGACAAAAGAATGATAAAAATACCATTATTGATACCTGAATCCTGGAGATACAATCGTCCACCAACCTATCATTCTATTCTAGCAGTCTCAACAGATATCTGGAATAAAACCAGCAATAATCTGGAGAAATCACCATGTATTAGAGGGATGTAGCATGATACATAAAAACATGCCAAATGTAACAGTAAATAACATGCATCGCAAGAGAAGAAAGTAAAACATGAAATAAATCAACAAAGTCGTCTCAATACCTTAACGCCATGGGATGCTCCCGATCTCGAAACAAAAGATAACTATCTACTACCGTAATGTCATGGGACACTCCCAGTCCTAGAGACGGTATAACAGGTCGTTAACAAGTCTCTAACACCGTAACGCTATGGGACGCTCCCAGTCCTAGAGATGGAATAATTTGTCGATAAGGAGTCTCTATACCGTAATGCCACGGGACACTACCGATCTAGAGATAACAAAGATGACTAGCAATCGATCTCAGCTACAGGTCAAGTCAGGTCAAACTCAATAGAATCGAGACTAAGGACTAGCAAATATCGTCACTACACTCATAAGAAATAAAGAACGACACATGGAGAACAAATAAGGAATGTGTACGTAAAATAAAAAAATAGCAGTATCATAAACATGAACAACACGTAATCAAGTATGACTGAAAAGAAATAGCAGAATAGAAATACATGAAAATAAACTGTACAATTTGGCAAGGTAAACTTACCTGGAATTTTGTCCAATCCGGGCTGAGACTGCGGTACCAGGGTCCGAACAAGTCTAAGCTTCCTAATGGTGCTATATCCCATAGAAATCTACCAACCCAAACAAACAACCAAGAATCACATATCTACAAAGGCATCCAATAAGTCCTTAATTTACAAAAATACTCTCTAAATAAAACTCTTGTTGCCAAAATCCCTTTATTATGGTTTTTTATTGGAAATAGTTCTATTTGGAAAAATAATATATATTTTTAATACCATAAAATAGTAATATGGATCTTTCGAATGTCAAACTAATAATATAGGAGTCTAACTTATTAACATATAACAAAATATGACCCATGGCTTAATCTTATCTCACTATTCAATTAGAAATGGGCTCTGGCCTGAAAAGCACCATCCTTGTTATTTAAGCTAATAGAAGATATCTTCTTAATTATACCTTATTATTGAAGGGCCATACTGTAAATTCCCATATTCAATCTTTTATTCATAAGTATTAACAGTAACACCAATTCTTTATTTGTATGCTACAGTACCCATGTAATACATGGTACTATACCGTCTTTCTCTTCCTCTTCTTCTATCAACTATGTATATGGTGCAGTAGATGGTATTTATACCTACTTAAACACCCTTACAGCTAGCTCTTCCCTTTCTAATGCCTCTCAATGAGTAGTAACTGGTTCCTCAGAGCCGTCCTTCCTGGCGAGCTTGTCAACAGAACACTTGTGCTAGTTGGTGAGGATATGATGGTAGAGGATGTCATTGACTCAGATACAGAAAGCAGCGACTCGTCGGGTTCGAGAAGATGCTTCCTAGAGGCTTACAGCTTCGTACGACTTTGAAAGGCCACCAGCTTCGGTGGCCCGCGATGCTCAAAAAGAAGGGCTCAAAACCCTATTGTAACAAAGTTCGATGGATGTAAGGTAGTGGCATGCAGCGTAGCCAAGATTTGACGATGAAGTTCTGATCGGTCAAGCTGTTGGTCGGTCCATTGGTGGAACGAATGACACGGGGCATGGAGAGACATAGAAGCTCGGCATTACTGCTGTCGCAGATGCTGTGTAGCCGATGTTGCTAGTTCTCTGCTTTTCGAGTTTGACACACATTCAGGAAGAGAACTTTACGAACCTGTGTCGAAGGTAGGGCCTTGCGTGTAGTAAGAAAGGACCAGTCAGAGCAGGATTGTCGGCGGGATGGCCCCCAGCTGGTGCGCAGGTTGCTACTCATGTGTCCGTGATTCGAGTTCGTCAAAGCTTCGAGAAATTGGATGAGGCTTAGATGAGGACATGCAAAGACATAAGATTTCTCAATGTTGGTGCTTGGCTTGGCACGGGAATGTGATCTGTTGTCATGGCATTACGGCCGAAGAAGTGGCGGGGTCACTTGGCGAGCCCTACGCTGGTTGGCTCGTACGCAGAGGTACGGGTGTAGAAGCTTTAAAAATATCAAAATAGTACATAGTGCCATTCACAGATAGTATACAACTATATCTATCAAATAACGCCTGGTATCAAATGGCTCATGGTATCAAATGGCGCCTGACATTAGATAGCACAGGCCACCACGTGGCGAGCTTACTTGAGAAGCTAAGTCGTTAGTCATAATGACTGACAACGCAGCAGTTGAAGAAACTACTTCGAATCCCGAGAACGCGGCGCTTGAAGAGGATCCTGTCAAATCTGTCGTAATTGTCAGTTACTCCGCGCCATTCATCAATGGCTAAGTGACCAATTCCATACAGACTCAATGCTCAACATATTTCGTAGTTGGCGCCAATCAACAGAATGCGCTATTCATGAACTGGCATCCAAAAGCAGTCAAAGATGATGTGGCACGCATGCCACTAATCTTGAAGAATGTATACATGACACTGTCCATGACCAAGCATATTCCTCTCACAGGACGCCACGCATCCCATGTAGTTAAGCAACTGCTTGCGCAAATAGGTGAAACAAAACATGGTTCACCAAATAGTGCACAATCAGCATACTTTTATACTATGCGCCAATCATTGTAACTGCCTGACAGTTATCCCAAAACTATATAAAATGAGTTACAAATCACTTCTCAAGGAAGAATTAATGATCATTGTCTTTTGACAAGAATTCTCGGCAATCTTTCGTAGCACGTTCAAGAGCTTTTCTCCTCAGATATCTCATAATCCAAGGGATAAAGTGATCGTCTTCTGATCAAATTTCTAAAGTTGTACTTCCTCATAATCAAATTATACTCTTGTACTTTTCTTTCTTAGTTTGTAGTTAAGTTTTTCTAGAAAAACTTTTATTTTTTGTAAACAAAATGGTGACTCTGCTGGGGACGACTTTCTCCTCTTACGAGAAGGTGACAACACAATGCGATGTTGCGTCGGTCGGCATGATACAAGAGACTTTTGTCGTCGAGTTTGACCAAATTGCTTATGAAGAACTGATTAACGACGGAGGTGCCAAGCGCGCTAGCACTACTGCTGCCAAAAACAAGGCACACACCATCTGGACTCCAAAGTCCACCTGTGTGCCAATGACCATTGTTGCTCCTCAAGACAAAGGAAAGCGCCCAATGGCCACTCACCACTCTTTTCCAGTGCCTGACTTAGTGGAAAACTCACTCGATTGTGCCTCTGTTCCAATCAGTGCCAAAATACTTCTGAGTAGAAACTTCACTTCTCTTGGCAGAGAAAATCAAAATGATGCCAAAAAAGTAAGCTATGTTCAAAGTTCCCTTACTTCTGCCATAAGTGCCGTGCCAAACATGTTGTGCCAGTGTGCGCAGAACACCAAGGTATCCTGCCTACTCTATGCCAATTAGGCCAGCAATATGACCTCCCTACCCTGCCCATATCAAAAATTGAACAGGGAAGATTGAATGTGTCACAGACTATTGACAGTCAAGTTAGCCCTGACACTAACATGCGCACTTACCTCAACAGGCGTAGGACAGAACTTCCTCAGCAATGTCATATGGCGCGATAAAAGACCCTGATGCAGTTTGCGCCAACCAGTAGTATGCGCACAATGAGGGCTTTCAGGAACCAGAACCAACTCACATATGCTAGTGAACTCAGTAATGTCCTGTACACACAGGGCACACAAAAGATTAGGAATAGACATCATATTCTTAATGTAATCAAATAGAGTTTGCATTCTTCTTCTTCTCCTCCTTATAAAGTAACAGATCTCCGAAAGCATATCATACAAAATTAGAAGATCAAAGACTCCCCTAGTGCAACAGTAACTTCATATAATGAATATCACTGTCACGAGATGGTAATCAAGTTTTGCTGTAAGATAGCAAAATAGCCTGTGTTTGATCGTTTGAATTATGCTTGCTATTCTAATTTGATTTTGATAGATGAGGATGACCTGATGTTTGCTTCTACGAGTACAATGTCTCATAACACCGAGGGTGGAAGACCGCCGAAGACTTCACATAACTAACGTCGTTGCCATTCCCATGAGGCAGAAGTCATTCTCGCCCTCAAAACGTTCCGTGTTTGACCTTTTGAATCATTCTCGCCCTCCCAATATGACCCTGACATATGAGAATGAGTTGATGTTTGCTTCTGTCAATATGGCATTTCGTAACATTAGGGATGGAAGATGTCTGAGGCATAATTCATCACAACCTTCGAGTCGACAATTCCATAATCAAGCTTTTGACTCCTCTGAAGGAGTCTACTAAAATACACGATCAAGAAGTCGAGATTTCCTCAGTCAAAAGAGTCTTCCCGATTCTGACCCCGAGGGTATCCGTTTACTAGACTTTGATTTCGATAGCGAGACTCTGATCGACCTATTCTATCTACCAGCTCATCTTCAGTATCGAGAGAAGTGTCTGCTTTATGTGACAAACAAAGAACAAGACGCTTCCAATTCTGCTAGCCAAGAGTAAAGAATCGTTGCCTTTGAGGTTAATTTGAAAGCCATGGCTGACATGGTTACAAGCATGCATACAGTAATTATGACACAATATGCTGTTCCACCAATTATGAACCCAGTTCTAGCTCAAGAACATGCAGCAGGTTCTGTAGCTATCAACACTAGCCCTGGAGTATAGTTTTCGCTAAATACTACCATCCTAAAGGCCATACACCTTCAAGCACTGGTCACTCCAAGTCACTCTGGTGCTGGGGGTGGTACTTACCATGCGGTTCCTCTTCCTAATCCTTCAAATCAATCTGCTGATCTTTAAATACCACTACTAAAATCTGCTCAATTGGTGACATAAATTTAGCGACGTTCGTAAAATGTCGCTAAATTGTGGACATTAGCGACGTATAAGTGAAACGTCGCTAACAGTTGCTACTAGCGACAAAAATAGCGACGTGACAACAACGTATATTAGTTACATGAGCTAGTCGTCGCTATGACGTCGCTAATAGCGACTAAGTTAGTGACGTTAGTATGAATGTCGCTAAATTCTAATTAAATTAAATTTCTCCACCCGATTCATTTCTTCTCAATCCATTTTACTCTCTCACTCTCTCCCTCCGGCGCTCTCACTCTCTCCGGTGACTCTCTATCTCTGAAGACTCTCCTCCGGTACGTGACTCCCTCTCTCTCTTTCTATTTTGGTTGTTCATGGTTGGGGGGTGCTGGTGGCTCGGGGGGAGGGGCAGGAGGGTACAGGTGGTTGGGGTTGAGGAATGGTTGGGGGTGGCTGGTGCGGTGGGGCAGGGGGGTGAGGGCGGCTGGGAGTGAGGAAGGGGGGCTGGAGGGAGGGAAGGGTTAGGGTTTGGGTTCGGGGTGGGTGTGTAGGGGGGAGGGGCGGGGGGTAAGTGCGACTGGGGGTGAAGGCGGGGGGGTTGTGGAGAGGGGAGGGTTATGGTAAGTGTTCGGGTTAGGGTTAGGGGTGGTTGGTGGGGGAGGGAAGTAGGGGGGTGGGGGGCTGGGGAGGGGGGCTGGTGGGGGAGGGGTTAAGGATAGGGTTCGAGTTAGGGTTAGGAGTGGTATAGGGGAAAGGGGTGCAGGAGGGCTGGGTCAGGGACACCGATAGTGCCGAAAATTTTGATAATTTAGTAATAATTATTTGTTTTCCGATACTGAAAAATCTGATACTCCGATTCGAAACCACGTACCGATAGTGCCGATATTTGTAACACGTAGTTTTGTTGGTTGGTTAATGCCGTCATCTATTTTTCTTGATTCCGATACTCATAGGAATGGTCCCGAGTCACGACCGTACGTCGGGTTAGGACCTTCTTGCTGCTCGTGGGGTTGGGGGTCTGCTGCTCGGGGTGGGGCCCCTAGAGGGCTCGCAGTATATATGTATGTATGTAGTATGTAGTATATTCATTTTAGTTTTGAAGTTTATTCATATTTGCAGATATCTAGAAATAGCTATATCCATGTATCTGCTAGTCCGTTCGTTGATGTACAATTGCATTCGAGATGACAGGTGCGGTGTACGAGATGAATACATCGCCGGAGTAGAACAATTTCTCTAATTCGCGAAGGCGTTTCCTCAATCCATGGACGACATGGACATTAAGTGCCCGTATACAAAATATCGGAATATGAAGTTTCAAACAGAATTGGATGTGACGTATCACTTATACACAAAGGGTTTCCTTCCAAATTACTACCAATGGACCGCACACGGAGAGCTTGTACCATTTGTATTCCAAGCAGAGCCTTATGTGGAGCCTTATATGAATGTCCACAACCAAACTGGTGTCGACAACGAGTACGTGAACATGGTCTTCGACGCTGCGGGGCCAAGTTTCGATCCATACAATCGTGACGCAGCTGAGGAGGTACCGAATGCCGATGTCGCAAAGTTCATGGAGTTGCTGGAGAATGCAAGGACTCCTTTGTACCCTGGCTGTGAGGACCATTCACCGTTAGAGGTGATCACTCGGCTCTTGAGAATAAAGTCTGACTCTAACATGTAGCAAGAATGCTACAATAGAGTGCTCGAGTTGATTACCGATATCTTGTCGGAGGGTGCCAAGTTACCGAAAGACTTCTACCGCTCTAAGAGGATGGTGAGATCCCTCTGGATAGGATACGACAAGATCGATTGCTGTCAGAACGGATGCATGCTTTACTACAAAGATCACAAGGATGCAGAAGTGTACATATTCTGTGGTACTGATCGCTACAAGCCAACCGCTGCAGACAAGTCTAGAAGACCGACTGCTTCATTGCACTACTTGCCGTTGTCGCCGCGATTGCAGAGGTTGTTCATGGTAAAAGAGACTGCCGAAAATATGAGTTGGCACAAGCGACAACAGATCGAAGGAGTGTTGGATCACCCATCTGATGGAGAAGCGTAGAAGCACTTCGATCGAGCATATCCTAATTTCACTTCTGATGTGCGTCATGTAAGGTTGGGGCTCTGCTTTGATAGTTTCACCCCCATTTGGTCTTTCAGGCTCCCAATATTCATGCTGACCGGTAATCCTCACTCCGTACAACCTACCGCCTTGGATGTGCATGAAGATACCTTACATGTTCTTAACTATTATCATCCCCGGTCCGAACAACCCAAAGAGGAACATCGACATATACTTACAGTCGTTGATAGATGAGCTGAAGCAGCTATGGGAAACTGGGGCGTGCACGTATGATGCTTCAAAAAAATAGTATTTTCAGATGCGGGCAGCACTAATGTAGACAATCAAAGACTTTTCGGCTTATGGAATGTTATCTGGATGGAGCACTCATGGTCGGCTTTCATGTCCATATTGCATGGCCCGCACTAAGGCTTTTCGTTTGAGACACGGAGGAAAGCCATGCTTTTTTGATTGTCACCGGCAGTTCTTGGTGAAAGACCATCCGTACCGTAGGAACAGAACTGCTTTCCGTGCCGGAGCTATGGAGAAGGGCGATCCACGCCAATGTGGTCCGGAGAGGACACATGGAAGCAAGTAAAAGAAATCTCAAGTGCTATTAAAGATCCTACAACGAGCAGCCGTTGCGAGGGATTTGGCGAAGATCATAACTGGACCAAAAGGAGTATATTCTGGGATCTGCCATATTGGAGCACAAATCTAATTACACATAACCTTGATGTCATGCATATCGAGAAGAACGTGTTTGATAACATAATTAATACTGTAATGGACATCAAGGAAAAGACAAAAGACAATCAGAAGGCTAGATTGGACTTAACCAAAATATGCAGACGCCCTATATTACACATGATAGACAACAGGAAGGAAAAGCTTTTGTGGTCTAAGGCAATCTACTCGCTGGACAAGGAGAACAAAGTGAGACTTTATAGATGGATCCAGAACTTGAAACTTTCGGACGGATACGTCTCCAATCTAAGAAGATGTGTCGACATAATGGAGTGTAAACTGACCGGAATGAAGAGCCACGATTGTCACGTATTCATGGAGAGGTTAATTCCTGTTGCATTTCGGGAATTATTACTGCCGATAGTCTGGGATCCATTAACAGAGCTTAGCATATTCTTCAGAGATCTTTGTTCTTGCAAGTTGCTCGTCGATCGTTTAGAGAAGCAAGAGAAGGACATTGTGGTAACACTTTACAAACTTGAGAGAGTTTTTCCTCCTGCATTCTTCGACTCAATAGAGCATTTGCCGATTCATCTTATCCATGAGGCACTTGTTGCTGGACCTGTCGGTTATCATTGTATGTACCCGTTCGAGCGACAGTTGAACCACCTCAAGAGGAAGATGAAAAATAAGGCACGGGTGGAGGGTTCTATTTGTGAAGCATATGTCCTTGAGGAGATTTCAAACTTCTGTTCCATGTATTTTTAGCCTCATATTGCTACAAACAGAATAAGAGCTCCCAGAAATGACGACGGCTATGAAGTTGGTATTGAGGCAAAGCTGAAAGTATTTACTGCCTACGAAAAACCATCTGGTAAAATGAAAAAAAGATATCTAAATGACAACGTGGTTAGCGCTGCAATGTTATATGTATTGCTCAACTACGACGAGGAAGAAGTGGACAAGCTAGAGGGGTAAGTAAAATTATTTTGCGTGCTTCGTTGCTTTTCAATATAACTAATATACCTATCCTTCGTTGCTTTTCAGCATGTTTAAGGATGAGGTAACGTCCAACAATCTGTACGCAACCGAGGAGGAAGTAGAACAACAAATGAGACTTTATTTTCCTTTTTGGTTGAGAGCATATGTACGGATATCTTCACAATTTACTTTTTCTGTACGTATATACTTGCACAGAATAATTAAGTTAGCATCATTTATTTGGTATTTAGGTTGATCGTTCGGAGGCAATCCTTGAGAATGAGTATATTAAAACTCTAGCCAAGGGACCAATTTATCAAGTGAAGACCTGGCAAAGTTACTGCGTAAATGGCTTCAGGTTCAAGTCAACCAATGCTCGAATAAGAGACGACTTCTTGGATTTGGATTCTATGAAGAATAGTTGTTTGTGCATAAAATCTTCAAACTACAAAGACGTTGACCCAGACAATGACTTCTTTGGCGTCTTACGGGAGATTGTGGAACTGACATACAACTATGCTATAGAACCTTGTAAGATCGTCTTGTTCAGATGTGACTGGTTCGATCCGATCCAAGGTCAAGGTTGGAGAGTTGACAAACATGGTCTTGTTGACATAAATTATCGCCATTGATATCAAGCTTATGAGCTGTTTGTTCTAGCAAGCCAGGCTCAGCTAGTTTACTTTACCAGCTATCCAAAATGAGAAGCCGGGAGATCAGATTGGTGGGCAGTCTGTAAGACTAAAGCTCAGAATACCTTCGATGTCGATGAGGTAGCTTATCAGGAAGGCGAACTACCTCTTATTACAAATATTATCGATATGGACTTAACGGAAGTTCCTCATGACATGTTTCATCAATTGGAAGAGGTAGAAGTATTAGAAGAGGAAGAGGAAGTTGATAGAAGTGAAGAGAGAGAAAGACGAAGAGGAATAGGAAGAAGAAGAAGAGGACTCGAAACAAGATGAATATTCAGAAGATGATTGAATATGTTTAATTTTCAGATGTAATATGGTTTACTTTTATTATTTTTCAGATGTAGTATGGTTTACTTTTGTTTTTTTTAGATGTAGTATGGTTTACTTCTGTATTTTTTCAGATATAGCTCGGCGTGGATCCTTTGGTTCTGGTGCTGGTGGGAGTCGACGAGTCCGACAGTTTCGATCTACCACTACTGTCGACTCGTCATCCCCCTGCACTCCAGTATACACTAGCAGTCTAGTTGTCACGACCCGCACCCACTGTGAGGGTACAAAAATGTAACAACGCCCAGCCTACGCCGCAGTGTCGGCGGTAGAACGCTGTTCTAGGTCATGAACTATAACTAGCATAACATGAATACTCTCCATAAGGAGGCCAACACAGAGGTACAATCCAATCACAATCTAAGGTAGAATGTAGCACGATGAAATAGATAAGAAATCCTCAACTGAGGTACAACAGAAAAGAGATACAAGTCTTATCATCTCTAAAAATATACAAACTCTGAATCAAGAACAACAACTAAACATAAAAAAGGAAAACAGTCTAAACTATCTATACTAAGCAAGGTATCGTCCTCAGTAGCTGCCTGAACCTCCCCTGGGGTCCAAGTCGCGAGTGTCAACTAGGCAAGCTCCAAGTAAGGGTGCAGAGTTCCTCATCATCCTTTGTAAAATTTTTAACAGGTCCAGTCAGGACGGGAGCGAGCACAGACATCTCAACAGTTCATAGCAGGTTAGAAAATATAATCATGCAGTAAAGTAAGATATAGATACTGAAGGAAATGCAGTATGTAATCAGAGAGAGAACTGTAATAGAAATATCTACTATACATAGAGAACTAATAGTGACTAGTGAGTCAGAGTAAAATATAAACATGTGAATGGCATAGGAGGTTCATGACTACAGCTAAGAGAGTGATTCATGACTACAGCTACTTGGATAATATTCACATGTCTATTTCTACTCCCCCAACCCCAATCAATACACAAAGATCCGTTCAAGTTATGTTAAGGTTCGTGAAACTTCACATGGCTCATAAAATGAGTGATACGTGAAGGTGATTCATGGGGGCTCTGTGAACATGAGAGTACATGTGTCACAGGCGGTTCGTGAATCAGAGGAAGCATAGAGATACGTGATGATTCGTGAAACGCACAAAACATGCTGTATCCGATGCTCCCGAGGGGGATAACACCTCATGAAAGGATCTATATAGTACCAATCCGTGTGACCAACGTGACAGTATCAAGTAAAGTAATTTAAAGCAGGAAAATAATTCTAAACAGGATATAAAATAATCAGAGAATGTACTCGCCTCGTATCTGAATGTCTGAAGTAAATGTACTGTCCGAGATGAGATACCTGACTCCTAGTTAGAGCAACACAAGTCATGATGTATACAGGAGATGATAAATGTAATCTACAATGCATCTGCATGCTGTCTAGGTCAAACTAGACTAAAGTCAACACTTGGTCAACTCCAGTCAACTAGACTAGTCAAACTAGGTCAACTAGGTCAAGTCCTAGCCTAAACAAGTCTAACAAGTCTCACTAGGCCTAACCAAGTCTAATCTAGCAATCACACACCAATCACAAGGCTATACAAGCCAACACAAGTCACACAATCTAGTATAGGATACCTATATTGATCTATCTAGGCTCTTATTCACATATTAGATACATACATTATATGGCAATATATATACATATATATATTGATACACACACATGTGTTATATGATATAGCTAGAATATATAACCTTTAGGCTAATGTGTATACCATACAACACTATATGACAAAACCTATACATATGCAGAGAGAGAGGGACACATGAACATGTGTCCAAGTGTATGTGTGTGTGTGTCATGAGACATAGGTATGTGTGTGTGATAATTAGTGAGAATGTGTGTGATATGAGAAAGTGTGTGTGTGCGTGAAGAGGAGACATGTGTGTGATAGGATAGTGTAATGATACATGAGGGTGTGATGTGTATAGGACTTGTGTGTGTGTGTCATGACAGGGGATTAGTTCTCAGTTTGAAGGGTTTAGAGGCTGCTAGGCTGTCCATAAATGGACTGATATGGGGATGTATTGTTGGACTGTTTTGGGACAATGGGACAGCACATTGGCTGTGGGTTAGGGGCCAATTGGACAGATATTTGGACAACTTGTATAGCTGGTTTGTAGAGCTTATATGCTGTCCAAAGTTGGACTGAAGTTGGGGATGTTTGGGACTAAGATGGATGGGTGTTTGGGCTGTCTAGGGGGCTTCAATGAGACTGCTACTTAGGACAGATAAGGGACTGGATTGGGGCTGCTTCAATGACAGGTAAGAGTGCCCTATGTGTAGATTGATTTCAGTTGTGTGCGACAAGTGTGGAGGGGTGTGAGGAATTCATATACAACCTCAGGTTCAGTCCTACAATATGACAGTAATAACCATCCTATACTGCACAGGGATTAGGAAAACCATATCAAGACTCATAAAACTGACTTAAATTCAGTTTATACTATCATAGCCCAAAATGAAATCAATACCCCACAAATCAACACACAATTTGACACACAAGTAGTTAATACATAGGAGAAGGATTTAGGGACTTAATCCTACAGGTTAACAATACAAATGGGTTTAAAAAGTGATGGCAAGGTCAGTACAAAACCTAAAATTCAAACTAATCTCCCAGATTTCAGTTGTGTGTGTAACTGTGAAGGGTGTACAGTCCAATTAGGCATAGAAGCAGGAAATCAGTGAATCAAGTTTGTTCTCAGGTTTTTAAGAAAACAACATTGCAATAAAATGAAAAGGAACTCAGTGAAAAGTTTATAGATTGCATTCACAGTTGCTATCAGCCCACATTCGAAATTTCATACTCTATCATAAAACCTAATCTACATGCCAATACAACCTATCAATGAACTAACAATAAGTACATGGATTAACATGGAGTAAGGATCATAAAATCAGTTTTTGTTTTAAATAGGAATGAAAATCGATTTGAAACTGAATAAACATGTATCAGTGATAAATGGGAAGGAACCCAAGGACAGTTTATGAATCCTTGAATAGCTAATTCAATGCAACTGAATCCTGGCAATTAAGCATTTAACCAAACATAATATGAATCCTAGTTTCAGGTTTTGGTTTCCAGGAACCATGACCTATGACAGTTATATGTGCAAACAAGTTGACAGTTTTAAAAGGAAGATCAAATTGACAGTTTAAAATGGAAGATAACTTTCGAAATTCAATCACCAATGGATTCTAAATTAATCAGTGAACTAAAATGGAAATAACAAGGGAAGGATGAACTTACAATCAATTTTTGACAGGAATTTCAAGGAAATCAATTGTCAGTTTAAAACTCATTGAAATCTATTTTCAGGAATTTGAGGACAGTGTCACATGTGAAATCACATTGACAGTTTAAAATACCAATCAGCTCCAAATTCGAATCCATAAGCCCATACCAATTCAGTTTTAATCCTTACAGCACTAACACATGTTCATAAATCATCTTATAACAATAACTTCAAATCTCAGTTAAATGGAAACTTAAACTCAGCAATGAAGAACAGGTATCAGTTGGTTCAGTCCAATTCAATGTCCAAAAATCCATTTGAAAATCCATTTCCTAGCACCAATCAATACACAACCATATCAGTAAACTATGACACAAGTAAATGGATTAACCTGGCAGTTTAAATCATTACAACAGTAAAAAAATGTTCAATAAAAACTCATGTTTCAATTTATAGAACTGTGTATCAGTTAAATGGAAACACTTGTTCTCGAATCCAAATTCCAATAAAAGCTCGAAATTGATAATTGAAATAGGTGTACTATCATTGGGACATGTCCCTCGTGTCCGGGGAAAGTCCCTCGTGTCCAGGAATTGGGACACAATGTGTCCAAACTAACATTCGAAATTCTGCAGAAAAATTGGTAAAATAAGCATCGTGCAGCCATGTCGAGCCTTCGTGGGCTCGACACAGTGCTCGAGGTATGCCGTGCTTGTGCACACGTGTGGAGGGGACATAGGGGTACGTGTAAATGTGTCTGTATCGTGTCCAAATGAGTCGTATCAGGAGTTACACGTGCGTATCAGTGAGAAATTTTCC
This sequence comes from Iris pallida, assembly GCA_029216955.1. NCBI lineage: Eukaryota > Viridiplantae > Streptophyta > Magnoliopsida > Asparagales > Iridaceae > Iris > Iris pallida. Next base: position 4,785,946 of record JANAVB010010791.1, read on the forward strand.
CGCGGGTGCAGTGCATGTGCGACAGTGCAAATTCAGTGCAGGCTCGAGAACTCTCTCGATACTCAACCATATCACCCGAAATTTTGTGGGTGGCCTGACAGTCATGGCCCCCACGAGCACACCAAATTTGGGGTGTCGAGGTGTCGTGCACAGTGAGTTAGGGGGCTCGAACAACAGGGCATGTGCGTCGTGTCTCGTGTAGTGAGTTCGTGTCCATTTTGGACACGGACACAGCTCGATATGAGCTCAGAGCTTGGGGGTTCGAAAACACACATCAAGGGCTAGAAATCCATTCAAATAGAATTTAAAAATAAGAAGAATTTATTCACTCAAGTATTTCATCGAACACATGCATAGACACCTAGATACGTGTCCGATACGGACACGAAATGGGTCCACCAAGACACGAAACTAATTCCTACAGTTAGGGGACTCCTAGGGCTGTCCAAATATGCAAGAAAACTGGAGTTTCATGGAGAGAATGAGAAGTTACCTACTGGTGTTCTTCTCCAAAGAAAGTTTCAAAATGGGGGATCCTTCTTGCTAATCCCAAAGCTCCAAATTGTCCCAAATTTGAGAATGACCTCCATGAACAGAAAGTATACCTAAATTAGAACCTATTGCAATTTGTTTGAGGGAAAAAGGAGATCAAATGGAATTTCTATGAATTTCTAAAGTTAGGAAAATACCTCCTCCTTAAGCTTGTTCTTTCCTAAAAGAGGCTAGCCCTAAATGGAAGAGAGTATAAATAGGGGTGGGGTTCCCAATGTGGCTGGCCATAGTGGGTTAGGGTGAGGGTTTAGTGATGGGCTTTGGGCTTAGGCCTCTATGGGCTTTAGGGCTAGTTATTGATTTAAGTTTTAATCACAAGTCATAGCTTATGACTTGAATCTAACTTAAGTCAAATAACCATACCATGGGTCAACTCTAGTCTAACTAGGGTTACATGACCTAACCAAGTCCAACACAACTAGGGTTAGCTTCTAGGTTAGCCTACCAAGGTCATTGCTAGTCAAAGTCAACCTAGTCAACCCTCATTCAAACAATTCCAAAATAAATTCTAAAAATTTTCATAAATTCAAATAAATTATAATAATTCCAAATAACCCTAAAAATGTCAAAAATACCCTAATCACATGGCTAGGCTCTAGGGTAGACTGTCTCTACTGTTTACTAGCACAACACCAAAATCACAAGTCATGAATTTAAATAGTTTAAAATTTAATTAGAAATCAGTAAAAATTCTAATATGAAATAAATATCATTAATTAATAATTATAATTACAAAATTTCAAAATTACCCTCTTCTGAAAAACTGGGTGTTACACTAGTCGCTGGCAGTATCTCCATACCCGGCTCCAACAGTTCCAGGCTAGGGCCTTCTTCTTCTACGCAGCCAGTACCGTTGAGTATTCCAGAGGCCGACCCCACTAGTGAGGAGCAGGCCAAGACTGAGGCCTACGTCGAGGGCGAGGGCGAGGGCGATGGCGAGGCCTACGCCAAGGGCGAGGCCGAGGCTGAGGGGCAAGCTGCGGGCAGGGGCAGGAGTAAGGGCAGGGGGCAGGTTGTAGCTACCATTTGAGACAGATCCTTCGTGTCGCCCGGAGGGGGATCTGAGGTTAGAGATTTGGGCCTGTACTCGGACCAGGCGGTAAGTAAAAATATTTTTGTATTTAATTTGTTTAAATTTATTATAAACTTGTTTAATAAATTTTAATTTCCATTTTACAGGTATTATCCCTCCTTTGTACACCGGTCGCTGGGAACATTCCTGCGACAGAACTACGAGGGGCCCTGGATCAACTGGAGGGATGTCCCGGCCGACAAGAAGGCCTTCTCGTTTGAGCACTTCTCGGTACGTAAAAGTTTATTTCCTTTTAATATTTAGTATATTATTTTATAACTTACGTACTTCTATAATTTTTCAGTGGACTTACTTCTTACCTCCCCACCGCGTCGTTGTTGTCGAATCTATTTTTTCCAGCGTCGCCAGTAAGCTCATTAGGGTCACGATCCTTGACCAAAAGGATCGCAAGCGCCGGGGAGAGCCTATTCAGGATTGGATCTCTGTCGCCGACTGTGCGATAATGAAGAGGAGATTCGAGGAGGGAACCTACAAGGAGAAGTCCACGAAGTCTAAAAGAGCACGACAGGCGGAGTCGCAGTAGTGTGGTGGGTCACGGTCCATCATGGATTTCTTCACTCATATGGTACATATCTCGCCGTATACCCAAAATTAATACTTTATAGTAATATATTTCTTTCAACTTAACTGACAAATCATATAATAATTTCGTAACAGGTTGAATCGGAAGAAGACCCAAATATGGTGACCTTGTTCCTCGCCACGCACACGAAGGGGGAGCGGTTTGTAGATGACAAGGCCCGGGACACCTACGTAAGTTTTACTTAATGCTAGTTCATTAATAATAATTTTTAGTTACGTAGAGAATTCATATAGATATTTTTTCTAGGCCGAGTTTTTAAAGTTTTACTTAATGCTAGTTCATTAATATTAATTTTTAGCGACCACGTGAGAATTCATATATATGCTATTTCTAGGCCGAGTTTTTGATGCATAGGGAGGCCGGGCCGACACGGTCAGAGGGAGCTGGTGCTAGCACTTCCCAGCAGCCTCCGGCCGCTACAGCTCAGTCAGATGACGAGCTGTGGATGGGGGCCGTTGGTGGCATGCATAGGGGTAAGTACTATGGTACGGGCTCCTATGGTGCCTTCATTGCATCACAGGCCTCTACGACCGCCACTAGTGTGCCTGGCCCCTCACAAACAAAGGAGTCGCTCCGCCACCAGCAGAGTGTCGATGCGTAGATCGCAGCTCGGCGTGACGAGATACTGTAAAGGATGGTAGCGCCGCATAAAGATGATTCTGCGCTCATCTCACGCTTTGAGAGGCTTAAGAAGACAACTGAGGCACTGCGACAGATGACCCGCGCTACGCAGGAGGCTACGCAGCGGTTGGTCGAGCAGATGCAACAGTTCCAGGAGATGGCTACGGAGCGATCGTCTGCTGGTACGTCAGAAGCATCGTCTACATCCGGCGGTGCATGGGAGGACATGTTCGTCCACCTGTTGTCACCGAAGGAGTATCAGACGATCCTAGCAATACGACGACGGTCATCTGGTGGCGCTCCTCTTCCAGTTCTGGCTCCAGCACCGGGTCCAGCTCCAGCTCCAGGCGATCAGTAGTTTCATTTTTGCATTTACGGACTGTACTATATTTTTTACTTTGTACGTATTTAGGGATATTCACTTTGTTCGTTGAGGATATTGACTTTGTACGTATTTGAGAATATTGACTTTGTTCGTTGAGGATATTATTAACTTTGTTCGTTGATGATATTATTTTTTCTTTATATTTTTTGTATATTCTGGAATGTAATGTGCGTGCCAGTGTTCAGTGTTCCACCGAGGGGGTCGGCAAAACCAGGGATTGGATTCTGTATTTTGTATTTTGGATTCTGTATTTTGGCTCAAGCTCCAGCTCTATTTGTATTTTGGATTCTGTTTTTTTTAACTTAGCGACGTTTTTAGCGGCGTTAATATGCGTCGCTAAATTTTTGCGACGTTAACAAATGTCGCTAAAAGTGTCGCTAAATTGCTGTCATGGCAACACGTGGCACCAAATCTGATGTCAGCACGTCATCGCCAAAATGCCGTAAAAGTGTCGTTAAACGGTGACCACACAATAACGTCGACAATTGCGTCGCTAATCGGCAACCACAAGAAAATGTCGCAAATGACGTCGCTATTTAGCGACGTTATTAGCGCCGCTAAATAACGTTGCCATAGCGACGTTTTGTCGATTAACGATACGCTTTTTTCCGTCATTTCCAAAACATCGCTGAAAACGTCACTAATTTAGGTTAGCGACGTTTTGGCCGTGATTAGCGACATTTTGTAACGTCGCTAATCTGACAAATTTTTGTAGTGTACTAGGAGACCCTCTCGATGCAGTCAAGCTTCTGCAAAGTCAGTTAAAAGCTTTTAAGCAAAAGAAGGGATTACAAAAGTTAGCGATCAAACAACCCTATCCTACAGAGTGGAAGGAAGCCCTGTTCCTACCTAATATAAGGGGCCAACCATAATGTTATTTGACAGCATCACATCACCGAGTCAGTATATTAATCACTTCAAGATGATGACTGATCATATCCAATAGAACGATGCTCTACTCACTACAGTATTCGTCGAATGCTTAGCCGGTGTTGCCTATGACTGGTATTGAAGCCTGCCGGATGGCTATATAACATCCTTTGCAACATTAAAATAGATGTTCCTGAAACGATTTTATAAAGTAACTTATGACATGACTATGTCCGCCCTCACCAAAATTAAACAGAAGCCAAATGAGACAACTGAACGTTTCATCGAGCGCTTCCGATGAGAGGTACTAAAAATGCCTCTAGGTACCCTTGACGAATTGACTATAGATACTTGCAAATCAAACTTGTTATCTATAGTCAGCATATGGATAGGACCTACACAGTTTTGAGATTAGGGTTCCTTCATTGTAAGTGCCAGAGCAGCTGAAGATAGTGCTGAGAAATTTAAGCAACTAGGCATCCCGATGCCTAATCTAGACAAAGATAAGCATCCTTTTACCAGCAGAAGCAGTCATCAAAATAATTACAAAGGCAAACAGGCCTTAGCCATCAATGTAGGTTAGCTAGCACCTATGGCAATAACTCCTCCACAAAGGGCAGCACCTCGACCTAAGGAAGAGTATTCCTTCGAAGATGACGATGTCGAGAGCATCTTTGATTGCTTGATCAAAAGCAATAAGCTTCAACTGTCGAAGATCAAATGGCTAGACGAAGTTGGTAAGATTGACAATCCTAAATATTGCATGTATCACAAGTTTCTGGGGCATCCAACCAGGGCGTGCTATGTACTCAAAGAAAAGATCCAAGAATTAATCAATACTAAAGCAATCACTCTCCAAAAGGACGAAAAGACGGTGACAACCAACGTCTTCACTGTGCAATTTAGAGACTTCGCTCCTCAGTTAGTCTCTGATGGTGTCATCCCGAAATAAAAGAAAACTATGAAGATCATTAACCTTCCGCTGGCACGAAGTGACGGTTTAGTTCCATTGTCAACAACCAAAGACGAAATCATGTGGGTTCATCCAGACCTTGTCGTCGAATTTGAACAGAAATCAACTGTCTCTTCTGGCAAGTTAAAAAAGTTGGCCAAGTGTAAATCAAGCAACATGACTTCAAGTGAGCACTCCTCGCTTGATGGCTGGGTTCTTTTTTTGAAGTCTATGTTCATTCTGGCAGGGTCCACATCTTCCTCTTCAGAGACTGCTCCACTAATGTTAGAAGTTAATTACCAACATGAATTCTATCGATATAGTCAGCAATTTTGTGCGCTGATAATAAAGATGGGATATGACTTTCAAAAGGCACTAGGTCTGAACAATAGAAAAGGGTCTCTGATGCCTCTTTCTCTACAAATTTAAGATAACAGGTCTCGGGTTGGACTAAGATTTGGGATAGATCACATGTTCCCTCATCCAAGAAAGAATTCCTCCAAAGGCAAGGCACGAGTAAAGACCTGTAATATAGTTTCCCTCTCACCTGCTTCAGAAGAAGAAGTCTTGATAGGTTCTAGATTCGGAAGACTCTATCTCAGAGACTACCCAGATGGTCAAGAGAATAAAGTGGTCAATCCTCCTTCTTCTCCTGATGCTTTTCCAACATCTGCTCCACCAGCTGATTCGGGTCCTTCTAAACTGACGGTAGCTGATAAAGGCAAGTAGCAGGTTCGCTTTGACAAGAACCTGAAGAAGACTCTACTACAAGGTCTTCAAAAGCCATACAACTTTGACATATTGGCTCAATTAGCCAACACTCCAGTAAGACTATCAATCTTCGAGCTTCTTCGTCTCTGTCACGATCCGCATCCGCTTTTCGGGATACGAGTGCGTGTCCAAGCCCAGCCTATGTCGCGGTATCGGCGGTAGTACGCTATCTAGCCTGCAATAAACAAAGTACTCATAAATACTAACTTCTCATTCACAACAACTAAATTAACTTTACAAAATATAGAAGTTTTACATTTGAAGAAGAATGTAAGCTTTTATATTTATAGAAAACTACCACACAACTAACTAGTCTTCTATAGTTTGGCCTTCGAGTCTCTATCTCCCCCTCGTATGGTCCATAGCACAAGAGTAGGCACGTCAACCTCACCTATAACAACGATCAAGTCAGTAAAGAAGCAGAGTACAAGCATATTGCAATTAATATTGCTAGTCCAAAATAAGTTAGAACAACGAGAAACCATGATGGCAAAGAGTATATAAAGAACTAGAAAGAGATAAACTAACATGATATGAACTAGCACTAGCAAGATATGAACTAGCAGCATGAAAGTAGCAAGGTATGAACTAACGAGATACGAACAAGCAAAATGTAAACTAGCAAGATGTGAACTAACAAGATATGAACTAACAAGATAATGGACTAGATAAAGGAAAATATGAACAACTATGTGTGTGTGAAATACCTTTTAATATGTGAATGGCTGGGCTAATACGGCACATCATACGATGGCTATCCATAATAATAGGGTACAGCTAACTCATACGTTGGATGCATGACTTAGCTATCCACAATCAAAATAGTCGGGTTTGTTCACGTACTTACCGAGTATTTTGTCATGACCCGCACCCAGTTTAGGGGCACGAAAAGTGGATACGTCCAGCCTACGCTGTAGTATCGGCGGTAGAACGCTGTCCTAGGTTACTATCTAATCAACAACTCACGCAATTATATAATGTACTTGTCAAATCTCAACTTCGAACGGAGGACAAGTATAAATATAATGAAATCTCAATCACAGTCTAAGCACGATATGATAACACAGAAGTTTATAACTAAGACTAAAATAATAACAAATATAAACTACTAAATAATAATATCTCAAACAAACTCAAATACAAACTCATATCTCGAGTTATTACAATTCAAGTTCTAAAACATGAAAACTAAACCAGTCTACTAGCTAGTCTCCCGATCACTCCTGAGTATCGGGGCCAAAGGTAGCTAAGCCATCTCCTGCTCTAAGGCAAGTAGGGCACATGTCCTCAGGGCAAGCATTTGTAATATTTTTAATAGGTCCAGTCAGGACAGGAACGAGTACAACTCATCTAGAAATCCCAAGTAAATGACAGAGAACTATAAAGCATTTATACAGTTGTATTGATGAACATGGCAGTTTATACAGGTAGTGATGTAGAGAAACAGTTAAGGTACAAGGAAAGTAAGGTAACTAAACAAGAGGAGAATCATGGCAATGAAGACTATAAAATATGATCTAGTTGAACTAGAGTAATATGATATAAGTCCAGATAGTATAATATGAGTCAAGTGTAATCCCAGTGTGAGTCCAGACAATATAAATCTAATACCAGATGATTTCAGTACAAGATGAGTCCAGACAATGATCAATGATTCCAGGGTGAGTCCAGACAATACTCTAACAGTGTGTTTTAAAATATCGATATCGACATGTAAACGGCTGTAGGTAATACGGCACATCGTACACTCGGCCAAGTGTGGGATGGATATCATTCCAGTATAATTCCAAGGGAGTGGTTCCAGTATTTGGGAAGGTCCACATGTCTACTCCAATATTTCCACGTCCAAAAAGTACAAGTGAATCCATAATCCGACACAAAATAGTACAAGTCCAACCAGAACATGAATGATACCAGTAAGTGATTCCAGGGTAATTCCAGTAGGTGATTCCAGTAGTGGTTCCAGAAATGGAGGCCAGACATGAATAAATGAGTGTCGCATAAAATAGTTCCAGAAATATCAAATCGTGATTGTAACAGAGAATCAAATAGAACTAACTAGAACTGAAGTACAGTAATCGACAATTAAATGAAAGAACTATCAGAGAATGTACTCGCCTGATACTCTGAAAAGTGTAGTGTAATATCAGATGTCTGCACCAGAGTCACAATGTCCTAAATAGAGCAATATGGATTATAATGTTTTTAAAATAAGATAATTGAAGTTTACGATGCAATCTACATGATTTCTAGGCCAATCTAGGCCAAAGTCAAACTTTTAGGGTTTTGGGTCAATATCCAGGTCAACTAGGCTATTGGGTTTACATCAATATAGCCAACTCTATATTAGGGCTAAACTCATAATCCTAACCAATGCACATCTAATTCTAACTCATAATCCTATAATATAAGTATATCTATATATGCCATATCTCTATTTGCCTCTCCAGTTCATATGTACATCATGATATCTACTTAACATCAATTTCCAATCCCTCTCATGTAGCAACCATATTTATATCAAACATATATGTAGTATAAACCATATATATAGCTATTAGCCTATATACATGTAGCCTCTCATATCTAACATATGAATTACACTATATATAGACATACCTATATAGCCTAAGTAGTCGTGGCCTCACTTGTATATATATATATATACCTATACATTTATATTTAACCCATCACTAACCTACAATATACATATGTGAGATATATATAAATGCCACCATATTCTATATAGGATTGGTGGATGAGTCCTCATGTGATTATTATGATTTCCTTCCTAATATTTTTCTGTCAAGCCAAGCCAAACAGTGGCTGCCTACTGCACTGCCTTGCAGTGCAGTGGTTCACTGAAATGGGGCAGCTGCTGCTATCCTCTTCTCCCATACTAACCTGCCCATCTTCTACTTCTCTTATACAATCAAATAACTGACACTGACATGTGCGTTACTAACTTCTGAAATAAATCCTAAACTCTGGAACCCACACACTCACTCATTACACTAGTTAGGTGCTAGCTCCTATAGAGTGCACTCACCCTCACAATCCTTACATTCCCTATATCTCAGAAAATTGATATTACCCTCAACTCAATCTAACCCCAATAACATATATCTATATAACATCCAAAAATACATAAATCAATGCCAAACGCCACTGTTGCCCTTTTTCTATTACCTACCATCCCCACTGTCCACTTGCAGACCAACTAACACTACTTTCCTTCACTCCTCTATTCATTCACTCATTCACTCTAATTTATCACTAATAATTAACAATATACCAAATGTTCTTCCTAACTGGTATGTGAAGAGCAGGACATATCAACAAGGACTAGATAACTATCTGGAAACTGAACATGAATATTAAAACTAATATGGTATTGCTCTTAATATGATACTTCAAGGTATCAAGACAGTTAAAAATCAATATGACAGGACATTAAGGTAATATAGACAACATGTATATGTTTAAGACAGAACTAAGAGTGCCCAGGATCTAACTAAAGCCAAGTGGCTGCACCTTTGGCACAACAAGGTGGTCTGAACCAAGTTGCTCGAGCCCCTACTACTGACTGAATCACTAATGAGAAGTGGACAGAACAAGTGGAAGGAATTTTTAATGTTCAGTATGGATTGAAACTCATTTGAAAACTATTTTTTAAAACATGTATCAGTCATGCAACAAATGGAACCCAAAATTATTTGAAAACCTAATTAATCCATTCAAAATCTAGGGAAAATACATGCCAAGATAGGTGGGGGGTCTGTTCGTGTCCCCGTGTCCAGCAAATAGGACACGAAGTGTCGAATATTTCATGAAACATGTGGTATCAGCAAACAGTGCACTGTGCGTGCTAAGTGTCGTACGGCCAAGTTGGTCTAGATTGGACACGACACAGTCCACAAGAGGACACGTGGTCGTGTCCCCACTTAGTCTAGGTATAGGTCTTCGTGTCCAAGTACCTGCACTGAGTCAGGGTCATGTCGTGTCAGTGTTATTAGGGCGTATCAGTAGCTCGAAACTGGTATACACAGTACTGTACGAAATCAGTGCGGGTCAATTTTCTTCGTGCACATATATCGAGAACCCGTAAATCTTTATGGGTGTCGTGTCAGTGATTGCCTGCACCCACACACTAATTTTTAGGTGTCAGGGTGTCGTATCGTGTCCGCTAGGACACCCGAGCAGCAGGACACTGCACGAGCCCCGTGTGGTGTCTCGTGCTACGTGTTCGAGTGCTAAAATAGTGTCCAAACATGCGTAAAATCGACTCAGTCATTTAGGGTTGTAATATACACGTGTTAGGCTACACATACATGTAATTTGTTTTGAAATTTAACAAAATCAATTTATATTTGACATTTCATCGAACACGCATTTAAACACACCGATACGTGTCCGATACGGACACAAAATGGACACGAATTCCTACCAAACTTGGACTACACCTAGGGGAACCCTAAATGAATGCATCTATGGGAAGAAATTAGGAATTTATTAGGGTTTGTAGGGTTTTACCTATTGAGTGTTCAAACTCAATGTAAAGGGCCTCGACTCGACGTCTTCCTTGATTTGCTACGGTTCAAACATCCTCCAACCTTGCTAGCAAGCCTCCACAAGACTTCTCTAATGTTGGAGATGATGATGCAATTGATTTGACTCAATTTGGGCTCAATTTAGATTAATTGGGAGAGGTTTAGGGAAGAACAAAGTTCGGTTCTTCTAGGTTTTTAAAAAGAAGGCAATGGCTACTAGATGATACTTTATAGGAGAGGGGCTTGTATGGCTGCCACAATAGTGAATTAGGGTTAGGGTTTGATGTAGATGAGTGGCTAGGGCTTGTCCATCCAATTTCGAGCCTTCCTATTGGTTCAAGGCTTTCTTTTTCACAAATATCCTAAGAAAAATATCCTACCACAATAATATCTAGATATTACTAACCTTAGCACTTAGTAGGAATGTTCTAACCTTGATTCTAACCTCAAGACTAATCTAGATTAGGTTAACTTCTAGGTTAAGGCTTAACTAAAAGATTAGCACAATATTTAATTAATCAAAATTACAATTTCACAAAATTGTCAAAATGACCAAAATACCCCTAGGCTAAAAATTGGTAATTTGAAATTCTAATCACGTGACTAGGCTTCCATGGTTATTGTTAGTCTCCGGGCTTAGCAATTCTAGGGTTATACTAGTTAACCATCAAAATCACCATTCAACATTTTAAATAGTTTTAAATTGACCAAAAATCACCAAAAATCACAATATGATTTAAATATTATTATTAAATGATTATAATCACAAAATTTTAACATTACCCTCATTTGAAAAACTGGGTGTTACAAGTCTATCCTCCTTAGAAGAATTTCGTCCTCAAAATTAAGATGATCGTACTCCTCCTAGGTCAAACCCCCAATCAAACAAGGTCGAAGGATAATATGCAATCATAGTCCTACTGGTCGTGATTCCACAGTCTCGAACAGGGTAACTACGCTATCTAGCATATCACAAAATATCCTGACAGGTACTAATAGAAATCACACATGATGGTGGGGAAGAAGAACAAGGAGGTCAAACCTGCTAACCCATCACCTGTAGCGTCGGTCTCCTCGACCGCCATCGTAAAAGCTCCACCCATCTGGGCATGGTGCTGTGCTACAGGTGGCCTAACTCCCTCTATCTAATCCATGATACTCAAGTAACATCCATGCTGATATCCTACTCCATACTAGGTACCATCTATATGGTATCTATTCAGCAATATGATAATCATACCCGTCTATTCAGAACCATGTTACCAGAATCCTCATTACGCTAGTAAGTACAACAGCGATAATCAATATAGTCTGTAACTAAGGTACATACCTCTAGAATCATAGTATTTAAAATTTTTGCATTGCCGCTAGTTTGGCTACGAAAACTTTAAATTCCCACACCCGAGAAATACATCCAAAATTAGACTCTATCTCATTGTCAAACTAGCTAATATGGCTGTAGAAGACTCTAGATTCCATGACTGAGGCAACCTAACCCATAATGTTATCTTGGTAGAAAATCAAGTCAATAATGAATACCAAGAATCAAATTCAACGATGAACACGGAAGATAGACAGATACTGTCAGAATCGAATTTCGAGATAGTTTATAATGAGATTCTCAAGGATTATCCCAGGAATCTTCTCAAGTAGTCCTAACTGTGATTGAGTAATCTCGCAACTAAAGCCTATTCCTTAGTTCCTATCGCAGGCTGTAGTGATACCCTAGTTCGAATACCACTACATAAATTCGACCTGCATAGGCCACCACTAGAAATGTGTCACGACCCGCACCCAGTGTAGGGGCACGAGAAGTGGGTACGTGCATCCTACGCCGCAGTATCGGCGGTAGAACGTTGTCCTAAGTTACTATCTAATCAACAACTCACACAATTATATAATGTACTTGTCAAATCTCAACTCCGAACGGAGGACAAGTATAAATATAATAAAATCTCAATCACATTCTAAGCACGATATGATAACACAGAAGTTTATAACTAAGACTAAAACAACAACAAAGATAAACTACTAAATAATAATATCTCAAACAAACTCATATATCGAGTTATTACAATTCAAGTTCTAAAACATGAAAACTAAACCAGTCTACTAGCTAGTCTCCCGATCACTCCTGTGTGTCGGTGACAAAGGTAGCTAAGCCATCTCCTGCTCCAAGGCAAGTAGGGCAAATGTCCTCAGGACAAGCATCTACAATATTTTTAACAGGTCCAGTCAGGACAGGAACGAGTACAACACATCTAGAAATCCCCAAGTAAATGACAGAAAACTATAAAGTAGTTATAGACAGTTATATTAATAAACATGGCACTTTATACAGGTAGTGATGTAGAGAAACAGTTAAGGTACAAGGAAAGTAAGGTAACTAAACAAGAGGAGAAGCATGGCAATGAAGACTGTAAAATATGATCTAGCTGAACTAGAGTAACATGATATAAGTCCAGACAGTATATTATGAGTCAAGTGTAATCCCAGTGTGAGTCCAGACAATGTAAATCTAATACCAGATGATTTCAGTACAAGATGAGGCCAGACAATGATCAATGATTCCAGGGTGAGTCCAAACAATTCTCTAACAGTGTGTTTTAAAATATCAAAATCGACATGTAAACGACTGTAGGTAATACGACACATCGTACACTCGGCCAAGTGTGGGATGGCTATCATTCCAGTATAATTCCAAGGGAGTGGTTCCAGTATTTGGGAATGTTCACATGTCTACTCCAATATTTCTCTGCTCAACAAGTACAAGTGAATCCATAACCCGACACAAAATAGTACAAGTCCAGCCAGAACATGAATGATACCAGTAAGTGATTCCAGGGAGATTCCAGTCGGTGATTCCAGCAGGTGATTCCAGTAGTAGTTCCAGAAATGGAGGCGAGACATGAATAAATGAGTGTCACATAAAATGGTTCCAGAAATATCAAATCGTGTTTGTAACAGAGAATCAAATAGAACTAACTAGAACTGAAGTACAGTAATCGACAATTAAATGAAAGAACTATCAGATAATGTACTCGCCTAATACTCTGAAAAGAGTAGTGTAATATCAGATGTCTGCACCAGAGTCACAATGTCCTAAATAGAGCAATATGGGTTATAATATTTTTAAAATAAGATAATTAAAGTTTACGATGTAATCTACATAATTTCTTGGCCAATCTAGGTCAAAGTCAAACTTTTAGGGTTTTAGGTCAATATCCAGGTCAACTAGGCTATTGGGTTTACATCAATCTAGCCAACTCTACATTAGGGCTAAACTCATAATCCTAACCAATGCACATCTAATTCTAACTCATAATCCTATAGTATAAGTATATCTATATCTGCCATATCTCTATTTGCCTCTCTAGTTCATATGTACATCATAATATCGACTTAACATCAATTTCCAATCCCTCTCATGTAGCAACCATATTTATATCAAACACATATGTAGTATAACCCATATATATAGCTATTAGCCTATATACATGTAGCCTCTCATATCTAACATATGAATTACACTATATATAGACATTACTATATAGCCTAAGTAGTCATGGCCTCACTTATATATATATATATATATATATATATATATATATATATATATATATATATATATATATATATATATATACCTATACATTTACATTTAACCCATCACAAACCCACAACATACATATGTGAGATATATATATATATATGCCACCATCTCCTATATAGGATTGGTGGATGAGTCCTCATGTGATTATTATGATTTCCTTCCTAATATTTTTCTGTCAAGCCAAGCCAAACAGTGGTTGCCTACTGCACTGCCTTGCAGTGCAGTGGTTCACTGAAATGGGGCAGCTGCTGCTATCCTCTTCTCCCATACTAACCTGCCCATCTTCCACTTCTCTGATATAATCAAATAACTGACACTGACATGTGCATTACTAATTTCTGAAACAAATCCTAAACTCTGGAACCCACACACTCACTCAGTACACTAGTTAGGTGCTAGCTCCTATAGAGTACACTCACCCTCACTATCCTTACCTTCCCTATATCTCATAAAAATTGAGATTACCCTCAACACAATCTAACCCCAATAACATATATCTATATAACAACCAAAAATACATAAATCAATGCCAAACGCCACTGATGCCCTTTTTCTATTACCTACCATCCCTACTGTCCACTTGTAGACCAACCAACACTACTTTCCTTCACTCCTCTATTCATTCACTCATTCACTCTAATTTATCACTAATAATTAACAATATACCCAATGTTCTTCCTAACTGGTATGTGAAAAGCAGGACATATCAACAAGGACTAGATAACTATCTGGAAACTGAACATGAATATTAAAACTAATATGCTATTGCTCTTAATATGATACTTCAAGGTATCAAGACAGTTAAAAATCAATATGACAGGACATTAAGGTAATATAGACAACATGTATATGTTCAAGATAGAACTAAGTGTAGCTCCCCTTCCCAAAAATTTTGAAATATTTTATTTATTATTTTAATTGATTTAGATGGTGATTTTTAGATTTTGTAAAAAGTTATTTAGTTTATTATTACGTTAGATGATTTTAGTCATTGTTAGGAATTTGAGTACAAGGTGGCTAGAAATCGTGGCACGGATTGTGCAGTGGCGGGCTTTGACTAAGTGTATTAGCCCTGGCAAGGAAGACTAAGCCATAGTGATACCCTAACTAGGAAAACCAGACTAAGTTATGACATGACCATTATAATAGTTTAATTATTTGTCACGACTCGTACCCGATTTTCGGATGCGAGCTCATGAGCAAGCCAGCTACGTATCGAGCGGACTCCAGCCCGACTCGAGTACGTATAAGCTGTCAAGGTCATGGTATCATATCTAACCTAAACTATATCTCAATCCACAAGAATCAAATAAAACAATAATGAACAAGTATGGGTCATGGTATGCAGCCCATTAGCATATTGTTCGATTAGACTCCAAGAATGATATGAGTCTATAAATAAGCAGAGTATATCATGGTACTGAATATAAAGCACGAGAGGATAATAAAGAAATATCACAAGCAAATACCAGTATCATAGATCGCAATCCTCTACCATCCCGCTCTGCTAACTAACTCCATATAGTCACTAAACCTGAAGAGATCATCAGGTCCTCAGAGGACTAGCAAGATACATAAAACATGCCTATGTAGCAGTTTAATCATGCAATAATATAACCAGGGTATAAACAGGAACTAGACAGAAAAACTGACAAGTGGCTACTGACAGGTAACTATGAACTCGGATACGGGATCAAGTATGCATAAATGAACTGCTGGTAGATCAATGGAAAACCAACCCTCGCCCCGATTGTGGACTCGCAGGTCAGTTTCAAGACAAGTTACCCTCGTCCCGATTGTGGACTCGCAGGTGCAAAGGCAACCCTCGCCCCGTGTGTGGACTCGCAGGTTGTGGAAAAGACAAAGGAATAGCAGTTCACTCACTCATACCTACAGACACGACTCAGTCAAGACACGGGTGAAGATACGACACGACCCAATCACGATACACGAGAGAACCAATCCAATATGAACTAACAAGGCTAACCATGTATAAGGACTATAGCTATACTAGCATGTACGAAATACAAATCACAAGTAATAACCAACTAGTAAAACTATATACTAATAAAAATATGCATGTAAATAAATTGTAGAGGGAGACAAGGTATACTTGCCTGGTGGCAGCGCGAAGAACCAATAAAATACCGTCAACTGGTAAGCCATACAGTCCAAGTCATCACAACTATCTCCGAAAGCTGAAACAAACATTACCAACGTTCTCAGAATAGTCAAATTAGATAGAATTGCCTGTCCTTAAGTCCAATTCTGGACACAGGGGCAAAACGGTAATTTTGGGCAAAAATGATGTCCGTCGTTAGAATCGCTTTGCACCGAAAAGCGTACCAGAGTCAATGGTCTCTAAAGTCGTCAAACTACATGTCTACGGATCCGGTTTTCCGATACGAACCTAACCGTATGTCCAGATTGGATTCCGGCAGGCCATGCATAAAATCACCCATTGAGTCGGACCGGGGAGGCCCGCGATACGACAATTTTATCAACTGTCTCAGAATCGGACCAAACTTGGCATACAGGACCAGAAAAATGATACGGTCCTGATGGCGCAAGTTTCGTCTCGATCTGACGAGCGTACACAAAGTAATTGAGAAATTTGCAAAGTGCACGATACGGTAAATTTCGACGGATACGCATCAAATTCGTCGCGCACACGCGACCAATTTGAATTCCGTCAAAGCCCACACAACGACGAAGCTGTTACTCAGCTTTCGATGCCTACTATGCGCGACCACGTCGCCCGGTTTGGCGGGACGCACGTCGCGTGGATGAATTTCTATGTTTTGAAAATAGATTTTTCGTCAACTTCGGAATCGAATAACTTCTCATCTGTTTAATGAAATTAGAATCTACAAGAAGGGTTGTGATGTCCTATAGGTCGTCTAGGACTGTCACTAAATGGATTTTCGAAAAGTTATTTGGTTAATGATGATTTGTTCGTAAACTTGAATACTTCAACTATCTAATGCCCTGTTTTCGAACAGGATTTGGTCCGACTTTGGGTCGATATATCGCTAATTTTTTTTGGTTATTCCTGAATCTATTTACTGGGATGTTAAGTCGTATATGTTGGCTACACCTAGGAGTTGATAGATCGATATTCGGTCGAGTATACGTCGAGAAAAATAGGAAGAAACAGGGGATATCTGCTGCTGTTGCTCGGCCTGTGCTCTGTTTCATCGTACGGCTGATGGTCGTCGGCCTGTTGTCGGCCGGCGGCATGCGGCTCTCCGGCCAGTGGCGGCACGGCACGTCCAGGGTCGTGATCGACATTGGGGAAGTGGGAGTTGGGTTAGGGTTACATTTTTTCCTCTCCAACTCTCTCTCTCGATCTCTATATATTAATCGCGAAGGGGGGTCGGGTCTCAGGGATTTGTGAAGGAAAGTGTTGGGCCGGCTTCTCAGCTGGGATTACTGCTGCTGTTGAGATCCTTTGGGCTTGGGCCGAACTGGCTGGGCCGGGCTGGAGTTAAGGGCTGGGCTGGGTTTGCTTCTCACACAATGTTTTTTTTCTTTACTTATTTCTTTTTCTTTGTTTATTCCCTTTTTATTAACTATATATATATATATATATATATATATTTTATATATATATATATATATATATATATATATATATATATATATATATATATATATATATTTTCATATATATATACACACACATATGTATACGTATATTCACTTATACATGTATATACACGTATACATTTTCATATATATATATATATATATATTTATATATACATTCACACACATGTATATGATATGAATATATACACGTACACATACACATTTATAATATTATACATATCTTTATATATATATATGTATATGTATATATTTATATACGTACATACACACATATATTTTTATACATATCTATATATATATATATATATATATATATATATATATATATATATACCATGAATACATATTAAACAATAAACTATTCTAAATATATTTAATATTACAATATAGGTTTCTTAATGTATATGCACCCCATTTATATAAATTAAATAAAATGATATTGTTTTATATAAATCTATAAAAGCCCATTTTCATATATCATGAATATATTCCTATATATATATATCCACATGTATATATAACCTAGATAAATCCCACAATCCAACATATGTATTAAGAAAATTATTTACTATAATATCACTCAAATACTATTCCTAATAGCAAGCACAATAATATGTGTATATATATATATATAACAATTGTTTCCAAATTGCTTTCTAAATCACTAGGGTAAAAATACCAATACAACATACATCTATATGATCGTCTCTGAACATGCTACTCGACTACGTGGGTTTGGGCTTGGTTCGGGTTAGTCCGAACTAAGTTGGTACATCGGGTCATCTAAAATTAATATATTTAATTAATAAATAAATAGTTCATCGGTGGGGGTTAAGTCGCAACTTAGCCTGGTTTTCCTAGTTAGGACTCACTTATGGCTGGGTCTCCCTTGGCACGGCTAATACACTAGTCAAAGCACGCCACTGCACTATCCGTGCCACGATTCCTAGTCGTCTTGTACTCCAAAACTTAGCTGTGGCTAAAGTCATCTATCGTAATAATTAAGTAAATAATTACTTATAAATTCTAAAAGTCACATTTAAATCAAAATAAATAATAAAAAAATATTTCCAAAAATTTCCGGGAAGGGGAGCTACATTATTCATTATTATTATTATTTGACATTTAATGATCCTTTTGTACCAGACTGGTCCGGACTGGACCCAGACCGGACCAAGCCCATGTCGTCATGCGGCACATCCAAGGACATTCGTGTTGAGGAATTTGGTATGAGGGTGTTGTATTTCATTTTAATAATTTAATAAATATTTTCTAGTAATCAAAATTAGATATTATAATTATCTTTATTTAGTTGATATTCAATGACATTGTTATAAAATAGGGCCATGTACATTTTAGGATTTTTAGACTGTACATGATGGTATATACACAATTATTGGTTTATTGCATTTCTTTATTATTATTATTATTTTATTGAGATTATATAATATTAATATTATTATTGTGGTTATTAAATATAAATTATTTACTATTATTAGAATTACCATTTATTTCTTTAACAAAAGATATATGTATATATATAAATGGATAATATATATGTGTGGATGTATAGATAAATATACGTGAGTGAATATATAAATATGTTACATGTGTGTATATATAAATATATATAGTATATGTATACGTATATAGGAATATATAGAGACATGTATATTTTGTGTAAATATATATATAATAAGAAGAGGAAATATAATATTCTCTTAGAAAATATAGGGATATATTTTTGGTGTAAATATTTGTATATGGGTGTATAAATAAATATATATATATGTGTATTATGTGTTAAAAAGTAAAAGAAAAAGAAAAGAAAGGAAATCATATCAACACTGTTCCCTTGCGGGAATAGTGGACCCACAGCCTTCCCACAGAAGCATATAACCGAGTCACTATGAAGAGCCATTTATTTTTCTTCTAGTTCATCAGTCTTAATAATTTTAGTCTTTTAGATAAAGTAGAACTGAGCCCACAAAAAACCCCCGCAAGTCCAGGCCGAGCAGACCCCGAGCCCAGCTCGAACCGAGCCTTCCCCCACGCTCGATCGGGTGCTTATAATAGATAGTCGAGAGGGATCGATAGAAACGCAAACCCTAGCGCCGAACCACCGTGCTACCACCCCTGACCCCCTGGCGAACCGCCCAGAGGCCACGCGCCACCGCCGTGCATCGGAGTCGGCCGGCCAGGCGCGGGAAACTGCCCGCGAGCGTGGACTGCACAGAACGGCAGCAGCCGCGGAAGGCCTCTTTGCGACTCGTTCTCGCAACGCGTGGTTGATCGTTGGTTGATCTGCGACTTTGGGTATGTAAACAACCTATACACCTTCTACCCCCTTCAAATAGATTTAATTCTCATGCGATAGGTTGTCCGAAAAATCGAACCAAAGTTCGACAAACACCTGCTCGAAAACAGAGTAAATAGCAGTCCAGTCATCCACGTTTGACGAACGTTTTCGATCGATCTAGTACCATATTAGAAATTCTATTTGAAGACACTTTTAGACAACATATAGGGATTCACAACCCTTTTTGTGGATTTGGAAATCATCGACTATACATCGAGAAATCGAATTCCGAAGTTTAGGAAAAATCTGTTTTAAAATATTAGAAAATTAGAAAAAAAACTCTTCGACACGACGTGCGTCCCGCCAATCTGGGCGACGTGGTCGTGAACTAAAAACATCGAAAGGTGCATAACGGCTTTGTGGACGTGTGGGCTTTAACGAAATTCAAATTGGTCGTATGTGCGTGACGAATTTGATGCGTATCCGTCGAAATTCACCGTATCGGTCTCTGTGCAAATTTCTCAATTACTTTGTGCACGCTCGTCAGACCGAGGTAAAACTTGCGCCAGCAGGACCGTATCATTTTTTTGGTCCTGTATGCCAAGTTTGGTCCGATTCTGAGACCGTTGATTGGATCGCCGTTTTGCGGGCCCCACGGTCCGATTCAACGGGCGATTTTGTGCACGGCCCATCGGAATCCAACTCTAGACTTACGGTTGGGTTCGTATCGGATAACTAGATCCGTAGACATGTAGTTTGACGACTTTAGAGACCGTTGACTCTGGCACACTTTTCGGTGCAAAGCGGGTCCAACGGTGGATACCGTTTTGATCCGAAATTACCGTTTTGCTCCTGTGTCCAGAATTGGACTTAAGGACAGACAATTCTAGCTATTTTGACTATTCTGAAAACATTTGTAATATTTATTTCAGCATCCAGAGACTGTTGTACGGATTTTGACTATTGTGGCACATTGAGTGGTTAAGATTGTCGGTTTCACCAGCAGAGGACCCCAGACGAGTACAGTTTATTGTTTGTTTTCAGTATTGATCTTTACTATGCATTAGTGTTTAGTCGATAGATATGTGATTTCAGTTTTATGTGATTTTGTTCCTTGTTGTGTCGGGAGATGAAGTACCAACGATGTGTGATCTGACCTTAGACAGTGTAAACAGTGATTATTATTGCAAAGTAGACAGTGTAGACAGTAATTTATTATTGCAAAGTAGACAGTGTAGACAGTGATTTATTATTGCACTTATATCTTGTAGACCGTGTAGACCGTAATTATTATTGCATTTATACTGTGTAGACCGTGTAGACCGTGATTATTATTTTTGTAGACAATTTTCTTTATTGCAGTATTCCGTGTAGACCGTGTAACTATAGACCGTGTAACTTTAGACAGTGTAGACAGTGTAACTTTAGACAGTGTAGACAGTGTCGCATAATTGTTCCGAGATCGATCACATATCAAAGGTACTTCAGTCAGTCAGTCATTCAGTGAGTATTTTATTGTATTTCATTTTCTGTTTGTTTTATTCTGTCTTTCTTTATTTATTTTATGAAACATATGTCTAAAGGCTAACCTCTACGTATAGCCATTTTCATATATTGAAACTGCATTCAGTGAATTGTACTCGTTCCATTCTTGACTGGAAACCAATATTTTTCAGGTTAGCCGTGGATTTACTTAGCATGGGAGATACCGGGGTACTTGCAGACAAAAGCCTAGTGACCAGCTAGATAGTTGAGTTATAGTCATTCAATTATTTGTACAAGTTTATATTTTTCTACAAATGTAAAACTTGTGATCATTGTAAGTTAAATTAATTTTGTGAAAGAGCATTATTTGTGATTTTGATCTTCATGGCCGTGACAGCGTTCTACCGCCGACACTACGACGTAGGCTGGCTTGGACACGTCTCGTATCCGTTGTAAAAAAAATGGGTGTGGGTCATGACAAGTTTTTGTGGTGGCCCATGCAGGTCTGTTTTTGTAAATCATGCGAACTCGCGACAGTACTTAAGTTAGTTATACTATTGCGAGCCTGCGACCAGGAAATGCTCATTCACGAATTAAGGATTAATTTAATTTAAGAGAATGACTAGGACTAGGAGTCCCTTATACAAATTTACCGATGGATAGTCTAGGCCATGCAATGTTGATGAGAGTTATTAATTTTGATAGTTTGTCATATCCCCGTAGGTACACTATTACCTCTTCATATGACGATATGATCCAATGGGGATAGATTATTCACTTGGTGAGACAGGGCTTCCTAGAAATAATGATCTAACCTCGATAAATGGTGCAATTCCTTCTCCTTGCCCCTTTAGATATCATTCTCACATCTTAGTCCGAATTGCCTATTTAGTTCCAATCTAGTCCTAAGAGTTATTATGTTTTGATTAGGTTAGTTTCGATTCAAAGTTTTTCTCAATGGGTTGGATGCACACGAAATAGATACTAGAACGTTTGTATTCCTTTTGTCTTCAGTTATTTTCTCCCGGTCCGATCTTTCATTTGAAGAGTGGTGACTGATAGGATAAATACTTACGTTTTATTTCATAGTCAACATGTTTGAATCTCTAGAAGCTCATAAATTTTTACAGATATAGTTAAAGGAATGTTAGTTAACTCATAATGGCAAGACAGCAGCGCACTGTCGCCATTTATTCGAATTATAGAGACTATGGATTCACTGCAGCCAGTAGCGCACTGGCGAGGCACGATCCCTAGAGTTTGGATTAGTTTAAAAAATATAGGTTATAGAATATTGCTAAAACTATGGCTAGTGGTCCCCTTTTGACCGTAGTTACCCTTAAGTCAATATTTGATAGAGTTAAGAAATGGTCGATTTTGTATCATATTTGGGTTACGAAACCAACGGTTTACTACCGCCGAGTATACGGGCGAGGCATAACTCTCGGTGAAATGACTTCAGACGTGATTACAAGTTTAGGATACTATGGAGGATAGGACAATGCCATATATGTCCCATAAGACCCCAAAGCTAATATTAGTGGTAATTTTGCAAGTTGGGTAGCACGTCTCCCGATCTAGCATTCCGTGGTCCTTGTGACCTATTGACGAGGATATTGATTAACGCTAATATGTTTACCTAGAATTTAGAATTTTGAGGTCCATAACCCATTAGTCGACCAAGGCCTTGGATAAGAAGATAGTAGGAAGACTATATAAGCAATAACACCAGATAAAGTTTTGATTCTCGTAAAACTCGAACTACTTGTGCCTTCTTTCAAAAATCTCGCATACTTGTATTTTTGACTATCTTGACCAATGCTGCTATTACAGCCTAGTTTTGTAAGCTTACTCTGTTCTCGAGCATGATTAGTGGGGACGCCTATTAACATATTGTCTAATCAGAATCAACGTGTTACGGTATGATCAACCGTAGTACACCCGGTTCGCTCTCCCTCTGATTAACTTACGTGGATTGAGATATAGATGTCTCTAGATCTCATCCGCTACTGTATTGACATTTCTTTTTGAATTATACATTCGCCTCTGAATCACGTAATAGTATTCAGTGACATCTTCCTTGAACTCTATTGTTTGTCTTTCACTGATTTGGAAATATGAAAGTTCGCAATTGGTAGCGAGATTCAGAGTATCCCCATGGCTACGATAGTTGTATACACAAGTGTAGCTACCATCAGCCAGCCATGTGACTAGAACCTTGTCTTGAGTTACTCGTTCTCCTCTCGATCCTGAAACTACTATTGGGACCATTCTATCCATTTGACTTTGAGAATGATTAGGGCTTTACCCTTAGTCAAGTACCAACCTAGGAGACTCTATTCTCAAGAAACCAATTTATTGTGAGTCTCTAATTGATTTCTTGAAGCTTGCTTTAACTAGCAACCCTTAAGCCCATACCCTAGAACCCTTGTGACAATAGTCTGGCAGGCTTAACAAAAATAGATATTCACGACTCAGTGTTAGAAATCTTTTCAAATGATGTGCCTTAGAGTTGATTACCCCGTCGATAACTCTTGAATAACTGGAGACGAGTAGGTTATTCTATTTTGTCGACCAGGTGTCATTGTACACACTCATTTTCCATTTATTGAGGAACGATCCTTGACTTGACTTATAACTACCGTATTTTGTCACGCCGTGCCTTATTCTTTATTAGCAAGAGTCGGGGTACAATATCCGAACTTCAGAATTCTTTTAACCTCATTATTCCTAAAACCATATCCTAGATTCTAAGGTGGGTAGACGGTAAGCCTTCTAAAATTTTGGGATATACGAAGATTACTGATTGATTATAATAAATTCTATTAGGATGATAGTTAGTGCCCCATGGACTTCCACTTTTCATTTAGATCATTTTGTGTCCCCAGTCGTGCCATTAATATTTGGAGCACGAGACCAGCTATTACCTTCCAATAAAGTTCATGTACAATATCTAGACGAGTCCTCCTTCATCTAGGTACATCAAGTCCCACTCAAACACGTCCTCTTGCACTATGTCTTCATGGTATGACTTTCTAGTCAAAGGGATTAGCTATAACCCTTACCATAATACCAGTATACTTTTTGACTTCTATTAGAACCTCAACCTCGACTCGAATCTTTCGACCCAATATATGGTTGTGACCTACTCGAAGCCCACTACGCACATGTCACTAGTGTGCCACTCAATTGTGTCCTCTCGTGCTACTTAAACACAGAAGTCACCGAAGATGCATTTTGGGCTTTAGGAACCTAGCTAACTAACCCGACTGGCGACTAGCTCAACCACTTTGGTAGAAACCTATTCTAGGTTACCCAAGCCTAGTAGAAATAGTTTTATCATTGGAATCTTGTCTAGTCAATATAGACTGAAATCCGAGGTTCATCCAACCAACGATTGATGTCATCCATACAAACCACCATTTTTGGAGTATATAAAACCGAATTATTTGGAATAGGTCCCTATACCTAATACATAGTCTCCCCCTCTTAGACTGTGAAGTCATCCGTAACCCTTATTCCACCTACCTGGAAGTCGCGATACGATCTTGTGTTGCATTTACATCCCTTGCTTACGTGTTTAAATAACCACGGAAAAGATCACAATCTCGATTTCTCAAATTTTGTTCTATTATGGAACCTTGTTTAAATTAATTTCAAGAACGAAACTTCTGTATTGCACTGATTGCAAGCCCCTCTAAGAAATAAGGGTTCTTCGATTTAACAAGTGACTAGATTAGAGTAGCCCAATCTAGCAAAGAAGTCAACGGTTTATAAACACTCTTTTAGCTGTATCGTTGGATACTCAACCACTCTTGGAACTTCATATTTGCTTTCGTTTATTCTTTCTTACCTCCCTGTCCCTCATATTTCAGAGTGACGATGGCCATGCTTACTAGAATTTATCAATATTTCTTAGCTACTTGTGTAAAAAAAATTTTGCTTGTTAAATTTTGGGTTACTTGATAGATATGAAAGGATTATAGACACCATATACAGTAGGTATCTGTTGATGGGATTATTAGCAACTAGTTAGAAGATTATAGATATTTAGTTGTGAGGAGTAGTGTGACCAAAGGTGAGTAGATGTCCTCGAGGATTCGTAATTATGAAATGGCAAGGAGGAGGTATAAATAATTCTGAGAAATAAATTTGAGAAGATTGTGGTAATAGTGGATTTATTATTTTATTTTAGGCATGTTTATGAGTTAGAATTTCGAGGATGAAATTATTTTAAGGTGGGTAGATTTGTAGCTCCCCTTCCCAAAAATTTTGAAATATTTTATTTATTATTTTAATTGATTTAGATGGTGATTTTTAGATTTTGTAAAAAGTTATTTAGTTTATTATTACGGTAGATGATTTTAGTCATTGTTAGAAATTTGAGTACAAGGTGACTAGAAATCGTGACACGGATAGTGCAGTGGCGGGCTTTGACTAAGTGTATTAGCCCTGGCAGGGAAGATTGAGCCATAGTGATACCCTAACTAGGAAAACCAGACTAAGTTGTGACATGACCATTATAATAGTTTAATTATTCATTATTATTATTATTTGACATTTAGTGATCCGTTTGTACCAGACTGGTCCGGTCTGGACCTGGATCGGACCAAGCCCATGTAGTCATACAGCACATCCAAGGACATTCATGTTGAGGAATTTGGTATGAGGGTGTTGTATTTCATTTTAATAATTTAACGAATATTTTCTAGTATTCGAAATTAGATATTATAATTATCCTTATTTAGTTGATATTAAATGACATTGTTATAAAATAGGGCCTTGTACATTTTAGGATTTTTAGACTGTGCATGATGGTATATACACCATTATTGGTTTATTGTATTTCGTTATTATTATTATTATTATTATTATTATTTTATTGAGGTTATATAATATTAAAATTATTACTGTGGTTATTAAATATAAATTATTTACTATTATTAGAATTACCATTTATTTCTTTAACAAAAGATATATGTGTATATATAAATGGATAATATATATGTGTGGATGTATAGATAAATATACGTGAGTGAATATATAAATATATTATGTGTGTGTATATATAAATATATATAGTATATGTATACGTATATAGGAATATATAGAGACATGTATATTTTGTGTAAACATATATATAATAAGAAGAGGAAATATAATATTCTCTAAGGAAATATAGGGATATATTTTTGGTGTAAATATTTGTATATGGGTGTATAAATAAAAGATATGTGTGTATTATGTGTTAAATTGAAAAAAGAAAAAAAGAAGAAAGGAAATCAGATCAACACAGTTCCCTTGCGGGAACAGTGGACCCGCAGCCTTCCCACAGCAGCATATAACCGCGTCACTATGAAGAGCCATTTATTTTTCTTCTAGTTCATCAATCTTGATAATTTTAGTCTTTTAGATAAAGTAGAACTGAGCCCACACAAAACCCCCGTAAGTCCAGGCCGAGCAGACCCCAGGCCCAGCTCGAACCGAGCCTTCCCCCACGCTCGATCGGGTGCTTATAATAGATAGTCGAGAGGGATCGATAGAAACGCAAATCCTAGCGCCGAACCACCGTGCTACCACCCCTGACCCCCTGGCGAACCGCCCAGAGGCCGTGCGCCACCGCCGTGCGCCGGAGTCGGCCGGCCAGGCGCGGGAAACCGCCCGCGCGCATGGACTGCACAGAACGGCAGCAGCCACGGAAGGCCACTTTGCGACACATTTTCGCAACGCATGGTTGATCGTTGGTTGATCTGTGACTTTGGGTATGTAAACAACCTATACACCTTCAACCCCCTTCAAATAGATTTAATTCTCATGCGATAGGTTGTTCGAAAAATCGAACCAAAGTTCGATAAAAACCTGCTCGAAAACAGAGTAAATAGCAGTCCAGTCATCCACGTTTGACGAATAATTTCGATCGATCTAGTACCATATTAGAAATTCTATTTGAACATACTTTTAGACAACATATAGGGCTTCACAACCGTTTTGGTGGATTTGGAAATCATCGACTATACGTCGAGAAATTGAATCCCGAAGTTTAGGAAAAATCTGTTTTAAAATATTAGAAAATTAGAAAAAACACTTCGATACGACGTGCGTCCCGCCAATCCGGGCGACGTGGTCGCGAACCAAAAGCATCGAAAGGTGCGTAACAGCTTCGTTGACGTGTGGGCTTTGACGGAATTCAAATTGGTCGTGTGTGCGCGACGAATTTGATGCGTATCCGTCGAAATTCACCGTATCGGTCTCTGTGCAAATTTCTTAATTACTTTGTGCACACTCGTTAGACCGAGATGAAACTTGCGCCAGCAGGACCATATCATTTTTCTGGTCCTGTATGCCAAGTTTGGTCTGATTCTGAGACCGTTGATTGGATCGCCGTTTTGCGGGCCCCATGGTCCGATTCAACGGGCGATTTTGTGCACGGCCCGCTGGAATCCAACTCTAGACTTACGGTCGGGTTCGTATCGGAAAACTGGATCCGTAGACTTGTAGTTTGACGACTTTAGAGACTGTTGACTCTGGCACGCTTTTCGGTGCAAAGCGGGTCCAACGGCGGACACCGTTTTGACCCAAAATTACCATTTTGCCCCTGTGTCCAGAATTCGACTTAAGGATAGGCAATTCTAGCTATTTTGACTATTCTGAGAACATTGTTAATGTTTATTTCAGCATCCAGAGACTGTGGTACGGGATTTGACTATTGTGGCACATTGAGTGGTTCATATTGTTAGTTTTACCAGCAGAGGACCCCAGGCGAGTACAGTTTATTGTTTGTTTCAGTATTAATCTTTACTATGCATCAGTGTTTAGTCAATAGATATGTGATTTCAGTTTTATGTGATTTTGTTCCTTGTTGTGTCGGGAGATGAAGTACCAACGATGATCTGACCTTAGACAGTGTAGACAATGTAGACAGTGATTTATTATTGCAAAGTAGACAGTGTAGACAGTGATTTATTATTGCAAAGTAGACAGTATAGACAGTGATTTATTATTGCACTTATATCTTGTAGACCGTGATTATTATTGCATTTATACTGTGTAGACCGTGTAGACCGTGATTATTATTTTTGTAGACAGTATTTCTTTATTGCAGTATTTCATGTAGACCGTTTAACTGTAGACCGTGTAACTTTAGACAGTGTAGACAGTGTAACTTTAGACAGTATAGACAGTGTCGCATAATTGTTCCGAGACCGATCACATATCAAAGGTACTTCAGTCAGTCAGTCAGTCGGTGAGTATTTTAATGTATTTCATTTTCTGTTTGTTTTATTCTGTCTTTCTTCATTTATTTTATGGAACATATGTCTAAAGGCTAACCTCTGCGTATAGTCATTTTCATATATTGAAACTGCATTCAGTGAATTGTACTCGTTCCAATCCTGACTGAAAACCAATATTTTTCAGGTTAGCCGTGAATTTACTTAGCATGGGAGATACGGGGGTACATGCAGACAAAAGCCTAGTGACCAGCTAGATAGTTGAGTTGTAGTCATTCAATTATTTGTACAAGTTTATATTTTTCTGCAAATGTGAAACTTGTGATCATTGTAAGTTAAATTAATTTTGTGAAAGAGCATTATTTGTGATTTTGATCTTCATGGCCGTGACAGCGTTCTACCGTCGACATTGTGGCATAAGCTGGCTTGGACACGTCTCGTATCCGTTTTTAAAAAAAAGAAAAAAAATGGGTACGGGTCATGACACTAAGAGTGCCCAGGATCTAACTAAAGCCAAGTGGCTGCACCTTTGGCACAACAAGGTGGTTTGAACCAAGTTGCTCGAGCCCCTACTACTGACTGAATCACTAATGAGTAGTGGACAGAACAAGTGGAAGGAATTTCTAATGTTCAGCATGGATTGAAACTCATTTAAAAACTGTTTTTTAAAACATGTATCAGTCATGCAACAAATAGAACCAAAAATCATTTGAAAACCTAATTAATCCATTCAAAATCTAGGGAAAATACATGCCAACATAGGTGGGGGGTCTGTTCGTGTCCCCGTGTCTAGCAAATAGGACACGAAGTGTCGAATATGTCATGAAACAGGTGGTATCAGCAAACAGTGCACTGTGCGTGCTAAGTGTCGTACGGCCAGGTTGGTCTAGCTTGGACACGACACAGTCCACAAGAGGACACTTGGTCGTTTCCCTACTTAGTCTAGGTATAGGTCATCGTGTCCAAGTGCCTGCACTGAGTCGGGGTCGTGTCGTGTCAGTGTTATTAGGGCATATCATTGGCTCGAAACTGGTATACACAGCACTGTACGAAATCAGTGCGGGTCAATTTTCTTCGTGCATACATATCGAGAACCCGTGAAACTTTATGGGTGTCGTGTCAGTGATTGCCCGCACCCACACACCAATTTTCAGATGTCGGGGTACCGTGTCGTGTCCGCTAGGACACCCGAGCAGCAGGACACTGCACGAGCCCCGTGCGGTATCTCATGCTGCGTGTTCGAGTGCTAAAACAGTGTCCAAACATGCGTAAAATCGACTCAGTCATTTAGGGTTGTAATATACACATGTTAGGCTACACATACATGTAATTTGTTTTGAAATTTACCAAAATCGATTTATATGTGACATTTCATCGAAGACGCATTTAAACACACCGATACGTGTCCGATACGGACACGAAATGGACACAAATTCCTACCAAACTTGGGCTACACCTAGGGGAACCCTAAATGAATGCATCTATGGGAAGAAATCAGGAATTTATTAGGGTTTGTAGGGTTTTACCTATTGAGTATTCAAACTCAATGTAAAGAGCCTCGACTCGACGTCCTCCTTGAATTGCTACGGTTTAAACATCCTCCAACCTTGCTAGCAAGCCTCCACAAGTATTCTCTAATGTTAGGGATGATGATGCAATTGACTTGACTCAATTTGGGCTCAATTTGGATTAATTGGGAGAGGTTTAGGGAAGAACAAAGTTGGGTTCTTCTAGGTTTTTAAAAAGAAGGCAATGGCTACTAGATGATACATTATAGGAGGGAGGGCTTGTATGGCTGCCACAATAGTGAATTAGGGTTAGGGTTAGATGTAGATGAGTGGCTAAGGCATGTCCACCCAATTCCGAGCCTTCCTATTTGTTCAAGGCTTTCTTTTTCACAAATATCCTAAGAAAAATATCCTACCATAATAATATCTAGATATTACTAACCTTGGCACTTAGTAGGAATGTTCTAACCTTGATTCTATCCTCAAGACTAATCTAGATTAGGTTAACTTCTAGGTTAAGGCTTAACTAAAGGATTAGCACAATATTTAATTAATCAAAATTACAATTTCACAAAAAGATCAAAATGACCAAAATATGCCTAGGCTAAAAATTGGCAATTTGAAATTCTAATCACGTGACTAGGCTCCCATGGTCATAGTTAGTCTCCGGGCTTAGCAATTCTAGGGTTACACTAGTTAACCATCAAAATCACCATTCAACTTTTTAAATAGCTTTAAATTGACTAAAAATCACCAAAAATCACAATATGATTTAAATATCATTATTAAATGATTATAATCACAAAATTTCAAAATTACCCTCATTTGGAAAACTGGGTATTACAAGTCTACCCCCCTTAGAAGAATTTCGTCCTCGAAATTAAGATGATCGTACTCCTCCTAGGTCAAGCCCCCAATCAAAAAAGGTCGAAGGATAATATACAATCATAGTCCTACTGGTCGTGATTCCACAGTCTCGAACAGGGTAACTACGCTATCTAGCATATCACAAAATATCCTGACAGGTACTAATGGAAATCACACATGAAGGTGGGGAAGAAGAACAAGGAGGTCAAACCTGCTAACCCATCACCTGCAGTGTTGGTCTCCACGACCGCCATCAAAAAAGCTCCACCCCTCTGGGCATGGTGCTGTGCTACAGGTGATCTAACTCCCTCTATCTAATCCATGATACTCAAGTAACATCCATGCTGATATCATACTCCATACTAGGGCACCATCTATATGGTATCTATTCAGCAATCTGATAATCATACCCGTCTATTCAGAACCATGTTACCAGAATCCTTGTTAAGCTAGTAAGAACAACAGCGATAATCAATAGAGTCTGCAACTAAGGTACATACCTCTAGATTCATGGTATTTAAAAATTTTGCATTGTCGCTAGCTTGGCTGCAAAAACTTTAAATTTCCACACCCAAGATATACATCCAAAATTAGACCCTATCTCATCACCAAACTAGCTAATATGGCTGTAGAAGACTCTAGATTCCCTGACAGAGGCAACCTAGCCCATAATATTATCTTGATAGAAAATTAAGTCAATAATGGATACCAAGAATCAAATTCAACGATGAACAAGGAAGATAGACAGATACTGTCAGAATCGAATTTTGAGATAGTTTATAATGAGATTCTCAAGGGTCATTCCAGGAATTTTCTAAAGTAGTCCTAACTGTGATTGAGTACTCTCTCAACTTAAGCCTATTCCGTAGTTCCTATCGCAGGCTGTAGTGATACTCTAGTTCGAATACCACTACATAAACTCGACTTACAAGGGCCACCACTAAAAATGTGTTACGACACGTACCCAGTGTAGGGGCACGAGAAGTGGGTACGTCCAGCCTACGCCGCAGTGTCGACAGTAGAACGCTGTCCTAGGTTCTATCTAATCAACAACTCACGCAATTATATAATGTACTTGTCAAATCTTAACTCCGAACGAAGGACAAGTATAAATATAATAAAATCTCAATCACAGTCTAAACACGATATGATAGCACAGAAGTTTACAACTAAGACTAAAACAACAACAAATATAAGGCAAGTAGGGCAAATCTCATATCTCGAGTTATTACAATTCAAGTTCTAAAACATGAAAACTAAACCAGTCTACTAGCTAGTCTCCCGATCACTCCTGAGTGTCGTGGCTAAAGGTAGCTAAGCCATCTCCTGCTCTAAGGCAAGTAGGGCAAATGTCCTCAGGGCAAGCATCTGTAATATTTTCAACAGGTCCAGTCAGGACATGAACGAGTACAACTCATCTAGAAATCCCAAGTAAATGACAGAACTATAAAGCAGTTATAGACAGTTGTATTGATAAACATGGCAGTTTATACAGGTAGTGATGTAGAGAAACAGTTAAGGTACAAAGAAAGTAAGGTAACTAAACAAGAGAAGAAGCATAGCAATGAAGACTATAAAATATGATCTAGCTGAACTAGAGTAACATGATATAAGTCCAGATAGTATAATATTAGTCAAGTGTAATCCCAGTGTGAGTCCAGATAATGTAAATCTAATACCAGATGATTTTAGTACAAGATGAGTCCAGACAATGATCAATGATTCCAGGGTGAGTACGAACAATACTCTAACAGTGTGTTTTAAAATATCGAGATCGACATGTAAATGGATGTAGGTAATACGACACTTCGCACACTCGGCCAAGTATGGGATGGCTATCATTCCAATATAATTCCAAGGGAGTGGTTCCAGTATTTGGGAATGTTCACATGTCTACTCCAATATTTCCCCACCCAACAAGTACAAGTGAATCCATAACCCGACACAAAATAGTACAAGTCCAACCAGAACATGAATAATACCAGTAAGTGATTTCAGGGTGATTTCAGTAGGTGATTCCAGTAGGTGATTCCAGTAGTGGTTCAAGAAATGGAGGCCAGACATGAATAAATGAGTGTCGCATAAAATGGATCCAGAAATATTAAATCGTATTTGTAACAGAGAATCAAATAGAACTAACTAGAACTGACGTACAGTAATCGACAATTAAATAAAAGAACTATCAGAGAATGTACTCGCCTGATACTCTGAAAAGAGTAGTATAATATCAGATGTCTGCACCAGAGTCACAATATCCTAAATAGAGCAATATGGGTTATAATGTTTTTAAAATAAAATAATTGAAGTTTACGATGCAATCTACATGATTTCTAGGCCAATCTTGGTCAAAGTCAAACTTTTAGGGTTTTTGGTCGATATCCAGGTCAACTAGGCTATTGGGTTTACATCAATCTAGCAAACTCTACATTAGGGCTAAACTCATAATCCTAACCAATGCACATCTAATTCCAACTCATAATCCTATAGTATAAGTATATCTATATATGCCATATCTCTATTTGCCTCTCTAGTTCATATGTACATCATGATATCGACTTAACATCAATTTCCAATCCCTCGCATGTAGCAACCATATTTATATCAAACACATATGTAGTATAACCCATATATATAGCTATTAGCCTATATACATGTAGCCTCTCATATCTAACATATGAATTACACTATTTATAGACATACCTATATAGCCTAAGTAGTCATGGCCTCACTTGTATATATATATATACCTATACATTTACATTTAACCCATCACTAACCCACAATATACATATGTGGGATATATATAAATGCCACCATCTCCTATATAGGATTGGTGGATGAGTCCTCATGTGACTATTATGATTTCCTCCCTAATATTTCTCTGTCAAGCCAAGCCAAATAGTGGCTGCCTACTGTACTGCCTTACAGTGCAGTGGTTCACTGAAAGGGGGCAGCTGCTGCTATCCTCTTCTCCCATACTAACCTGCCCATCTTCTCCTTCTCTGATATAATAAAAAAACTGACACTGACAAGTGCATTACTAATTTCTGAAACAAATCCTAAAATTTGGAACCTACACACTCACTCAATACACTAGTTAGGTGCTAGCTCCTATAGAGTGCACTTACCCTCACTATCCTTACCTTTCCTATATCTCAGAAAAATTGATATTACCCTCAACTCAATCTAACCCCAATAACATATATCTATATAACATCCAAAAATACATAAATCAATGCCAAAAGCTGCTGCTGCCCTTTTTCTATTATCTACCATCCCCACTGTCCACTTGCAGACCAAACAACACTACTTTCCTTCACTCCTCTATT
Organism: Iris pallida; assembly: GCA_029216955.1. Lineage (NCBI taxonomy): Eukaryota > Viridiplantae > Streptophyta > Magnoliopsida > Asparagales > Iridaceae > Iris > Iris pallida. The sequence goes on from JANAVB010010791.1 coordinate 4,820,265, forward strand.
CATTCACTTATTCACTCTAATTTATCACTACCAATTAACAATATACCCAATGTTCTTCCTAACTAGTATGTGAAGAGCAGGACATATCAACAAGGACTAGATAACTATCTGGAAACTGAACATGAATATTAAAACTAATATGCTATTGCTCTTAAGGTAATATAGACAACATGTATATGTTTAAGACAGAACTAAGAGTGCCCAGGATCTAACTAAAGCCAAGTGGCTGCACCTTTGGCACAACAAGGTGGTTTGAACCAAGTTGCTCAAGCCCCTGCTACTTACTGAATCACTAATGAGTAGTGGACTGAACAAGTGGAAGGAATTTCTAATGTTCAGTATGGATTGAAACTCATTTGAAAACTGTTTTTTTAAACATGTATCAGTCATGCAACAAATGGAACCAAAAATCATTTAAAACCTAATTAATCTATTCGAAATCGAAAGAAAATACATGCCAACATAGGTGTGGGTCTGTTCGTGTCCCCGTGTCCAGCAAATAGGACACGAAGTATTGAATATGTCATGAAACAGGTGGTATCAGCAAACAATGTACTGTGCGTGCTAAGTGTCGTACGGCCAGGTTGGTCTAGATTGGACACGATATAGTCCACAAGAGGACACATTGTCGTGTCCCCACTTAGTCTAGGTATAGGTCTTCGTGTCCAAGTGCCTACACTGAGTCGAGGTCGTGTCGTGTCAGTGTTATTAGGGCGTATCAGTGGCTCGAAACTGGTATACACAACACTATACGAAATCAGTGCGGGTAAATTTTCTTCGTGAACACATATCGAGAACCTATGAAACTTTATCGATGTCGTGTCAGTGATTGCCCGTACCCACACACCAATTTTCAGGTATCGGGGTACCATGTCGTGTCCGCTAGGACACCCGAGCAGCAGGACACTGCACGAGCCCCTTGCGGTGTCTCATGCGGCGTGTTCGAGTTCTAAAATAGTGTCCAAACATGCGTAAAATTGACTCAGTCATTTAGGGTTGTAATATACACATGTTAGGCTACACTTACATGTAATTTTTTTGAAATTTACCAAAATCGATTTCTATGTGACATTTCATCGAACACGCATTTAAACATACTGATACGTGTCCGATACAGACACGAAATGGACACGAATTCCTACCAAACTTGGGCTACACCTAGGGAAATCCTAAATAAATGCATCTATGGGAAGAAATCAGGAATTTATTAGGGTTTGTAGGTTTTTACCTATTGAGTGTTCAAACTCAATGTAAAGAGCCTCGACTCGACGTCTTCCTTGATTTGCTACGGTTCAAACATCCTCCAACCTTGCTAGCAAGCCTCCACAAGTCTTCTCTAATGTTGGGGATGACGATGCAATTTTTTTGACTCAATTTGGGCTCAATTTGGATTAATTGGGAGAGGTTTAGGGAAGAACAAAGTAGGGTTCTTCTAGGTTTTTAAAAAGAAGGCAATGTCTACTAGATGATACTTTATAGGAAGGGGGCTTGTATGGCTGCCACAATAGTGAATTAGGGTTAGGGTTAGATGTAGATGAGTGGCTAGGGCTTGTCCACCCAATTTCGAGCCTTCCTATTGGTTCAAGGCTTTCTTTTTCACAAATATCCTAAGAAAAATATCCTACCATAACAATATCTAGATACTACTAACCTTGGCACTTAGTTGGAATGTTCTATCCTTGATTCTAACCTCAAGACTAATCTAGGTTATGTTAACTTCTAGGTTAAGGCTTAACTAAAAGATTAGCACAATATTTAATTAATCAAAATTACAATTTCACAAAATTGTCAAAATGACCAAAATATCCCTAGGCTAAAAATTGGTAATTTGAAATTCTAACCACGTGACTAGGCTCCCATGGTCATAGTTAGTCTTCGAGTTTAGCAATTCTAAGGTTACACTAGTTAACCATCAAAATCACCATTCAACATTTTAAATAGTTTTAAATTGACTAAAAATCACCAAAATTCACAATATGATTTAAATATCATTATTAAATGATTATAATCACAAAATTTTAAAATTACCCTCATTTGGAAAACTGGGTGTTACATATTTCCCCTTCCGACTCTCTAACAATCAGTAACGGTCAATGATACACTAAAAAGGATACAACAACTATGGTGCCACAATCGTGTCCCAATGAAATATCAAGCATTTTCTCAACGGGATATCAAACAAGAAAATGATAGAGAAAACATTATAATGAACTAAAACATAAATGCAATACTGTACTTGCCTCAATCCTTGCAAAAACCGTAGTCATAAGTCGAGGATGAGGGGATTGCCGATCTAGAAGCTGTCAACCAATAACATACATCGTACCACGAACCATGCACGAAAACTATAAGTCAAGTCTAATGTTCTAGTTCTAAATTCACGGAATAAGTGGCTAATGGGTTAACTAATCTATTAATAGCTAATTCTGGAATAATTCACTTAAAAACCCAATTTAACCTAATTATAATCTAAATATAATCTAAACATGCAAGTTTGGTCATCAAAAGTCATGTTTTCAATTTTGGAAACCATGACACGCAAATCGAGGCATGCCGTTGACTATCTAGTCAAATTTTATGAACTCTAGATTTTGAAAATGCAACTTGGTAGATTTCAGTGCCACGAGTGCGCTAGAATCAACCGTGTCACAAAATCACGTTTTGGTCAAAAGATATTGCCCTTATGGCTAATCGTGACCAAAACGTTGATCAACCGATCAATTCTAAGTTCAACAGAATAACTAAAATACTAGATGAACGAAATAATTTCTGGAAAAAATATATGTCATGGACCTCTGTGTTAGCTTTCCGAAACTTCAAACGGCTGGTGATTTCGATTTCTGGTTCTCCCGGAACCCCGAAAACATCAAAACCGTGTCAAGTTTCGGGCAACTAATACTCTACGAATTTTACAAAAATTAAGATTTAGATTTGATGAAAATAAATTACATATTCAGGAAGTTTACCTCGAGACGAATCTGAAAAAAAAAACGGCACGCGAATCCGAGGTCGGGGCTCTCCGCAATCGTATCGGGAAGTTGAGGAATCACCAAGATCAAACCACAAAGGAGGAGGCTATAATTAATTAGGGTTTGTGAATATACATGCATATATATAGGAGAGAGAAAGGCGATTACTGTAGCGGGCGCCGACAGGTGGGCCCCCTGCGTGGATGACTGGGTAATTATTTATTTAATTCAGAAAATTATTAAAAAATCATTCTAAGTCCAAATAAATTAAAATAAATTACAGAAAAATCCAGAAAAATTCTAAAAATTTGTAAAAAATATTTCTAAGTGTCTAGAATCTAAATAAAATATTTTAAAACAAAATATCATTGTGTGACCTCACAGTAAATTCCCAAAGCCTATAAAATATAATTTCTATAGGTTTTAATTATATAAAAATTTCCAAAAATTCTAAAAAATCCAGAAAATTTTTAAAATATTCTAGAAAATATTTTTAGTCATTTAGAGCCCAAATAAAAATATTTGGTCCAGAAATACCCCCATATGACCTTACAGTAAATCCTGAAAGTCCTTAAAAATAATAAAACCTTAAATATTAAATACCTAAAAATATCCAAAAATTGTAGAAAAATATAAAATAGCTAAATGATACATATATAAGCTATCTAGAGGTCATATGACCTTTTGACCATAGCCCACCTACAAGCTTTGGCATGACTCTCAATGACCACAAAATTAATTATAAACAAATAAAATTAAAAAATTAAAAATTTGGGAAGTGGACATACAAATCTATCCACCTTAGAAAATTTTCGTCCTCGAACTTTCAAAAGATACAAATAGGCACAACCAAGAATATCATCAAAATATGACTTGACCAATCGATATGAATAAGCACGACAAAGAATATAATTTAAAAAATAATGTGATGAATGCTCGATATTGATCAGGCGTATAGAATCGAAATATAAATATGTTTTAGAAATATAGTGGAAAAATAAAAATAGGTTTAACAGATGACGATTCGAAAATAGAAAAATATGATAGAAATAAAGAACTACTAGTTGTAGAGAAGGTGGTAACAAGAAATAAGACATCAAATAAATTTGAAAGAAAAAAATTTACTAGTCGTATGCCAATAAAAGATATAGTCGCTATGATATTCGAAAATCATAAGTATATCCGAAGTCATTTAACCGAGAATCTATGCCTCGCCAGTGTATATCTGGCTGCCGTGAACCCTTCTTTTCATGACTCAAGTATAATATGTTATCGAACACTTTATCAACTCTACCCAATATTGACATAATAAATCAAAAGATCAATAATACAACTAGGATATATTTTTAGTAATATTCGACAACCTACGCACACTTAAAATTATTTTAACTTAGGAGTCATGCCACGCCAGTGCGCTGTTGACTATAGTGAACCGGCAGTCTCCATAATTCAAATAAATGAGGACAGTGCCCATCTGCCTTACCATTGTATGTTACCAAAAATTATTTCAACTATATCCCTAAGAATTTCAAAGGAACTTCAATAAATTCAAATAAGTCGATCTTGATAAGAAAATATAAGTATTTGTCCTTGAGTAAAAGTATCAGTTTTGAAAATAAAATGATCACAAAATGAACGAAGACGACTTGAATTAATATATTGATAATTGAACAAAGATTAGGAATTGAAAATAAAACGATCACAAAATAGTTTTGAAAATAAAACGAGATTTAGAGAAGGCAGACGATAAAATGGCACAAATCATCTAAATTAGGAATTGAATTCTATGAAGGCCTAACTTACCAAACGTATATTCTACACACCTTGGATCCTACCAACATGTCAAAACAAAATAACATATTCTCTTAGAAAAATTCTTCGATTTATCCATGCCTAGACTTCAATAAATCATTGGCTAAACCACATGGCCTATTTAACAATCTTAACTATCCAAGGGTCAAATTGAATAAGGGACTCCTAGTCATATTTATTCTCATAAAATCAAATCAAACCTAATTGTGAATGAGCATCCTAGTCGCAGGCTTGCAGTAGTACGACTAACTTAAGTACTACCACAAGTTCGTAATCTTTTGCAAAAACAAACCTGCATGGGCCACCACAAAAACTTGTCACGACCCGCACCCACTTTTTGGGATACGAGTGCGTGTCCAAGCCCAGTCTACGCCACGGTATTGGCAGTAGTACGCTGTCTAGCCCGCAATAAACAAAGTGTTCATAAATACTAACTGCTCATTCACAATAACTAAATCAACTTTACAAAATATAAATTTTTACGTTTGAAGAAGAATGTAAGCTTTTACATTTATAGCAAACTACCACACAACTAACTAGTCTTCTATGGTTTGGCCTTCGAGTCTCTATTCCCCCTCGTATGGTCCATAGTGCAAGAGTAGGCACGTCAACCTCACCTATAACAACGATCCAGTCAGGTAAGGAGCAGAGTACAACCATATTGCAATTAATGTATTAGTCCAAAATAATTTAGAACAACGAGAAACCATGATGGCAAAGAGTATATAAAGAACTAGCAAAAGGTAAACTAACATGATATGAACTAGCACTAGTAAGATATGAACTAGCAGAATGAAACTAGCAAGGTATGAACTAACAAGATACGAACTGGGAAAATGTAAACTAGCAAGATGTGAACTAACAAGATATGAACTAACAAGATAATGGACCAGATAAAGGAAAATAGGAACAATTATGTGTGTGTGAAATACCATTTAATACGTGAATGGCTGGGCTAATACGGCACATCATACGATGGCTATCGATAATAATAGAGTACGGCTAACTCATACGTGGGGTGTATGACTTAGCTATCCAAAATCAAATAGTTAGGTTTGTTCACGTACTTACCGAGTATTTCCCCTCCCGACTCTCTAACAATCAGTTACAGTCAATGATACACTAAGAAGGATACAATAACTATGGTGTCACAATCGTGTCTCAACGAAATATCAAGCAATGTCTCAACAGGATATCAAATAAGAAAATGATAGAGAAAATATTATATTGAACCAAAACATAAATAAAATACTGTACTTGCCTGAATCCTTGCAAAAAATGTATTCAAAAGTTGAGGATGAGGGGGTTGCCGATCTAGAAGCTGTCAACCAATAACATACATCGTACCACGAACCGTGCACGAAAACCACAAGTCAATTCTAATGTTCTAGTTCTAAATTCACGGAATAAGTGGCTAATGGGTTAACTAATCTATTAATATCTAATTCTGGAATAATTCACTTAAAAACCTAATTGAACCTAATTATAATCTAAATATAATCTAAACATGCAAGTTTGGTCATCAAAAGTCATGTTTCTAATTTTGGAAACCATGACACGCAAATCGAGGCATGCCGTTGACTATCTAGTCAAACGTCATGAACTCTAGATTTTGAAAATGCACCTTGGTAGATTTCAGTTCCATGAGTGCGCTAGAATCAATCGTGCTGCAAAATCACATTTTGGTCAAAAGATATCGCCGTTATGGCTAATCGTGACCAAAACGTTGATCAACCGATCAATTCTGAGATCAACAGAATAACTAAAATACTAAATTAAAGAAATAATTTCTTGAAAAAATATATGTTGTAGAACTCTGTGTTAGCTTTCCGAAACTTCAAACGGTTCTTGATTTCGATTTCTGGTTCTCCCGGAATCCCGAAAATATCAAAACCGTGTCAAGTTTCGGGCAACTAATACTCTACGAATTTTACAGAAATTAAGATTTAGATTTGATGAAAATAAATTACATATTCAGGAAGTTTACCTCGAGATGAACCGATAAAAAAACGACGCGCGAATCCGATGTCGGGGCTCTCCGCAATCGTGTCGGGAAGTTGAGGAATCACAAATATCAAACCACAAAGGAGGAGACTATAATTAATTAGGATTTGTGAATATACATGCATATATATAGGAGAGAGAGGCGGTTACTGTAGCGGGCGCCGACAGGTGGGCCCCCTAGGTGGATGACTGGGTAATTATTTATTTAATTCAGAAAATTATTAAAAAATCATTTTAAGTCCAAATAAATCAAAATAAATTGCAAAAAAATCCAGAAAAATTCTAAAAAATTCTAGAAAATATTTCTAAGTGTCTAGAATCTAAATATAATATTTTGACACAAAATATCATCGTGTGATCTCACAGTAAATTTTCAAATCCTATAAAATATAATTTCTATATGTTTTAATTGTATAAAAATTTCCAAAAATTCTAAAAAATCCAGAAAAAATCTAAAATATTCTAGAATTTAGATATTTAGAGCCCAAATAAAAATATTTGGTCCAAAAATACCCCCATATAACCTTACAGTAAATCCTGAAAGTCCCTAAAAATAATAAAACCTTAAATATTAAATACCTAAAAATATCCAAAAATTATAGAAAAATATAAAATAGCTAAATAATACATATATAAGCTATCTAGAGGTCATATGACCTTAATATGGTCATAGCCCACCTACAAGCTTTGGTATGACTCTCAATGACCATAAAATTAATCATAAACAAATAAAATAAAATAAAATAAAATTAAAAATTTGGAAAGTGGGCTTACAGTCTCTCGAAGGAAACTCGAAAAACATTAAGCGAAGCTCTGATGCAAGTTGACGCTTGTCTTGTACATCTTAAGAAGTCAGACGAAGAGCCTATGGCATGTCCTCAATGTCATAGTATGATGGAAATAATGCTAAATATCACCTTCACCCAAGATGACATACTGTTGGAGGATAATCGACATGACCGAGCTCTTTACTTCACTGGGTATGTTGACACAATAAAGGTAGATCGCATTCTTGTCGATTCCAAGTCTGCACTAAGTATAATCCCAAAAACGTTGCTGGATTTTCTAAAGCTTCTAGTCTATAGCCTCTCATAACTGTGACAACTACTCTAGGGTTCAATTTTGAAAGAGTAAATCGCTTGGGAAAGATTCGCTTGAGAGTCCAAATCGGCGATCTCCATACGAAAGCCACCTGCTATGTAATTGACAATCACGTCTCCTATAATCTACTATTATGAAGGTCGTGGTTGCATGAACATAACATTGTGCCATCCACTCTCCACTAGTGCTTCAAGTACGTGGACGACAACGTAGAAGTCAAGAAAGAAGTTGCTGACCTCAATCCTTTTCGAGGTGTCGAGGCCTATTATACGGACTCTAGAATGTACAAAGAAGAGTACATGAAGGTTGTGTTGGCTATGGAAACGAAGAAAGACAAAAAGATAACCTAGATGAAGTCTTGGTGATTCCAGTTAAAGGACGCACTTCTCGTCCTTTATTTTCTCAGATACTAGCCATCAATCTTGCCCCTTCTACTGAGAAAGTACAGTAAAGGGAGCTCACCTCTTCTGAGCCTCTTGTTATTGACCTTCGTCGTAACAAGTCTACTACTTCTTTTCCTCCTTCTCTTATCATCGTCCTAGCAATGTCTTCAGCCAAGGTTGAAAATGTTGTTGTAACTGTTGAAGCAGTAAAAGATATCAATAAGCATGTCACTTTCATAGTATACTGGTGTCACTTTTACACCCAGCATTACTTAGCAATCCTTGTTATTTTGAATCCACCTTAGGAGCAATTCAACCCTTCCAAGATGAGATCGTATTTGAACCAATACAAAGTTCATTCTTTGTAGTCCCCCCCGGAATGATGATGAACATCCAATTCTCTTCATCAGAGAACGTAACCAAAAGACTATACTCGACATCAATTCTAAAAATGACAATCATGAAAGAATACAACTGCGTCGTTATAGTCAACAATCCAAAAATATCATCTGAAAAATGGGTTACAATTTCAGGTTCGGACTTAATAGAGGTAAAGGTAGATGAACTCCTATTCGACTACCTACCCCGAAAGAAAAGTCACCACAGTATTACAACAAAACTAGACATGGGAGTATTACAACAAAACTAGACATGGGTTACGCTACACTACGCTAATCATAACCCAGACAGATCTGAATCAGATGAAGAGATACGATCTCACTCCTCCGATTCCTCCTTATGGGACTCAGACACCAGTATGGGGGATGTCCATCGACTGACTCAATCTGTCAATATGGTGACAGCTGAATTCCCAGAAGATGATGATGACTTTATCGAGGCTTATGAGAACGAGCCTTGGGCATAAAGGATGGATACTCAATGGAAACTTTGCTTCGATAAGTGTGAACCACCCACGGAGGACGAGCTAATCTAGATCAACGTCGAAAATAAAGCTTCTCCAAGGCCAATCTTATCTGCAAGAGCCTTCTAGAGGCAGATAAACAAGATTTAATCCAACTCATTAAAGAATACATTGACGTGTTCGCCTAGAGCTATGAATATATGTCAGGACTAGATCCTCAGATTGCTACTCATAATCTTAACACTTTGCCAAACGCCAAGCCAGTTAAACAACAACATGATTCCGGCCTGATATGATGGATGCTATAGAAGCTAAAGTTAAGAAGCTCATTGCCTGCGACTTTGTTAGGAAGGAACAACATCTCAACTGGGTGGCTAATGTCGTCCCGGTTATGAAGAAAATAAGAAAAGTTTGAGTCTGCATTGACTTCAGAAACCTCAACACAGCTTGTCCCAAAGACGAGTTTTCTTTTCCAATCACTGATGTCATAATCGACAACACCAGCGGTTCGAACAAATGTCTTTCATGGACAGATTCTTGGTTATAATCGGATCAAGATGAATCCTGAAGTCGAAGAGCATACATCATTCCTCACTCCTTTGGGTGTTTACTTCTATATAGTCATATGGTTCGGTCTCAAGAAGTTGGTGCCTTCTATCAGCGAGCCATGAGCACCATTTTTTGTGAACACTTACCAAAAAATAGTCGAATGCTATGTTGACGATATTGTTGTCAAGAGTCGTTTAAAGGAAGATCACATCCAAGACCTGAAGACTATCTTCGATCTAATACATCAGCATCAACACAAGATGAATCCCATCAAGTCATTCCTGGGTGTTTCTAGTAGAAAATTTCTCTGATTCGTTTTTACCTCTAAGGGTATACACGTTGACCCCAATAAAGTCAAATCCATTCAAGAGATATGTCCTCCACACAATCTAAAAGAGCTACGAGGATTCCAAGGATGACTTATCTATATCAGGAGATTCATCTCAAATCTCTCTAGACATTGTAGACTATTCACTCAATTAATGAAGAAGTTATATCTTTCGTTTGGACTGATGAATATCAACAAGCATTTGAAGACATTAAGCGGTATTTAATGAACCCTCCAGTTCCGGTTCCTCCAATCATAGGAATACCCTTCTTGATATACGTTCGAGGGATGAACCATTCTCTCGGTGCCCTCCTAGCCCAGAAGAACAACGAAGGCCATGAGCAAGCAATCCACTACCTTAGTTGCATGATGATCGATGTTGAACACCGATACAGTCCGATAGAAAAAGAGTGCTTAGCCATGATGTTTACTATCCAGAAGACACATCATTATATCACAAGCCAAATCATCCATGTCATCTCCAGAGTCAATCCTCTGCGAGTATTGATGAAAATCCTAGTACACTTAATTCTAGACTTGCTACTTGGGCGATGCTATTAGCACAGTACGATATAGTCTATGTTTTCATAAAAGTCTGTCAAAGGCCAAGCCTTAGCTGATTTCTTGGCTGCTTATCTAGTTTCTGAAACTTCGAAGCTCTATGACAAAATTCCCAACAAAACTCTAGAGTCTGACACGACTTCGGAAGGAATACTCGCTTGGCGTCTATTCTTTGATGGTGCATTAGAATTGGACCCAACGGTATCATATCACAAGAGTAGGAATTGTCCTCGTTGCCCAGAAGGGTTGCCATTCAAAGAGCATATTCTCTGAATGAGCCATGTTCTAACAATGTTGTCGAATACAAGGCTTGCTCATCGGTCTTCAGTTAGCTAAACAGCTGGATATCGACTATCATGAAGTTTATGGAGACTTTAAATTGATCGTCAATCAGGTTAGAGGTACGTATGAGGTCCGACACCAAGATCTCCCCCTACCAAGAAGCAGCAGTTAGACTTGCTATATCATTCAAAGGTTTCTTTATTGAGCATGTACACCAAGCATGCAATACGGAAGCCGATGCACTCGCTAATCTAGCGGTAGTATTAGCTGTTCCTATAAAAAGGCAGCAATTAATCGTCATTGCTAATCGAGAATTATTCTGATCGAGAATAATTTGAATATTGAATTCAGTAATATGGTTGAGATTTGTACTACTAGTGAAGATTGGAGGACCCCCTTTATCGACTTCGCAGTACATGACATCCGCCAGAAGATCTTAAAGAAGCTACGAATAGGTCGTCGATCACTCTGATTCTGTTACAATCAATCGTCTAAGACACTCTACCGTTGATCTTTTGATGGTATGCTCATATGCTAACTTGTGGGTAATGAGGAAAAATAGATATTACGTGAAGCTCGTGATGGTGTCTGCGGCGCACATCAGTCTGGTCCTAAACTACAAGACCGTATTAGACGTATGGGATACTATTGGCCCACCATGGTGGCAGATGTAATTAAATATGCCAAAAATGCAGAGCATGTCAAATCCATGCAGAGTTTACCCACCAACTATCTAAATTCTTGTATCCAACTGCAGCATCTTGGCCTTTTGAAGCTTGGGGCATGGATGTATTTGCCCTATCAATCCATCATATCCTGAGGATCGGTTCATCTTAGGTATAATCGATTATTTCTCAAAATGGGAAGAAGTTATTCCAATAGCTGAAGTCAAGACAAGCAGTGTATCAACTTCATCAAGCATCATGTGATTTATCGATTCGGAGTTCCTCGAAGAATTATTCATGACAACAAACCTCAGTTCATGAGTCAAGCATTTACTCAATTCTGTAATGATACTCGAATCAACAAATTATTTTTACAACTTATAATTCTGCAGCCAACGATTTAGCAGAAGCATTCAATAAGAATCATCAAGCTTTTCAAGAAGTTTGTTTCTACCAATAAACACAACTGGAGTAAAAAGCTTGGAAAATGCCTATGAGCGTATGCACTACTGTACATACCCTGACTGGCTGTATACGATTTTCTCTAGTATACGGGTGCGAAGCTGTCTTACCATTGGAGATTCAAATTCCATCCCTGAGTATAGCAATCGACAATGAACTAGCTGTTGAAAATAATGATCATCTTGGCTTCAGGAGCTTGAAACACTTGATAAGAAGCGCTGCTAGCTCAACAGCACATTAAACTTTATCAGGCCCATATCTCAAAAGCTTTCAACCGTAAAGTCAAGGTACGACTTTTCAAGTCCTTACTGTCAGACGTCCTATGATTATGAGTCACATGACAAAGCAAGTTGAACCAAAGTGGGAAGGTCCCTACATCATAAGCAATGTCTTCTCCAACGGAGCTTACCAGTTGACCGGGATGGATGGTCGAATAGCTATGATGCCTATCAATAGCAAATTTCTAAAAAATATATCATGTTTGAAAGTATGTATTATATTTTCTAGCACAAATCCTCAAATTATTATCTTTTATTCACTCTTTCGTGAATAAACCAACAGATAATAAGTCCTCAAATCCCCAGCGGAGTCTAACTCAGATTTTATGGTACATCCTAAAAAAGATTAAAATCATAATGTCCACTACAACATATCATCACAATATCATCTTTTGAAACCCAGTCGTTTTAAAAGATATCTTATTCTTGATCCCCAGTTGGTTTAAGAATAAAACAGATATACGAATTTACATCCACATTACCTCTGAATTTTATTGTTTGTATCGATGAATTTACGTCCACATTACCTCTGAATTCCATTGTCTGTATCAATGACTTATCACATCCATATTACCTCTGATAAACGTCATCCCAAAAATAACTCACATCAAGTTATATTCTGTGACGTTCAGGACCTATGAACAGATATAATAAGTGATGCTATTTTTAAGAAATATGTCACGTCCAGGACGTCTGAATGTATTTTTACACTCTACACTATCATTCATTGCTTGTGCCTCAAACGGATACATAAAGTAGTAAAATTGCAAAATAATCGCTTTTCTATTTCATATTAATCTTGAGAACATGAACTATTACATTACTCAAAATATGATAAAAATTATTCAAAAAGATTATTACATTTATCATCTAAAAAGACTTATTGGTGAGGAGTGCTAAGGTCAGAAATTGTCTTCGTCAAAGCTTCGGCTCGCTCCACCCCAGTAGCAATCACCCATTCCCTGGCCAGGTTCCTCCTGAACTCTTCAGTTAATGGCTGCATCGAAAGGATATGACTCCATCTATTTTGAGTTCGAATGAGGTTATCCCTTTGTCTATTCAGGTCATCCAGACGACTAGAGGAAAATTGGCGCAGTTTGATCACCTCCTCTTGGTGATTCCTAGCCGCTGTAACCGACACGGGTCCGAGATAATTCAGCTTCTAGATCCTGGATGTGAGCTTGACCTTTAACCACTTCTTGGTCTTTTTCTTTCCTCGACCTTATAAAGTTCAATAAAGGAAGTAGCCACAGCAATACCAGACTCTATATCACCAGACTGTACCACGAATTGTCGTAGCATTGTCAAGAGCGGCTCATCGTTTTTCATATTCTCTGGCTATAGCCTCACATTCAGCGTCCACCAGTCTATTTCTGTTCCCTCTGGTCAGAGCCTGGTAAGACTGGATAAGCTCCTCGAGCCCTGTCGGGATTTGCTCTAGGGCATCCGCTCTCTCATTGTCTCCAAAATTGTGTATGGAGTCAATTGGACAATGAGAAGATCTCTCACAAAATCATAAGGATAATTCTTCTCTATCGCCAATTAAACCAAGAAGTGTAGAAAGGTGAAGAAGGTATCTATGTAAGTGTGGATAAGGCTCCCCATTACCGCTTGTACATCATGTGTCGCTGCTGCAGCTGAAACCTCTCCTTCTACCGAAGCTGGAGGAAGATTGGCAATCAACACAACATCAACACTTGGAGATTTTAGTACAGGCATTTTGACGAGCTTCCTCCATGCATGTATCCTGACATCCAAGGGCTATAGTTGAACTGAGGCTGAACGTAGTGGAGGCTATTGGACTTCAGTGATCGTCCCTATATGACTTGCTGCAATGCAAAGTAAAATCATTATATAACATGTTATTGAATGAAAAGAATTGGTGAATAAAGTCAAAAATTTACCCGGGCCTGTGGGAACATAAGGAGTGTCGATAGGTGCAGTATCTCTTTCTGTAATAAGGCAGATAGTGCTGCTACTTGACTGCTTCCTGCTTCTGAGCCTCCCGACATGAAGAGCTTCCAGCCCTGAGCCAGAGCTGCCTCAAGCCCCTGATTCAATTTGGTCTCCTTGGGTTTCCACCTCTTCTTCCTCCTCTTCCAAAATATGTTTGATAGGGGCTTGAGTCCCCTAGATATTAGTATCAAGGTTTTCATCACCCTCAAGGCCTTTGAGACCTTCAACAAGGCATCACCCTAATCTTCACTAAACGGGCTTTCATCGCCCTCGATATCGACGTTAGAGTTCTCATCGCCATGGGGATCATCGAGACTCTATCATCTCCGCTAGGCCTCCGGTTGCCATCATCTTCATGGGGTGCTCATCACCCTCAATCATAAGTTGGCTATCCTTGGCCACCAAGTCTTGACCCTCTTAGGTCGGTAACTGATCTTGGATTGACTCAGCATCTCAAGATCCGGGCGGCATCAGTAACATCCTCCTCTGTTTGCTCATCCCTATCGTCAAAATCATGCAGCGTCTCTTTAATCTCTTCATCTATTGAAGGTAGCTCGTTGGGTGCAACGACTGCAGTAGTCTGAGTTGTAGAAGGAGATGGAACCTATAGTCATATCCTTTCCATCTTGCCCCCCCAATGATCCCAACTGGACTGATGCTTCCTCATGAATGCGATTCTTGGAGCATCATCAAAAGCCAAAGGAGATATTAGACAGCTGAAGCAGGCGTGATTGTCTTCATATATAGGGGAATATCAGCCTCAATAGTCACTGGCTCTGAAATAGTAACTGGAGGGACGTCTACTGGATCAGAGCTGATTCACTAGTCGGTAGAAGTTTTAGAGATGAAGAAAGGTCAATACAAATTGCTAAAGGGTTAACATCTAGTAGCTCTTGTTGAACTGAGAGACTGAGATATCACTTTGTGGAGAGAACATGCCCCTAAATGACGGTGGCAATGACACTTGACCAGGGGACTTCTTAGTGAGGGAGGAACAGTAGAAGTTGCTGCCTTTGCCTTCATAGTTCTCATTACACCAATTTCCTTCTGGCTGCTCACTTGAGTAGCGATTTTAGGGAAACGGCAACAACAGGTCGATCTTATGATGCTTCAGGAGCAATTTGCTCTCTACTTGACTCCTCCACCTTGGTTTCCTTCTGAGCAGGAGATAGGGTGGTTCTTATGAAAGAAGATGTTCCTCAGGTGAAGCCCCGCGTCAAACTGTTGTGTCTGAGGCCTTGTCCTCGCTACGGGCTTCTCAGCAGTAATTATTTATTTCGTCTTCCTCTCTTTCCCCTTATAGGAGAAGAAGTTCATCATGGACCGACTGGGAGGATGAAGTCCCAGTCTTCTGCTTCTTACCTCCTTTAACGGGGATTTTTTTTGCTTCTTTAGGGTGACGCACAGTGCACCCTACACCTCGTCGAAGAAACCAGCAGGTGCAACCACTAGAGATCATCAGCGGAATGTTCTCCTCGGCTTCTGCAAATTCTACGGTAGTTGCGGTCCCTTCTCATGACCTTCTCATGCCAAAAGCTGTCTGCTAAGGAGTAACCTTCGAAGAAGGTGCTTGCTGAGGTGTAAAAATTTGCGTATGTATTTAACATATACGGGCCAACCTCAAAAGTAGCAGAGGGCATGGTAAATACAGCTTTAGTACTCGCATTGTACATAGTATCTCCATCCTTGGGCCCCATTGATCAAATGTCCGAAGGCTTGAAGGCAGGTGGTCACATTCCGACGTGCATCTGGTCGTAGCCGAACTGACGAGCAAATCGGCTAGGCAAATATTGTTCTAGATAGCATTCATTCTCGAACCGATACACCAGATGTGAAGGTCTGATCATCTTCAACCTGAGAAAGCTGCTGGAGGTAGACGGGTACCAATTGGCTCTAAATCTATGAGAGGAGTCGGAAAGGTCTCATATCAGGTGGAGGAGCGACGCAAAAGAACTTCCAGTTGGAGCCCATATTCAAACTTTTCTATAGTCAAAGAGTGAGTCCACCTTCCATCGGGATGTGGCATATCTACCGATGAAGTCTCCTCTAGTAGCACCGAGGGCTGGATCCATAGAGTGGGATGGTGTAATTTCAACCAGCCAAACAAATAAGTGAATGACATCTCGGTACGAGGAAAGTCGTCTCGAGTACCAGGTTTCTCCATCATAGTGGTCGTGAATGCACGGAGTTCCGCGTTCAGTGGACTAATCATGGCGAAAAGGATATCCATGTATCCGAACACCATACGCAACGAAGAAAATAGCATGCCTCAGTGGATGCGATCGACCGTGCTGGCTACGAGAACCACGAACCGTCATAACCAAATAGAAAGGAAGCCTGCCAAGGTAGCCTCCTAGACATGGTTATACCACCTTGTCTTATATAGACTCGATAGGGGTGCCTGCAGTATAACCATGCCAGCCCCTCCAACTCATTATCAATATATCCGAACTTTTCTATCAGTCTTTCGATTATCTGGCTGTCGAGTGGCTCAAAGAAACGAGGCCTATACTCTAAATCTTCTTGCACCTTGGTCTCTATGAAATGACCAGAGAAAAGGTATAACAACCACTTGGACGTATAGCATGTCCCAGCTGCCTTGCTCTTGTAGAGGTGAGTACACATCATCAAGTGACATAACATCTCATCAAAAACTGCCACCATCTGGGAGTCCTCCTTTGCCAGAGTCTCCAATTCTTATTCAGCTGCACATACTCTTCATATAGGTTCTCACCCATTGGAAGATGCGACAAAAACTGTATCTCGTGTAGGGCGAAGCCTATCCCCCCGTAAGGAGTAGCAAAAGTTCCAGTTCTGATATTGTACATGTAACTCCTCTTCCCGGGTTTTTAATTTTTTATTTTATTTTATTTATTCGTGTTTAAAGTAAAATTATCATCAAAACATATTCCATCGCAACAGCAAGCCTCACATCCCTAATTCCAAAATGGCCACAAAAATGGCGACTCTGCTGGGGACTACCTTTTCCTCTGACGAAAGTTGGTGATGCAATCCGATACCGACAAAGTGGGGAGCACTCAGAAGATGTTGATCGTGAAGTTCGATCAGCAGGCGTTCGAAGAGATGCTCTGAGGGATGGCTCTACCCTCAAAATCAGTGAAGCCAAACAAGTCTCGAAAGACTTGGCTTCCGAAGGCTCGTGGTGCATATCCTGCCGGTGTCTTAGAAGACATGCAACCGAAGGACTCTGCCCCTGGTGCATAGAGCTCCTATGTGGGCACATGACTCTGCCACAGAAGCTCACAAATGAAGAAGGCTCATACCATTCCGGGCTCTACTAGCCCAGCGACTTCTCTCTTGTGCAACCAACAACAGAGTGTTCAACGCTCGAGACTTGCTAAAGAAAAATACTATGATGCCAAAAATCGAAGTGTTTGACGCTCTGGGCAAACTTCGTGAGGCTCACAAACGAAGGAGGCAAAGCTGAAGAAAAATGCTGCTTCACCAAGCATGCGCCCAACAGGGTGTGGGCGCATAACTCTAGCCAGAAGACTTTTGCCTTCGACAGATTATGCATCCAAGGTCATGCGCCAAGGCTATGCCCAAGCTCTACTGACCCATACTATGCGCCACATCGAGGAAGCTTAGGCATGCTACCAAGACTTCTGGGAAGCATGCGCCGAAAGGCAGACTCTGTCTATGCGCCCACAGCAAAAAGACAGGCCCCAACGCGTATAGCACGGGGCTGTCTTCAAGGTCATCACAGAACTTATGTGTGGGGGTTGTCCCTGCACGTGAACTAAGTCGGATGCACCAACTCTCTTACAAACCTATATGCAAAGCTCGGCGATGCATGTGACATGGGTTTTAAGATAAAACTCCCTTTCGCTGACTTACACAACATGATAAATCATAAGTGTAAAGCGAGGGAGGATACAACAATTCATGGCGTACATCTGTGCACCAGTATTGTCATCAACCGTTGCTGCTCCAAAGCAATGAGAGTGCCTTAGAGGCAGTCCGTGTTTCGACGACTGTATTACTCTGACGATGAAAATCTGATGTATGTTTCATCCAACATGGCGTCATGGGGTCCCCCTTACGGGAGCCCCAATCATAGAAGGTGGACCACGAACCTAACTTTTTCTCTCAATTTTGCGAACAGAAGAAGAAGAAGTTGCCAACAGATAGCCAGCAGGCTGTCACATCTGAAGGAGTCTATATGGGTACTCGGTCGAGGACGAGATTCCGTATAGTTGACGAAGACTCCCAAGCTAGAGGTGATGATCCTTCAACTGGGGGTAGTATTCCCTTAGAGTCTGAAGCAGATGACCTTCACACCGGGGGTAGCCTTCCAGATGACGATGATCTCTCTGAGTCTGACGACGATTATCTACCTCCCCTACCTGAAGACGAGGGACTTTTCAACTCAGAGACAGACAGTATCAACACCAGTTGTACTGTTTCATCTGTTCATCCTTGCATGTTATCTACATACATGGCGGATGGAAGAAGACCTAAAGAAGCCAGTGATCAGACCAACAAGCGGCTAGAGGGTCTTGAAACAGCATACCAAGATCATTGATATGCTTACCAGTATCATGGCGGTCCAAGCTGCTGGGGCTGTTCCTCCACCTCAACAAAACGTCTCAGCACATGTTAGTCCGGCTCATAGCAACAACCATCCTTCACTACAGAATGAGTATCATTCCGTTGCATCCTCCAAATATTATAAATGCTGGAGGTGGTCCTTCACCAATAATGCCTGACAACGCAGTCGTTTCTCAACACCTGCTCAATCAACAGGATGCAATTGATTCTCTTATTGCCCGTCTCGAACCATCTCACACAAAATGAGCTTCAGAAGATGGAGATATCTCAACGCTATCCTCCTGAATGGGAGAACGCTACTTGCCCTCCTAACTACAAGCCACTGACGCTAAATTCGTTTGACGGGATGACTTCTCCTCGTTAACACATGACATACTTCAACATGCAGACTCTACACTTACCCAGGACGATCCGTTCTTGTCAAAGCTTTTATTAGCACCTTACAGGGGGTAGCTTTTGAATAGTTCTGCAGTGCTGATGGTGTGTATCAATTTTTTTAAAGACTTGGAGAGGTTATTCCTCAACAGGTTTTACGAGAGTGGCATGCGTTAGTATGTCCACCCTCATCGAGACCAAGCAAAGGAGGACTGAGTCTGTCATTGCTTTCATCGAACGTTTCAGGTGGCTAGCATTGAAGATGCCCTTCGGTATACCAGACTCAGAACTTATGGATACTTGTTAACATAACTTCCTTCCTACAATAAAGTTTTGTCTGGGTATACATAAGTATGATACATGGCCCGCTTTCATTGGGGCCGTTGATGCTGCTGAAAACGACGTCCCTAATCTGGAATTACTGATATTGAAAATACCCAAATCTGAAGACAAAGGCAAGCACCCACAAACTATCCCTGTCCGTGGGGTAAAGGGAAAGAAGTCTTGAAGGTTGACACTTCCAAGAGAGCTTCCAATTCTCAGGCCACCTCTGACAAACCTAAGGAGACTTTCTCCTTTAAAGAAGACAATGGTATTACCATTTTTTATACATTGAAAAAGGGTAATAAACTGATATTGCCTCCACCACGACGTCCTGCGGAGGCAAACCAACTCAACGATCCCAAGTATTATCTTTATCATCAGTACGTGCACCACTCTACCAAGGATTGCATCGTCCTGAAGAAGAAGATACAACAGCTTATCGACAGCCAAGTGATCAACCTCGAAGCTGACGACAAGGTCGTATCTTCTAACATGATCTCTCTTCAATTTGGTGACTTTCCTCCCACAGAAGTCCCAGACGTCGTAGTCCCGATCCCTAAGGCAATAATGGAAGTCGTCAACCTGCCGCCTGTTCGCAACTCAACCTTGGTGCCACTTACGACTGAACGTAGTGAGATCATGTGGGTCCATCTGGACCTTGTGCAAAAAATGATGCAAGGGGTGGTATCTTCCAATGTAAAGAGGGACAAAAAATACAATTCATGTCATATGATCTTCTTCCATTTACGAAGTTCTATCTGGCGAGATACAATCTGGGAAGGCTTACCTACGGACTTATGACCCTGCGCAAGAAGACAGTACCTTCTCAAGCTCCTGCTGCCCCCATAAGTTCAGAAGCCGGTCCGTCTAAGCCCTAAGCTACCGACAAAGCCAAGTAAAAAGAGATGCATTTGACAAGTCTCTGAAGGCGCCAACTCGAAGGCATGGATCGATCTTACAACTTTGACATACTGGCACAGCTGGCTAATATACCTGCCATGTTGTCTCTGTTCGATCTATTGCAACTCTCCAAAGAAATGCGGAAGGCCTTAAGTGAGGCATTACTACATGCTGACTCTTATCTCGCTGAAGTCAAAGCCCCCGCTGAAGATCCTGTCTCATGTCCCCACTGCCACAGTACTATGGAAGTGGTGCCCAACATCACCTTTTCATAGAGGACATGCTACTAAAAAATAATCGTTGATAGACCTCTGTACTATACAGGGTATATCGGGCGATTAAGGTGGATCGGATGCACATCGATCCAGGTTCCTCCCTTAGCATCATTCCTAGAAGTTTACTCCAAATTCTAGGAATCCTTCTGCACAAGCTATCTGCAACCAATACAATTATCATGGATTTCAATATTGGAAGAAGCCACTCGCTGGGCAAGATCTGTCTCAAGTGCCAGATTGGTGATCTCCGAACGGAGATTTCTTGCTATATAATCAACGCCAATGTATCCTACAACGTCTTGTTTGGACGTCCATGGATACACGAGAACATAATCGTTCCCTCCACACTTCAGCAGTGCTTCAAGTATGTCAACAGCGATGGCATCATAAAAATGGAGTTTGTCCATGTTGATCCTTTTAAGGGCATTGAAGCCTACTATGGAGATTCGGTACTTTATCAATCTCAGCCCTCCAAGGATGACTGCAACGAAGCTGATAATGAAGCTGAAGTGAGTTCATCCTCCAGTGATGGTCCCCTGATTATCCGAGTTAAAGGACGTACTACCCTAAAAAGTACTCCAAAGCCTCACAATCTGGGTGAAAAAGAAAAACCCTGATAAGGTCAAACCATTGACCATCACCCTCCACAAGATACCTCAGGTGGAACCTGCCAAGTCCGTCCTCCCAATCCCGAAGAGTTACCCTATCTGGCAAACTTGGCCAAGTCTGTAGCTCATGTTCCAGACAATAATCCTTTCAATAAGTATATCAATACTCATATAATGTACCTTCAGTGGATGATGTTATCTCTGAAGAAAAACTTGCGTATTTTCTAAGTAAAGGTTTATCTTTGAATTACTCCGATGTCTACTAATCTGTAAACCAGTATGTAGATACGATATATGCTCTAGAGCACGGCATAGGACCACACCTCTGCATGCCGATCACGATGCCTCACCTGCGGGAAAAAGTCTGGCCAGAAGATATCCACTACTTCATCGTTCCTGCTAGAAAGAAGGGTGAAGAACTAATCATCTTCGGTCGAATAATTGGTGAAAGAAAGTTCGTTCTAGACTCTACTTCTCCCAATCACAACACTAAAGCTGACTATGACTCTGGAAAAATGCAACTTTTTCGATATAGTTGGCAGGCCAAGAATATCATCCAGAACATGGGATATGATATAAAAAGTGACCAGGGGCTAAACTACGGTCGTGGACGACGGTTGCCAATACGTCACTTTGCTCCTTCCGGTAAACTCGAGAACTATTATCAAAAAAACATTGGTTTGGGTTATGTCACTCCTCCAACAACTCCTAAAAGATCAGACGTCGAAGCAGATCGTTGTTCTCATTCTTCTGATTCCTGCCTGTGGGATTCAGACTCCAGCATTGGAGACATGTTTAAAGCAACTTTGTCCATCAACATGGTGTCAGTTGACCAAATTGCAGACGATGTCCAATCGATCGAGCTTGAACAACGGGCTCAAAAAATAGATACTAGGTAGGAGTTACGTTTCGAACAACGTCAACCACCTACTGAAGACGAAGTCGTCCAAGTCAATTTAGGAGATGAATCATCTCTTAAACCAATCTTTATCAGCAAAAGTCTATCTAGTGATGAACAACAATCTCTTATACAGCTTATAAGAGAATACATTGACATCTTTGCATAGAGCTATGAAGACATGCCTGGCTTGGACCCTAAAGTCGCTATGCGCCACCTAAATATTTCGTCTAAAGCTAAGCCAGTGAAGCAGCAGCAACGATAATTCTGACCAGATAACATGGAGGCCATCGAGAATGAAGTCAAGAAGCTTATTGTAAGTGGATTCATTCGCGAAGAACAACACCCTGACTGATTTGCTAATATTGTTCCAATCATGAAAAGAATGGTAAAGTTTAAGTCTGTATCGATTACCGTGATTTGAACTATGTATTCCCGAAAGATGAGTTTCCTCTACCGATCACCGACGTAATGATCGACAATACTTGCGACTTTGAGCGGATGTCCTTCATGGATGGGTTCTCAGGCTACAACCAGATCAAGATGTTCACGACGATGAGAAGCACACATCTTTTCGAACACCGTTGGGGGTATACTGCTATACGGTGATGTCCTTCGGATTAAAAAATACAATGGCGACATACCAGCGAGCTATGAACACAATTTTTTGTGGATTAAAAAATGTAAGGGAGATATACCAGCGAGCTATGAACACAATTTTTTGCGATCATTTGCGCAAAATAGTGGAATGCTACGTAGGCGATATCGCAGTTAAAAGTCGTCTCAAGGGCAACCACCTCCAAGACTTGAGAACGGTGTTCGAACTAATGCGTGCACATCAACTTAAGATGAATCCAACCAAGTCTCCTGGGATTCTCCAGCGGCAAGTTCCTTGGTTTTGTTATCACTTCAAAGGGTATACATCTTGACCCGAAGAAAGTAAAAGCTGTCCTCGATATGCATCCCCCAAGAAACCTCAAAGAGCTATGCGAACTTCAAGAAAGGCTAGCCTACATCAGATGATTCATTTTGAACCTCTCTGGAAGGTGTCAACCGTTTACTCTGCTCATGAAGAAAGGTGTATCTTTCATCTGAACTGAAGAATATCAACGCGTATTTGACGACATCACAATGTATCTCACAAGCCCCCAATATTGGTGGCTCCAATAATAGGAAAGCCCTTCTTACTATATGTCCGCGCTATGGACCATTCCCTTGGCGCCCTATTAGCTCAAAAGAATGAATGCAACCATGAACAGGCAATCTACTACCTCAGCCGTACGATGGTGGGTGCTAAGCACAGATACACACCTGTGGAAAAGGAATGTCTTGTACTGGTATTTGCTATCCAGAAGACACGCCACTATGTGTCTGGACAGACTATCCACATCATATCTAAAGTCAATCCTCTCAGAATACTCATGACTAAACCGGGTTCTCTTAATTCCTGTTTAGCTACATGGGCAATGTTGTTGACTCCATATGATATGTTGTTCGTTCCTCAGAAGGCAGTAAAAGGCCAAGCGTTAGCTGATTTCCTAGCAGCTCATCCAGTGCCAGAATCTTCCAAACTTTACGACGAAATCCCCGATGAAGTAGTGGAGTCTAAAACCGCAACTGAAGAAATCCCCATTTGGCGAATGTTCTTTGACGGTGCATCAAGAATAGGACCTAAGAAAGTTCGTGGCCGGAGTAGACATCGTGCTTGTGTTGCCCAACCATCTGGTTGTACATCGTGCATATTCCCTCGTGGAACCCTATACCAACAACGTGGCCGAATATAATGCCCTATTGATCGGCCTACAACTGGCAAAACAAGTGGAGTTGACTATCTAAAAGCTTACAGCAATTCTAAGCTAATAGTTAGTCAGGTCCGAAGGGATTATGAAGTTCGTTACGAAGATCTCATCCTATATCACAAAGCGACAATCGAATTGGCTTCTACTTTTCTGGATTCTTCATCGAGCACGTGCCTCGACTACAGAATATACCAGATGCTTTAGCCGGTCTCGCTACTTCCCTGACCGTTCCTACCAATACTCAGCAGTCGATCACAGTGTCTGGTCGAGAACTATTCTGTGTGAAAGATGCCTTGCATATTTATCACAGTTACACAACAGAAACAAACGTCGACGTTAAAGACTGGAGATTTCCTTTCATAGACTACGTTGTCTATCGAATCATCCCTGAGGACCCAAAAGAAGCAGTATCTGTCCAAAGGCGATCCCTCAAATTTTACTATGATACAGCTACCAAAATGCTATATCGACGCACTTACGATGGGCTACTGTTACGATGTTTATCAGACATAGAAGCCAAATATGCACCTCGGGAGGCTCACGACGGAGTTTGTGGTGCACATCAACCAGGACCCA